>CM029602.1:24908109-25008109 GCA_017311375.1 Mytilus coruscus | reverse complement strand
GACATACATGTAAGGAAAATACATGTAATTGTTTTGGGGTTACAAGTTAAAATTTATAAATATTAAAAACTTCATTTTATAATTAAATACTATTTCCATCTATTAATATATGTGCACCTTTAAAATTTCTAAGGACTGATTTAGCATATATATATATATTAAACATGTTTTAAGCAATATATAAAGTTTAGGATTTAAAAGTCAATCAATTATTTAATCAAACTATAGACTTTATACATGTTATACAGAACATGTAAAAAAAATCCTGGCAGATTTGAAAATAAATAACCTGGATCCCATTAAGTTGGAAATAAATAATCTTGCCTTATCGTGCACAGGAAAATACATATTCTGACCAAAACATATTATTCCAATTCTTGTCTTCTCACCAAATTTACAAATGAAGGATGCTTGAATGAACCTGAAAATTTTTTTTTTTTTTTTATCAAAAACGGAATATCTCATCCTAACTTATACGGTGATGTTGCTTTTAATGCCCATAAATTTAGTTACAATCCATTTTAAACTAATTGATCCCTTGAATATAACATGCTTAAAGATTATCATTTTAACACAGTAGTAAAATCTTTTAATATTATTTTTATTGGCCATGTTTAACCCTAACACGTTCTTTGTGTGCCAGACTATATACTGTATGTTTTTTTTTTTTTTTTTTTTAATTGTTGAAGGGCGTACGGTTGCCTACATGTATAATTGCTATTAAACATCTACTTCATTTGCACTCTAGTAGATAGTTGGGAGTTATATCATTGACAATTATACCACATCTCCTTATTTCTAAATTAAGTATTATCAGTAGCTTTTGACGGGAGATATATATTATTTTACCTTATATGCATGTTTAGGTTTCTATCTTCTGGCCTCAATTCCGTTTCATCTCCGCATCTAGTAAGTGTTCTACTACCAATCTGTCAGTGCTTCTAACTACCTCCCTTACTACTATCAAAGAATTTGTTATTAACTTTTGTAATAAAGCTTATGAAAATAATGGTATTAATTATTTTTGGAGTGTTAAAAGTTCTTTAGAGGTTTTAGATAAAATACATGCTTTTGATGGTCCTTTTAATTCTGTTGACAGTTATGATTTTTCTACTCTCTATACTACACTTCCACACAATCTTATAAAAAAAAAGTTTTCATATTTAATTAGATGGTCTTTTGAAAAATCTCATTACAAATTTATTTGCTGTAACTCGTTTAAAGCCTTTTTCTGTAACGAAAAAGGAAAGTATGCTAGATACACTTACTGAAAATGTGAAGATATGATTGAAGCTTTAAATTTTCTCCTGGACAACATATGTACGTTTCGGCGATAAAGTGTATCGACAAGTAGTAGGTATTCCTATTGGGCACTAACTGCGCCTCTTTAATAGCAGATTTATTCCTGTATTGCTATGAATATCAGTTTATGACCAAACTCAGTAAAGACACGTCATTGTTACATTTGGTTGATACATTCAACAATACCTTCCGTTATCTAGATGATAGTTTTTCGTTAAATAATCCAGAGTTCTCTAAATTTACTTCCGAAATTTACCCAAAAGAACTTTCTTTAACTAAATCTAACATAAACAGCAGTAGTTGTCCTTTTCTAGATTTGAACATTTCAACCTCTAAAAGAAAACTCCATACTAACCTTTACGACAAAAGAGACGACTTTTCATTCCCTATTGTTAATTTTCCTTTTTTAGACGGCGATGTTCCTTTGGCTCCATCATACGGTGTTTATATATCCCAACTCGTTCGTTATGCCAGTGTGTGTAGTGATGTCATAGATTTAAACGAACGTAATCAATGCATCACTGGTAAATTATTAAGATAGGGATTTCGTTACCATAAATTACTTAAAACTTTTACTAAATTCTTTCATAGATACAAAGATTCGATTAGTAAATTTGGCTGTACCTGTAGAAAACTTATTAAAAACGGTATTTCACATCCTAAATTTTACGGTAATATTGTACTTAAAGTGCGGAAATCACTATGTGATCCGTGTAAACTCATCGAACCTTTAAACAAACTTATTAGTAAAGGTTATCTTACCAATGTTGTAATTAGATCTTTGAATATAGTTTACATTGGCACTATTATCGATTTTGTCATCAGCAAGTTAAAACATAACTAAATTTGTATTCTTTTCAAACGGGATGTATAAAGACACCCACGTTCATTTTGATCTATAAAGAGGTTAACTCCTAACTATCCTACTGCCTGTCGATACATTTATTTTTGGCATTGCACAAGTCATGTCTTCTTTGACTGTCTATGACGTTAAAATACTAAATCCCTGGGATGTGTTTCAGTCGATTTTAATCTCTGATGCATGATTTTTTATTATTAATTGTTTTTGGCTTTTAACTAGCTGTCAGTAACTGCGAGTACTCTCAAATCGTACTTTCTTGTTTATTTGACCTGTTGATACTAATTGTTATGCTTTTTTTGTTATTTAATGTTATTCAGGGTTATATCTAGTCTATATACCAGCTTTGATAAGTGTTTGGTATCAAATTTTAATTTTAACTTCTTCGTACTATGAACATCAAAATTATTTATTTTGTAAAAATATTTCATTTCTCCATTTGTACTGTACACGTATACCTAACAACAAAATTATTGTCATTTACCTGTGTTTAAAGTAATTGCAAATGGCTGATATTTTTGTTCAAGCATATTGTTTTTCTTAAATTGTTTAACATTTCACAGCGGTATAACATGTTACTTTAATTATTCTTCCCTTAGTCTATTTATTTTGTATTTACATTATATCATAGATCAAATTGATTTGTTCAGTGTACGTTCACTGGTGTTAATATGTCTTTTGATTGAGTTAAGCCATTTCAATTGATATTTTATAGTGTGTCTTTCTATGTTGTGATGTTACACTATTGTTTCAGATAAGGGTGAAGGTTTGGTACCATTAAAACGTTTAAACCCGCTGCAATTGTTTGCACCTGTCCTAAGTCAGGAATCTGATGTTCAGTAGTTGTCGTTTGTTGATGTGGTTCATAAGTGTTTCTCGTTTCTCGTTTTTATATAGATTAGACCGTTGGTTTTCCCGTTTGAATGGTTTTACACTAGTAATTTTTGGGGCCCTTTATAGCTTGCTGTGCGGTGTGAGCCAAGGCTCCGTGTTGAAACCGTACTTTGACCTATAATGGTTTTCTTTTATAAATTTTGACTTGGATGGAGAGTTGTCTCATTGGCACTCATACCACATCTTCTTATATCTAATCAATGTATTGCATGTCAATTGTTGGTTTATAGAAAAATACTTTCCTATCAGCACTCATTTCTACTGATGACTCGTCAACGAATATCACATTTTGAAATGTCTCCCTAGTTCTAAGAGCCCACAGTGCGTAGTCCACATGTTTTCGTCGGTTAACATGACTGATAAATTGGCAATATTTGCATCTCTGAGTTCTCCATCGAAGTATACGTCTTATTTGGCACACGTAACTTTTTGAAATGTTAATTTTAAAATGATACAACAGCTTTTGACGAATAGCTGTCGAGTTCATTTCACTATTTTCTTTCAACTAAAAGTCTTTTAAACGTCTGTGCACTGGTCTTATTTTCACTCGGTTATCTACCTTCCGACTTTTGTCATGGATGCTTCCAATTTCTCTAAATTTCTTTATAAACTTCCAAACTGACACACGGCTTGTTTTCACAGCATGACATTTCTCAAGAGCACGCTTAATGTTAAGACAGGATAAACCTTGAGCCTTGTAATGTAGAATTTGAGGTCTTACGTTCAGCGAAAGCCTCATTTTGTTTGACAACGAATCTCCACAATGAAGAGTTGTATCATAATATGGTTTAACTAATACAACCAATCACCGAAAAGTACAATAAACGAAGCGCTAGACCATACGCTAAACGATACCATAAACCACACGCTAATAAAACGATACTGTATACCATATGCTGAACGATACCACATACCATACGCTAAACGATACCACATACCATACGCTAAACGATACCATATACCATACGCTAAACGATAATGACCATACGCTTACGATACCACATACAATACGCTAAATGATACCATATATCATACGCTAAAGGAATGATGTACAGACAACGACCGAACGTTGTACGCACGCTAAACGAACGTTGTACGGTCGATACCCGAAGTTTATACAAACAATGACCGGACGATATACGTACGATTCCAGAATCGAAAAAGTGTTAACTTTTACGTTACAGGGACTGCACCTAATTGAGTTCAGGCAAAGCGCTTGAAAGTTCATTTGGATATAAAACGTATCAGACTAACTTCAACAAATTATCAGACTAATTTTACCCTATACAGTTAATCTTATACATGCAGTTGTAAAATCTTGTGTATTACTGTACTTGTGTTTTACTTTTATCTGAATTACAAATAATTATGGTTTATTGATATATTTTAATCGTTTACACTATAACTATTAGATATTTGTTCAGTCGTTATTGCTTTTTCTAATCATATGTTATGTATAAAACGGAAAATGAAAAAATAACAATTAAAAAATATACGTATATACATATGGTCGTTAATAACAATCTATTTTTACCTTTTCATAAGAGCGAATGCACTTACAAACAGGAAAAATACATTGATTGGAGGAATTCGAACCATTGGAAATCTATCTGTCACGTGTTAATATTCGTGGATCTTCCTGTTTGCAAACATGGATACATGATACATTATTAATCCGATTCAAATGACTAGTCAAGGAAACTTTTATCTATCAGTTTATAAATAATGTATAGCAGCTGTTGCCTGTTTAAAATAAACATTTGTTTTAATAGATATGATATACAGTTAGTGATAAAGTTTCCAATTAAATGAAGGAAAAACGTATGACTGCATAGGGAAGGATTGCGAAAATTCAAAATGCCACCGCTTGATTGCCAATTGTGTCATCGTATGCCTCTTAAGAAAATATTGTGATGGAAAAGCTTTTAAGGTGAAAGATTTTAAAGATAGAGATCGTCTCTGCAACGAGAAGTCAAACCTGTGATATTGATCTATAATATGTTAAGAGCATTAAACCTTGAAAGACAAGAAATTGTTCGACCAGCCTTTAATTTTACTTTCCTTTATACATTTTAAGATGCCATGAGCATTTCAAGCTAAAAAATAATTATTAAGAAAAAAATACAGAGAAGATTTTCAGTAAACAATTAGCATCCATAAGAAAAACCATTAGGAACAAAGAATCGATGACAATCAACGCAACTATTAACAACAGTCCACAATGATTCTGCACAGAAAATAGGACCAAAAACAACATTAAATAAACCGACCGCGCTTTTAAGCACCGGGGAAAATCTATGGTGCCAAAAACAGTATGCACTTTCTGCTTCATTATTGAACAATTATGGACTCTGTAAAAAATTAAATGTGTTCTTTTAACTTTCCAGGGATATCAATCGCTAACAACATATTAGCTTTCAATGATATATTCTGTTTAAACAGGTATAACTTTTTTCAAAATATTTCAGGATAGCGGAACAGACAGCAGAGTTGTGGTTACAACAAGAGGAACATATCCATATTATACGTTCATTGGTTCATTGTAAGCAAGAACCTTCACTGTAGGAAATCACATCAAGAAACGCAAATTCTGGCACTGGAACAATTTTTGAAACAGCATTTGCATTAAATAAATATATTCATCAATATCTTACATTTGTTATAATTAATAATGCATATGGGACCATATTACTATAATTTTGGTCTTTCAATGAGGATTTTGTTCATTGTTTTTGCTGGACAGTGTTTGACAGCTGTTATTACCTAGTCTTATTTCATGCATTAGCGAGGACAGCCTGACCTAATCCAAATAATGAACAGTCTTAAATCATTGTCCATATCATTTAAACGTATTGAATTATAAATCTGATATATTTGAAATGTTTGATACATTAAAATAATAATTCAGAAAAATAGGATATTATAAATTATACCAATCAATTTACCAATCTACAAAGCAAATAATCAATAAGAATTAACAAAAATCCATAAAAATGTCAAAATCAAACGTTACGCTATATCAATCATCGGAAGTAAGGGAAACAACTGTCATGTTCCTGACTATGTACAGGAATTTTCCGGAGAAAATGATGGGTTACACCTTGTTCTATGGCTAACTTAACCTCCTACTTGTATGTCGGTTTTTTATAGTTCCGTTATATTGACAAAATTGATTGAGCAACCCAAACAAACACAACTGAATAATGTAACTATAATTAGGTCTAAGGATCCAGCATTAAAAACTGTGTTAACATAGTTACGTCATTAACATACAACATAACTGACTATAAATTTCAAACACACAAACATATAAATCTGACAAAGACGCCAACAAAACAAAAGGTTTGCAGCTGACTACATATACAACAATTAATTCAACATAGTCACTCAATTGTAAAATATTCAGTGAGAAGTCGTCTACATTGTCCATTTGTTTTTTTTTTTTTTTTTTTTTTTTTGTTTTTTAACTAAATTGAACTTACTCTTTCATTCTGTCCTAAAGCTATGAATGGAGAATACTAGTGTTAAGGATAGAGAAGTCAATTGATTTTTGATATACCATTGCAAGAGGAATATGACTTAGATGGTCGTAAAAAGATGTAAGGACATTGCCTTACGTGATTCAATCGTTCTGTATAAATGATTAATGATAGTGAAGAATGACTCATAATTTAGACTCGACAGTATTTCTCAAGTTATCACATTAACTTAAGTAGTCGTTGAATTTCTTTTGCAGATATATCATGAACATCTGCAAATATAATATTTAAATTTAGAAATTGCACCTTTTTAACAACTAATGTTGAAATCAAGAGGCTTATTTTTCAGCAATGTTTCCGAAATTATAACAATGCGTTCATAATACAAGTCATCCGACTTTCTTGTTTAAGACCATTTATTGGTAGGACAACTTTAAAATCTAAGATTTGCTAACCTTCATTAACATACCGATAACGGTTTTCAAGATATCTTTTAAATTTATCATAGCTTGCGTACGCTGCTTTGTATTGATGGAAAAGGACTTTAATTACAATGCCTTGAATAGACAGAAAATCTTTCATAAACTGGTTGACGGTTAAGTAACCAGTTGCTGTACAAAATGTCGGCTCGTTTTTCGATTATGCATGCAGAACATACCTAATGCATAATTCCATTCTCAATTTTATTAGTATAGTTGTTCTCCTTCTTATAAAGACCGAATACTTGTCATTGGGAGTACATCCAATCCATATACGGATATTTCATTTTTGTATACATCGTGTAACATAACATGACGTTCTTCAAAGGCTTTGAGTACACACCCGTGGTTAAATATGAATATTATTATAGGTCAGCTGATCGGCAAAGTTATGATTTGCTTTGGGTGTTCCAATCATACTCTAACGTCGTATGCTTTTTATAAATGAGTTAACCTGAAGTCAGAATGTGTAAATGACGACGTAAGAATATAAGCATACTACGAGAAAATGCACGAATATGAAACTGATGTTGCCGTAAAACATGCAAGATAAACATTTAACTTGATCTAAACTTTTCTTAGTATGTCATTGTAAATCTTTAAGCATTTCACTAATGCCTTTTTCCTTGCCTTTTCCGTTACTGTTTATAGTCTATTCAATTAAGTAACTGCAAATATTTCCTTCACCAAGAGCGCTTCGAGAACATTTAATCTCTTTGTTTTATTATAATAGAATTTAAACCTAGGAGCTTGCATTTATATTGATTTTACCACGGATTGGTCCTTTATGCCGTTTTGTTTTATCTCGCTAATGCTCCGGTTAAAATATTAAAATCAGTTTTTCTTGGAGTTATGCCCTTTGAATTTTACCTAAATATATGTTACTGCAATAGTTTTTCTGCGAACTCCTCTGAAAACCACACAATAGAATTATATGAAACCTAGTAGTTCATGTGGACATAACATGTAGATGTGAAAATCCACAACAAATTTTTATCAAACCTAGACTTTTGTAAGAGTTTATGAACTTATGAATCTGTTGAGATTTTTTGGTAATTTACAATATTATATGGGGCATGGGTATGTACCAAGCACGGCTTAAAACCGATACCACCTGGACAATTCAAATCTGCTTTTAAAAATGGGGTTTGGAGATACTGAGAAATTGTATTATTTGACGCGGTTAACTAGACACCGTTCATTGAGAATAGAACAATTTAATTTTAAACTGAAAATAAAAACACGTATAAGACAGATAAAATAGACTATTGTTTGAAAGGGCCCTTTAATCAACAGTGATAAAAAGTAAAATAACAAAAATATCGAACTTCGAGGAAAATTCTAAACGGAAAGTCCCTAAGCAAATGGCAAAATCAAAAGCTCAAACACATCAAACAAATGGATAACAACTGTCATATTCCTGACTTGGTACAGGCATTTTCTTATATAGAAAATGGTGGATTAAACCTGATTTTATAGCTAGCTTAACTTCTCACTTGTATGACAGTCGCATAAAATTCCATTAAATTGAAAACGATGGATGAACAAAACAAAGACAAAATAGGTTTAAAAGGTGAAAAATAGGGGTACAGCAGTCAACATTGTGTTATAATCTTAATAACTATAAAAACAAACAAATATGTCAACAAAGAAAAACAAAAAGGCATATAGAAAAAAGCACATTAGCAATACGAAAGACAAGAATACAAAAATTTACCATAGCACAATAACACAATGACGGGATGTACAAGTACCGAGCCACGTCAAATGGACACCACCAAAAATAGACTTAACGGTAAAAGTAATAATTTACAAAGACAAATAAAAGAATACAATAACACGTTTTAAGATGATAAACAACGTCAGTACCTAGAATCTATACTTCAAGACCATCGTATATTATTTGTGAAGTTGATACGGAATATTTATCAACAAGGTCTTGGTATCTTCCGATGAACTTTTTTAGAAAAAGGACGAGACGTTCTTTAACATACCCCTGGTTCATCAACTTTCTGCTCAGACACTGGTGACGTTTTACAAAGTCTGAGTAGCAGCTGCGAGCTCTTGAATACCGAATGAGTTGGGAAATGTATAACCCATATGCAGGTGAAGTTGGTATATTGCTACTAAGGTAGGGGAAATTGATAATTTCAAAATTAAAATTGTCTCGTTTGTCATAGATTCTGGTACTGAGATGACCGCTTGTGTCAGATTCGAGGTATAAGTCTAAAAATGAGGCAGAGGAAATTGCGTAAATAAAGGCGCGTAAAAAGGATTGGAATTAGTGCTTATTAGTTAGTGCCCTTTTTTGTTCCACTGCGTGGTAAATACTAGAAGAAAAAAGTAATCCAATCAATAATCAAAACAAATCAGTCGGTTATAAGTATATATGATAGCGTTATTCATAAAGAACAAGAATCTTTTATTAAGACCATGATTTGTTTAAGTAACTACTCACAAATAAGAGAACATATACAGGATCCTCAGTCAAGTAGGCTTCTTTCTGTTAGCTTCCTTGTATCAATTAAACACCAAAAACCATTACAACAAATGTCTTAGGGGTCCTTAGGTGACTTGTTGTAAGGCTTATGTATGTCCAAATCAAAATAATTAAAGTTGCCTGTCCGACATACCTTGTCGAACACAGTTCTGAATGGGCATGCTTAGTCATGAAGAGACGATAATCGAATTTAAAAGAATTAATCAATTAATAAAATGCTGAACAGAATAACAAGCCCTAACGTTTTGACAATATACACTATTTCTGATGACAATACGCAATGTAATTATTTCAAAATGTAAATTTCATCATCATATATCGACTACAGTAATATCATATTCACTAGTGCAATATTGCAAGTTTCAATATCATATTATCTGTTGTTAAAAGCGACACACTTAACGACGAATCTACCAGTTTTGAAGGGGTAACACGATACTAAGGAAAGTTGAAAGCGTGGGCAGCGGACACTCTAAAGAGTCACAACACAGGTCAACGTTAGAGCTGGTTTTGATCCCGGTTTAAGGTATTCAAGCTTTAGTTCATTGTTTCAGATGTTCTCCATCTAGCGTATACCTGAAGAGCAGCTCCAAAACCGTGTTGTTACAGTTATGTTTAATTAGTTTCAATGTATTTCTTGTAACTGTTGTTTCATGCAACTGTGCTCATTCATTACATATCCTTTTTTTGTTAAGTCTCACTTAAAGGATCAAATTTACCGTTGATTACTAATTATTTTAATCATATATCAGCCTGAGCACAGACATTCAGTATTTTCTACGAAGACAGAAAATGGCTAGGCGTCAGTAGCATCTCAAATACAGGTCTTTTGCGTTATTTTACCAATAAAAAAAAATCAATTCACAAGGGCTAGCTAGTACTTTTTGTTTATAAAATCAGAGTATCTTTAATTCTTGAAATAATTTTTCAATTAAGTGAATATCTAATCAAGTAAGTTGGAACATTTCAAAAGTATATCTTTTAGAATTATTGACACTAATACTCTTTGGGGCAAAACATAATAAGAGTACAATCACAGACACCTATTGAAATATACCTTACTTCGGACAGCCAAATGAATGAAGGGAGATAGAGGATAAACTTCAATGAAAGTGTAACCAACTGACACATATACAACATGCCGTGTGTTTGTTTATTCTACATGGGCTAGTGGTATTAGGGGGGTTGAGATCTCACAAAACATGTTTAACCCCGCCACATTTTTGTGCCTGTCCACGTCAGGATCCTCTGGCCTTTGTAAGTCTTGTATGTTTTGTTTTTAATTTAATTCATTTATACGTTTCGGAGTTTAGTGTGTCGTTCATTTTTACTGAACTAGTACACATTTTTGTTTTGGGGCCAGCTGAAGCCTGCCTCCGGGTGCGGGATTTTATCGCTGTGTTGAAGACCCATTGGTGGCCTTGGGCAGTTTTCTGCTCTTTGATCGGGTTGTTGTCTCTTTGACACATTCCAAATTTCCATTCTCAATTTTAACATGTATGGCAATAGTATAACATGTCTTTTCATAGCTTGCACTTAATTGAATACAAATAAACTTGTATATTATATTTATCTTTCGTTTTTTTTTTTTCAATAGTTTGTTCTTATGTTATGCTGTTGCATCACTACTCAGGTTAGTAGGGTTGGACGTCCCTAAACATGTTTAACCATGCCATTTACTGAATGTGAATGTCTCAAGAGAGAAGCCTCTTAATCAGTGTTTATCATATTTATTTTTGCTATTGTTATTTTGTACTTGAATCAGGCCGTTGTTTTTTCTTTTGAATAGTTTTACAGTTTGCTATGTCGGGACCTTTTACAAAGACCTATAATAGCTCACATCTTCGTCATTTGGTCACTTGTGGATATTTGCTTCAATTGGAATCATATATAAAAAAGAAGATGGGGTATGATTGCCAATGAGACAATTCTTCACGTAAGATGTGTTGCATTTCATAAATATATCTTGGAATCACATATTTACGCTTATTTTTAAATATTTTCAAAACAGAATAGTTAAATTCTAAATAAATATTTTCAGTTATATTTGGCTTATAATGATTTGCTAGGTAACAGAATTTCTTTTTTTTTTTTTTTTTATGAATCTGGGGGAAAATTATGGAGCTCACTCTTTTGTTAATATGGTGCATATTAACATTTTTGGTCGTGGTGAAATTGATACTAGTAGATATTATGTCAATATTTTACTCAGGAAGAAAAAAGTAGAACTAAACTAAAATAATGCATTTTTAATCTGTCGCTGGTTTGGACCTTACAAGTCAGCTGTTCAATATCACTGATATCAAACAAATCAACGAGCACTGGAGGCTATCAATGGGTTGCAATAAAGATCATTTCCATTATATATTTATGGGTATGATATATGATTATTATCATTGCATGTCTTCTAATACAAAAGATTTCATTATTACATGAGGGAAATGGTGGTTTATGTGTTTGAGCTTTTGATTTTGCTATTTGATAAAGGATTTTCTGATTTGAGTTTTCATTATAATTCCGTATTTCTGTTATTTTTCTTCTTTTACATTTAAGGAAGTATTCAAATTTGTATTTAATCAGCCAACGCTTTAATGAACCTAAATCAAACACTTGTTCGTTGACATTTAGATATTTTCTAACATAAGAAAGTAAATGAAGAATTTGGAAATGACTTTAAAAAATAATATTGAAAAGTTTCCGAAATTTTTGTTGTTACTATACTACCAAGAAAAATCGAATAAATCAAATATACGACTCACCAAATGGACATTTTCTCAGAAACTACTAGTTATGCTTTCTCCGGAAATATCACTGAAAGTTAATCGATATTTTTGAGTGCTTTTGTTTTTTCACATTCGTGATAACGAAGTTAACCGGATATCACGAATGATAAAAATCAGTGATCACGAATTACAAAAATATATAATTACCAATGTCTCAGATTCTTTATCAAACGTTTGATTTGTTAAAACGAGTTATAACTCATAAAAACAAATATCCAATTCATGATAAACTTTTTAAACCGTGATTACGGTTTTAATAATTCATGTTCTCGAATTTAAAATATACTGTTAGGAGATCCTAAATTGGCATCGATTTCTGTAAACTATAATGTTGCCTGCCCAAAAAGATCAGGCAAATGATTAAAAAAATAAACTAAACAAATAGTATACCCCACTGTATTGTTGAATATAGCGCCACAAGCATTGATTTTGGTAAACTATGATGTTGAAGTACAATTTGAAATGGTTGTGTCTGAAAGACAAATTATATACCCCTCCAGAAAACATTAAACATTCTGTCAAAATTGGAAAACTATATTCCGAATAATTATGCACTATTAATATATAATTCAGAATACCCTACATAGATATAAGTTTTAGTTTGAAAAAAAATCGTAAGCGAAATTATCCTGACAAACCATGCACCCTGCATGCACTATTTCACTGAATTGACAGAGTTTGGCATTCTTTCATTTCTGTATTAGGGCAATCAAAATCCTGCGAGTAAGCTGAGCATTTGAGTATACACAAATATATATTAATTAGATATAAGAAGATGTGGTATGAGTGCCAATGAGACAATTCTACATCCAAGTCACAATTTGTAAAAGTAAACATTTATAGGTCAAAGTACGGCCTTCAACACGGAGCCTTGGCTCGCATCGAACAGCAAGCTATACAGGGCCCCAAAAATGACTAGTGTAAAACCATTCAAACAAAAAACCAACGGTCTAATATATACAAAAACAAGAAACGAGAAACACTTATGAACCACATCAACAAACGACAACCACCGAACAACAGGTTCCCGGCCCAGGGCAAACGCAATCAAACGCAGCGGGTCTAAACGCCCCAACAGGCGCCGACCCTCACCCAAACCCGAAACAATAGCGTAACATCACAACATAGAAAGACACACTATAAAATATCTATAGAAATGGCCTAACTCAGTCAAAAGACATATTAACAAAAACAAGTCAACACACACTGAACGAAGAAACTTGATCCATGACACAATGTAAATACAAAATTAATAAAGAAAAGGGGTCGAGATGTAAAACAATATCAGACAGACAATCACAACCTTGGACAAATTGCAGCCAAACAAAACAACGCACACAGGTAAAAAATAATAACTCCGTAGTAAGGAGTACATGGAGTACGGAAATATTTTTCACAAAATAAATAAATTTGTTGTTCATAGTTCGAGAACAGAAGTGAAAATCTATCGCCATACTAAATACTCATCAAAAGTGGTATACATCAAAAACAACGACACGAGACACAACGCAAAATAAGCAAACACTAAATAACAAAAATGCATTACAAATCGTAAACTAAGCATACTATAAACTTTCAAGCTTGTACTATAACCTTGCAAGCCTGAAAACTGTAGTAAGGCGGACAAACAATATACCCCTCATGCCTATTATTAGCAACAAAAGAACAAAGTACAACATCCTCTCATTTTCAGGTATAGTAAATCATAATCTCTACAAAATGCAATATTTTGTATACAACTTACACACCACCTAAAACAAAAGTTGTACCTTTTCAACTGAGGAAGAACTTTGGCGGACAAATAAGTTATCCCATATGCCTAATATTGACTACTTTAACTGTCTTTCAAATTACATGTATTGACATCAAAGCAATACTCTATGTAATTTGCATTTGTTTTTATAATAATTGTGTATGAAATATAATGGTTTATTAGCAGTTACAAACGGACAAAGACCAGACAACATAAGTTTCGCCTTCTGTAGTAGTATTGGCATAAACTACTCATATGACAACAACCAACGACAACCACTGAAATTAAGGTTACGGACTTCGGACAGGTTGTGGCGAGTTCAAACATGCTTGTGAGTTCTCAACCCTCCTTTAACACCTTTAACATTGGACTGTGGAATAATTCACCATCATATAGAGATAAACTGTTCAAATAAGTTGAATATTGCATTTCTCAGCAAAATTGTACGAGGCACAAACTTTGTTCCTCTTATCGATATTTTGAGTTATGCTAATTGCAATTGATGTTTACATGTAGTTTGATTTTAAGTGGGCGGATACACTACCGTCCCATGTTAGGGGAGGGATGACCCCACCACATTCTGTATGTGCCTGTCCCAAGTTTGGAGCCTGTAGTACAGTCGCTGATTCACGTCTGCCATTTTATAATATTTTTTTTTTTTTTGTTAATTGTTTTGTTAGGCTGTTAGTTTCTCGGTTGAATTGTTTCACATTTTTCATGGTAATGCTTTTCATACATGTGTAACAGACTATATGGTATGGGTTTTTCTTATTGCTGAAAGCCGTATGATCGCCTATAACTTCTTACTTCTACTTCGTTTGAACTCAGTTGTATCATTGGCAATCATACATCACCTCACCTATATATGTACTAAACAAAATTAATGAACATATTTCTTTGTGCAAAAGAGTGTTAAGTTGCCGTTTACAAATGACAACTTGTACACCTATTTTTTTTTTCATAGAGATTTCAAATCTAATAATTCAACGATCATAATAAAACTATCTTTATCATTTCCTATTATAAGTTCTATAACTCTGGTACCGAAAATATTGACTTTATCATAACCAATCCAAAATACATAACTAAATTTGTCTGAAAATGTTTTTTCGATCGTGGCTGTAATCATATACTTGTAATTATTATAATCTACAAATTTATATGTTGCCTTTTTTATACGACAATGATAAACAACAGCATAAGTAACTTGACTTGAATTATTGTAGAAGCTTTGAAGCAGATATACGTTTGTGAATGAAATTTTAACTTACCATAATACTGCAACCAAAACAAGCAGATATTTATTATATGAATTGCAGTTAAATCTGTGAAAAAAATTAAATTTTTCTTTAAGGTCTATGATTTAGTATTCACTTCCTTTGTTTCGTTAAGGGTTAGGTTGATAATATGTATTTTAAAACACAATGCGAACAACATTCTTTTTCAGGAACTTAATTACGACAGATCACATGTTTAATTGTTTTTACAAACCTGTTCGTGCATTTTTCATTGTTATTCAACGCAAAATAATTATCTAAGATACCTGGGACGATCTCATTTCATAAAGGATCTCTTTTGTTTACTTATCAACCCGGTGTCGGTCTTTAAGTTGAGGTTCAATTTACTAAAAGTTAATCGGGCATGACTAACTAGACACGCCCACTTAGAATCAGGGGGTCCAAAATAGAATCGGGAAAAAACAGCCAGCGAAATACCATAATTTACAATTTCAGGGAATCAAAGTACTTTTGGTTGATTTATTATCTCCGGTCAATAATCAGACGGTATTTGAGGGGAAATACAAACATGTCCGAAACCGGGAAATGTTGGCTGCAATAGGAATTTATTTACAAAATAAGTCCATATCTCATTTACTTATATTGGCCGTTATTGTTTGTGAATGCATGTCGTTTTGATTTTGGCATTCGTCTACCGTAGAGAAAAAAGAGGGCGGGGGCTTATAGCTTAACTTCCGATTTTGATCATGGTTCAACTTTATTCTAGTACGGCATACGTTTTACCTGTAACCAACGCTCTATCTTATTAAAGTGTCACTCTAAAATTGTTATCAATTGCTTCAGGTCGATCCAATTTGCATCTCGTCGTGAATATGCATGACATATTTGCCACTGGACATTAAGGGAGCAACCAATTAATCAGCTTCAATTAGTGATGCATAACCATTAGTCTTCAGTTGATAATTATCTCAAACAGTTTTCCAATTTTTATATATTTGATTTTTATTTAAATTTGATTTTTAAGCGTAAGTTTTAGCATTTCTTTTCTCATTTTTCTCTTTGCTTTTATTTTTTTTTTTTTTTTTTTTAATTAAATAACGTAATACACACCAGGGGTTACATTTTATCCTATCCAGCCAAACAAGGAGGAGGGGAGTGAACAGAAAAAAAATCTTCATTGAGTGTCTATAACTCATATATTGAAGCGTACAACGACGGCAGTCTAGTCTATGTGACAAAATTTGCTGTGTCATTTTTTTTTTATATCTGGTATAGTTGTCACAAAAGCAAAAATGGGTAAAAACAAATGTTGGCAACAATTTATATAAGTATTCATTTATTTTTTAGATATTGTCTTACTGATCGGTTTTTTTTGCGTATTTATACATTCAAATAGCCAAAACGGACGCACCCCTTTAGCAAGGGTGTACTGTCGGACGGAAGAAGTCCAGATATGTCAATATTTCTATACCCAAGCCAATCCTTTGGTTTTGAATAAAAGGAGATTAAGGTATACATTAATGCGACAACAACCCAACGACACAGACAAATCAAACATTAAGAGTCAACATACAGTCTTTTGTAATTAAAAAGATGCCTATATAGAATAATAAGCTCAAAACCGCCCCATGACAAAAATATACGGAGTTAATTTTAAAATATTTACCCTCAAAGATATCCCAAACAGGCACATTTGATTTAATATTAATTACCGTCAAAGATATCCCAACAGCCACAATTGATTTAATATTATTTACTGTCAAAGATATCCCAACAGGCACAAGTGTTTGGTTGAAAAATATCACCTGCCCTTTTTAATTTCGATCGGTGGAAATTAAAGAAGGTGTAATATAAACCAGTAGAAGAAAAACACTTCACTGTAACGGTAAAATAAATGATGATAATAGATAACGTCCAGCGGCAAATTAGATGCATATTCAGGACGAAAACATGTAAATATAATATGAATATTAACCCTGCTTTGTACTAGACGGACACGATGAGCCGGTTTTAACTTGTAAGTTCACAAGCTGACCGTTCGCAGGAAGAAAATTCATCCTACCCGGACACATTTCTGACTCCGAGCCGACCAGTCAGTGCTTTTACTCATAAATGCCGCTTGTTTAGCGTTGAAAGGGAAAATACCAATTTTAACGTCTTTGTTTAACCTGGTCGGGATTCGAACCAACGACCTCCCGCTCTCGAGGCGAACGCACTCCCACGAGACCAACCAGGAGAGCGGTAGTATAGAATATCATACCAAAAACCCAGTACAATAAACAATACAGTTTCACAGAATTCTCACATCTACTAAAGCGTGCTAAAAGTATCTAACCTAAATTAGATGCGTTAAATGATATTGGAAACTACACGTGAATATCGATAGACGACTTCAGAGTAGATTTCATGGATCAACGCTCTCTGCAAATCAAAAACTCTTGCGCCAATTATTTGAGGGGTCCGGATGTGGCCAGCTAATGCAAGGCTAAATTTCTGTCCTTATTCAATATACCCTCATTTTCCAGTGGTATTCCAAGTTTCACCTCCAACCTCACTGTCGACCTCCTATTGCAAGACCTACCTATTGTATTTGAAATTAATGTGTTCTCGTCATAAACATGAATGAAATATTTGCCACTGGGCGTAAAGCAAACAACAATCAATCAACTTCATAATATTATTCCATGTACATAGTACACGAAGACAAGATCTTGTACAATGCTATAATGTAAAATTTCCATTTAAATCACTCTATAATAGTGCAAAAATGTTTTGTTTATTTTTTTGGTGGTTACTTTTTTACTACATAACTGAACATTTATAATTTTTTTTCAGATATTTCTTTACTATGGTTCTTATCTACTGTTTTATTAGGATTTATAATATATAATTATGTCAGGCGATTATAAAACTAAGTAAGGTAAAAGGTTTTTTTTTTTTTTTCAAGGTGTTTATGCTTCATTTAAATGTGGAAAGGGAATGACGGACGACTAAAATAAAAGTGTTTGTTTTCATATAATACATTGTGCTTCAATTTAAGAATGATGGTCAACCTTGCAAAATTATCTCATCTATACACGTTTTAATCGAGCCACACAAACCTACAAAACTTGATGCTAAAGATGTTACATTTAGGCTATTTAATACGATTTTATTCATTGAAGTTTACAGGCATAGTTTTTTTTTATTTAAAAAAAAAAACTAACAAAACGAGATTTATAAATTAGTTGGACTGAACAGACAACACTAATTATTTTGCATTTGCATGTAACGTAGTGTAGGAAAATTACAGAATCATAAACAAAATGAACATTTACCTGAATATTGTGAAGGACCTTGTGCATCTAGGTCTGTTCGATTAGAAGTTGTGAAACAAGCTGTTTAAATAACTAATTGTTCGAAATTTACTTACTGTTTTCATATGGTCTGGTCTTTACGAATCTATTTCATGATTACTGATAGATTAAAAACATTAAATATATATAACAAGAACTTTTTGTGCAGACCATTCATTGGTCTGTATAGGGTTTTGATTTACTCATTTATAAAATAAAAAATCGTTGTTTTGAAAAGTTGGAATTCAAAAATATAAATTTACCCCTTAATTTTATAAAACTATCCTACGGTGTTATTTTAATGCTGACAAATTTATAATAAATAAATAATTAAATGATGTACTGCCATTTAATCGGTTCGTTTCCAAATCAATTAGGTAACTGTTATTTGTATATATCAGTCTGAGTACTGTTTAACTATCGTTTAAGTTGAATATATTTAAACTCGTCCAATTCAGGGTAATTAGGCTTCTTCAAGTGGTTTTTTGTGTACTTTTCTTATGTTTTTGACGGTTTGTAAGTCAGTAAAAGTTCAATGATTAAGTTAATATTGACATTAAAAGACCTCCTCACAAAAAGGGCTCTTCAAATCCCCTCGCCCTTCGGGTTCGGGGATCTAAACATCCCTTTTTGTTCGAAGGTCTTTTAATATCAATATTAACTTATCATTGAACTTTTACTATTACTTAAAATTTACAGATCGCATGATGGTTATTGTATCGTAAAACAAATATTTAAAGATGTTCGCTATTCCTATTTTTGACTTTTTGTCAGATATTCTTAATCCTCTAGTTCTATCCATATAATGCCCGCTGACCCCTACGTTTCTTTGAACTATCTTATAACGTATAATTTAAAAAGCCATTTTTCAAATTTTTATAAAACCCTTGTTATTTTTTCATAGTTTTTGAAAGAAAAAGGGGTCGATGTTTAATGTAAGAAAAATATAGAGAGAATCATTTCATTTTCCTCCAAAATTTCAATTGATTTTATTTCAAAAACAAGGACATGGACTTTTTATTCTTCTGCTCTTTAAGTTCCGTTATTTATTTACTTTCAATCTATTATAGTCTTTTAAACAGCTTACTATTTTTAAACAGTGAGGCGAACATCCTTAACGCATTTATCATATGTTTTATTGATATCTGTGGTTCGTTATATCATAAAATATTAGTAGGACAATTTATGTCAAATAATCATCTGTTGGAATTGATAGATTTCGTGACGTCCTGTATGCTGTAAAATATGAAAATAAGACCACTGGATAAGGATGTAGACTACTACAGTTCGTCAACTTCAACAATGCGCAAAACCTAAACTGCATGTATATCAAGCTAAAGACCATGCAAATCCCAAATGTGAAAACAATTCAGAAGAAAATACCAATTGTTTATTGAAGCTTACAACATGCAACAAAAAAACAACAACAATGGGAGGTAGCAATGAAGAACAACCACTGAATTTCATGCTTCTTGCTCAGGATGGGTAAATCAAGAATATGGCGAGACTAAAAATGTTTATGACTGTTCACCCCTCCCCTAAGCTGGGCCTTTATTTAACATAAAAAAAACTAGAACAACCTGTGCAAGTCGGTTGAAGGAGTCTGGACTCATCAGATCGGTTATATAGCACACATGACAGCAAGGTTAATGACATAGACACATAGGACTAATCTAAGACTGCTCAGAGTGAATGAAAGCTAGTTTTGAGTCTCATCTGAAATCCTAAAAAGACAATGTTATTCAAGCCTAAATAGCATTCGGTACAATTCCATGTATTTAGCGAAAAGACGTCAGAAGGAGTATTGAAAAAGTATGACCATCTGCAATTTCAAAATATAGATATAGACTGGATACAGTACCATATGCATAAGTGATAGTAACTTGATAGCAACAAAACTTTAGTTGTGTATCAAAGTACTTAAATTGATAACCTCCAAGAATAATAGGATTTAATCGACCAATAAGTTTACATGGAACGCATCTTAATTTAGGAGTTCTATAAATAAAATTACTGAAAAATTACGATGTGATATCCTGTTTTTAAGCGACCATAACCTAGTAACATATTTTAGAAATATATCCAAATACCAAAGGTTATTAAAATTGTGTAATAACATTGATGATGAATATCATTTTTTCTAGATTGTAAACTGAACTTTAAGAGATCAGTAATTTTTTCAAAAAATCAATAATATAAGACATGGTTATGCTGATTATCAAGCACTTTTCAAGCTAACAGAATTTTTACATCCTGAATCTGAACTTTTGACAGTAGTTGGTGCCCTTATAAAGAAATCTTTAGAGTTGCGACAATGAGATCCATGTCCAACAACAATTATCATAACTATGTCTTTTGTTTTATGTTAATCATGTTTATACTTGTAATTCTTTGCTGTTTGTTAATACTGTGTGTTTTTTTTTTTTTTACCAATATGTGTATATTCTGCAAAAAAAAGTATATAATAAGATTTCTTAATGTACAATCAAACTTCCAAGCCAAAACTGTGGAGTTTTTTTTTCATATGTGAAATAACAGTTAAGCAACCTGGATTCGCGAATCTTCAATAACTGTACTTTAACTTACTTGAATTGAAAATAAGCAGTTACGTCTAAAAAGCGGTCTGTAGAGCAAATTTAGAAAGGTTAAAACTGAATATCATTTTCTAGTTATCTTACTTTGATGTTCAATAGGGCTATCTGTCTGCATATAACTGATCATAACTGATCATCGATGGTGATGTCTTGGCAACCTGATTTTCATATACCGTGACTACAATACAAAGAAAGTAGATTTACTGGAAGCGTAATTCCCTTTGGAGTTGATATTGCTTGAATTGTATGAATATAATTTTAAAGTTATGCATATAAACATCATCACAACCAAACAAAAACTGTAAGCAAATATCTTGAATTCTTATATTCATAGTATGTCTACTAGTATTTATATCGATACAGTTGGACATATAAGTTATTGATTACAATCAAGGCAAGTACATATTTATCCAATCAATAGTTCAAGATGAGTGTGGACGAACAGGCACATCAATGATTGTAATTGTTATTTAAAAACATTCTCCCTTGAAAGAAGGGGTCGAACTGGGTAACAAAATGCAAAATGAGGGCAATTGCATTTGGTTTTAAAATTGTGGTTGAAATATTGAAAGAAATTGAAAGCCATCTCAAGTAATGGTATACGAATGAATAACATTTTTCCAAATATGGACGATCGAGTGACCAGTGTTTGAATACCTCTTGGATTTAAACACTTTTTTGTTATGATTTTTAGTTTATAAATCGGGCAATCATTTTCTAAACTACGTTCCGACTCGCCAAATGAATGCAAATTTGACGATTATTGACTGTTCAGTATCGATGATTTCAAATGCCTTGAAACTTTTGGTGTTAAACATACCTGCTATAAGTCATTGCGAATACGTCTCGTCTACATAAAAAAATGGTAATAGGGTTTGACATAGAACGAAACCAGGTGTCGCTGCTGAATGTGCTGGTTGACTGTCCATTCCATATGGCTACCACCTACCCTTTAGCCAATGCTTTGGTTTTTGACTGATTTAAGAAATATACTTTCATTTTAAATGTTCAGACAATGAAATGCAATATATCACTTCTCCTAATGTCCCAAGTATCTAAAAGAAATTAAGCCTTTGTCGATTTTGTGGTTCTCTTTTCATCCTTGTTTCGTATAAATATTGATTTAAATTTGCTTCCAAAACCATTGATCTAGAGAAAAAATCTTCAGACAATTGAAGCAATCCATAAACATTGCTGATCCAATATATCTGGTGATTTACCAATGTTTAGTTATATCCCATTTCTACAACAGAGACAACAATATGTGTGTCTTCGATATATGGAAATTGTGTGAATTACGGAGACACCTAAAGCGTACACTTATACGTTGTTTATTCTTAGATCAAGTGTCTGGAATAAAGTACTCCACAATATTGCTTTTTATTCACATGTGAATTCTGGTTGTAAAACCCTAACAAAATAATGTGCTTTTATCATTTAAAATGGCATACGTCTTAAACTCAACATGAGGAACATTATTGGCATCTAAGTAACAAGATTGATTCATTAATGATCTCAAAGTGAAACCGTAATCAAATGTTCGTTCCCCGTAACCTATTAAACATATGTCTGGATTAATACATCAAAAATTGATACATGTTACTTTCAGGTAGTATAAATATGAGTATGTGGTATGAGTGCCAATGAGACAACTCTCCATCCAAGTCACAATGTATAAAAAGTTAACAATTATAGGTTAAAGTAAGGCCTTCGATATGGAGCCTTAGCTCACACCGAACAGCAAGCTATAAAGGGCCCCAAAATGACTAGTGTTAAACAATTCAAACAGGAAAACGATCGATCTAATCTATATAAAGAAACGAGAAACGAGAAACACCTATGAACCACACCAACAAATGACAACCACTGAACAACAGGCTCCTAAGGACAAGTGCATAAAAATGCAGCGGTGTCTAATTGATATAATGATAACAGCACTTCTTATTAGGTATGATGTTTGAAGGCCTTATTTGCTAATGTTTCGAAATATTGCATTTGGTTTTAGAATTAAATTGACCGAAATTCCTATAAATGTATAACTTATCAGTATTTTGATTGTTTCAGATGTCGCTTGTGTGTTATATTATAATATGTATAATGTATCATATACATTTACAACTATTGTAATGTCTGGACAAATTAGAGACAAATAAGGGATGGAGTTCATACTGGAGTCAGCAGAAGATTTTAAAAGATACAAAAGATAAAAATGACAAAACTACATAAAAAGTACAATTGAACAAGACATTGACCTGACTGCACATTTAGCAATAGCAAAACAATGCATATATACGTCCGAACTACTTTGCAAACATCGTCAAGTGGACAATAAAACATAGCATCAATGCAACTAAGTTTTGCGTTTATTTTTCTGTCAGTTAAATATAAGAACAACACGTGGAAAGGGCAGATACATTTTAAGAAACTATTTTATAATATTGCTCGAGAAGCGGGATTAATATTGCATATACTCCGAGAAATATATGGTTCATATTGCCACTCACTTTAAACTGACGATACTTTTGCTGGTTATTGGACAGCGATTTTTATCTTAGCTAAGAAAACAAGCTTTTTAGGACGAAACATACAAAGATGATTATACCTCTTACATACGTAAAACAGGTTCGTTGCTACCCATTAAGAAATATTAACTACCCGAAAAAAATGTTCATGGCACTGAAGACTTTATGAGAGTTAATGGACCGAGAGGGCGGTCATATCCAAAAAAGGTTTTTCTGAAATAGTCTTGTCATATACTGTTTTCCTTTTAATATGTTTGATAATTTTATCGGCAGTTACTGGCTTCCCACAGAATTTGCAATTAACTGTATATCAATAGGAGATAAATTTACTGAACAACTGAAGATAGTCTGAAGTTACTGCAGCAGATTCATAAATATTAATGGCCAGTAATGAAGATAAAACAACATTTGTTGGGTGAATGCTTTGAAAAGGAGCTGATTAGTTTCTGATATTCCTTTTTATAGTTAATCGTTTAGTTCAATAATATCCTATGTAAGCATTGAAATTCAACAGGGAAATAAAAGCGTCAAATAGTAGACAAACAAGCCATCCTAGATCAAGGCTAATGCTTATAATGCCTCGACTCAACACCAGTCAAAAATCGGTTCATCTCGGCTTCTTTTAAGTGAACTACAAAAAGTATATTTGTCATTTTAACCTGTTGTCTTACAACAATTATATAACGTACTATACATATTTGTACACAACTATATTCAAATATTGGAATTAATTATTTTTGTAGAGTTTAAAAATCTCGATGGATGTTTTAGGTCTATAACGTGTTAGTGGTGGTCATTTCAATTGCGTAAACTATTATGACTTTTCACTAAATGCAATCCTTATTTAAATAAAAGGTCCCTTGGAAATCGTGTGCACTGAACGAAAAATGTAACAACAACCTCACGAATCCCAAGGTAAATTAAAAAGGGGGAAGTCCATATAAACTGACAAAACCAAACGCTTGACTATAATCAACCATGAGAGCGAATAGAAACATTTATCAAATTCAAGACTTGGTACAGGCAAATCCCAAAGAAATTGTTGTGTTAAACCTGGTCTTATATCTAGCTTAACCTTCCAGTTGTACGACAGTTGTATGTAGTCCTTTTATATTGACATATTGTGTGCGCAATCAAAACAGATATAATAAGTTAAGGTGACAATAATTTGGATTAAGCAGCTAAACTTGTGTAAACGTAAATAATAAATATGCAACATAACTATATCAAAATATACAAACAAACAAAAACCCAATTAGATCTATAAGAAAACACGCCAACAAAAACGTTATTGTAGTTGATAGTATAAATACCGATAATCTAGTCCACTATAGAAAATAATAATGACATATGCACACTTTGCCGATCAAGTAAAAGGTAATCTACATATGAATAGAAGGATACTTATATTCAAATAACACTATTTTTTTGCGTCTGGAGCGCACCTCCGGACCTAACATCATCGTAAACGCCCAACCCCAACAACCCGGAGGCTTAATGAACAAATTCCCGAGCCACGCAACGATTCATTTGATCAAAATGGACATAAAAGTACACAGACATATTAAGGGACAACTATGACAGTAATACATGACGTCAGAATCTATAATGCAAGGCCATCCATTAATATGTGTGCAGTTGACATTGAATATTTATCTTTTAGGTCTTGGTACCTTTTTGGTAAATGGATGAAAAGTTCTTTGATAAATCCAGGACTGACTATTTTTTTTTTTTTTTTTGCTCGACCACAAATGACGTTTTACAAAGTCTGGGTAGCAGCATAAAGCTCTTGAATATCGTATGCATTGAGAAATGTATGATTCATATGCAGATGATGATGGTATGTAGATGCTTAGGTGAGGATAATTGATAATCGTTTGTGATAGACGCTGGTAGTGAGATGACCACTGGTCATGCGAAAATAAAAATTAGACGGAAGAAATTGTGTCTGTGTTTTTTTTAATCTGAAGTTCAAGAGGATATATTAATGAAACCCAGTCAAAAAAGTTTGGATTGTTAATTGAAAAAACGTCATCAATGTATCTGTATGTACAAATAAATGTACTTTCTTTGTTTTTCTTGATTTTTACAAGATTTTGATAGAATATATTTCGGAGGACAGTGATATAAAAAATGTTCAGAAGTTCTTTACAGTTCTCAATAATCCACACATGGTTAATGTCAATACGAGAGTAAACAGTATCTTAGTATTTCTGTAATCCCTGTTTCATTGCGCATAACACGTTGATCAATCTAAAGGAAAATTGCTTGGTAGAACATGCCGGTAATGAACTGTTGATTGTACGGAGTTTTGGGAAGTGTGGGTATCCAACACAAACAAGGTAAGACCTAAAATTTGTTGCTACATGGAGCAATCAATGAGTCAATGAAGGACTTGAGATCTGCCAAGATATTATCCTTATCTGAAGTTATGTTTTTGTACTTGATATGACCAAAGTGTTCATTTATTTCTTTTTCTTCGATAGGACACTCGTGATGACAGATATATGTATCTATCGTGAAGAGAGTTTAGACATTTACAGCTTATTTGTCTGACTTAGTTCGAACATATACAAAGTTTGTCAACTTGTACATTTGACTTTGTATCAAATACCTAATTGTGTTCCCCATTCTGACAAAGTGTCTCAATCAAACATTTCTCGTTTTGCTTATGCGCTGATGTAATCCGCAACGCTTTTCTTATCGTTAAGTTATGATTCCAATTGATTTGTTGGCTCTTTCTAAACTTAGGACCATGAGATATCATCTCCCGGAGATAATCATTTGAATTACGTTTAGATCGCCAGTAATTGCATGGCCAGAGGGCTGTGAATATACGAACTTCATGGTCCTGCAATGCTTGTTCAGTTCATTGGTTTTGATGAAACTGTAGCAGACAATAAAAAAAGACTGATTTGAAAATAAAGCGGAATTTTGAACACATCTCACGCATAATTATTTTGAGACTATCCGCTTGACAAAGGATGTAAAGATGTATTTTCTCCAATATGCAGACTGGCCTGAATAATTTCATGTAGCTCTTTTTTGTCTTTTTTTAAACATGTAAGATTGGAACCATAACACGACGAAAATATTTGAAAGTCTTTTCAAAATAGTTTTCGAATCTAGGAATAGATTCTCTTTTCATCACAAAGAATCGATTCCTAAATTTGAAAACTATCTTAGAAGGACTTTCTTATTTTTATCACGTGATGGTTACAATCTTACTAGTTTAGAAATACTATAAAATAGCAACATAAAATTATACGGAACAGTGTGCATACTTGAGAAAATACATCTATACATCCTTTTTCAAGCGCATAATCTCTTAAAATAATTATACATGAGATGTGTACTGACAAAACCACACTTGTCAGGTGTCCTGGAAAAATAACACTTAACACAATACACTTGTAAATTGCACAAAATATCAACACGTGTCTTGTGTACTGAAACACCACTTTTGCTAGACACACATAACAAACCTCATTTGAGCACTAAAGAATATATATTTGCCATGTACACTGAACAATCCTTATGTCTTGTTTACAAAAAACAACTACATTTATCTTGAATAATAAATCATCCATATTTAATATCGTCACGTGCATTGAAGAAAAACACGTGTTTTGTACACTGACATCGGCATCAAATGTATACATAT
Organism: Mytilus coruscus; assembly: GCA_017311375.1. NCBI lineage: Eukaryota > Metazoa > Mollusca > Bivalvia > Mytilida > Mytilidae > Mytilus > Mytilus coruscus. The sequence goes on along the minus strand of CM029602.1, from coordinate 24,980,707 downwards.
ATTTTTTGGGGTAAAGAAATAGACAAACCTATAGATAACGATCACTATTAATTATAAATGACCATATCATTGAAAAAAGTATAACAAAAATACCGAACCCAAAGTCAAATTAAAAAGGAGGTCCATGAAAATTGACAAAATCAAACGCTATCAACAACGGAACAAGTGAAAAACAATTGCCATATTCCTTGAAAATTTGATAAGAAAGTTCGTTGGACTCAATTTATTTGCATATTATAATGTTACATGGCTCATTTGGTATGTTTGTGTTTTTTCTTTCCACAGTGACTCTTAGTAGTTTTTGTTGGTTCTGTGGTTGTTCTTGCCTCAGTTCTGGTTGTTGTTTGTTCGGTTGTGGTAGTCGAGCTTTCAGTCGTTGTTACTGGGCAGTCCTGTGGAATGATATCATTCATATTACAAGCAGTACCAGGTGGAGAGGTACATGTTGATGGTCTATTGCAAGCAAGAGAACTTACGGGAGGTGCTGAAAGTATATTCGAAAGATATATAAAATCTGCAATAGTGTTATATTCGAAATCATGTGTGTGTTGACTCATACAAGAGTCTACAGTGACATTATTCAATAAGAAGTTATATGGATGTATTGATCGGTTGATGGCTGACATCCAGTGACAAGTACATTCATATCAGGAAACCAACGTAGTTGTTAATATATGAATAAGAAAATGATGTGTAAAATACATACACATGGGATACATGTTACCCTATCCGGGCACCTTATTCGGTGCGTTGACAAGGAAACGCCTTGTGTTTATCGGATTGGTAGCAATAACCAATTTAAAAATTGACCCGACAGGAGATCGAACACACCAGCGTTTTTCCTGACGACAGTCGATGTGGCTTAATGCAAAATAACAATAATGATAGCATAATTATTACACGAATAATGATAATATTAATAATGATAATTATAAAATAACACATCCAAAAAAATACATATAGCATTTTCTATAAACCTTTTATAAACCTTTTTTTTTTATTAAACGATTTATATACTTACATGTTGGAGGTGATCCTGATACTGCAAAAGAAGTCAGATGAATTATCAGAAGGCTTAAATAATACATTTAATTTTCTTTATTAAATTTTTTGTGACGTCATTGAACTAAAGACTAAAGGTTATTTATATGTATGTACTCTTTTCTGATGGATAAACAAACAATTATTTTCTAGACTAGTTGTATACTTTCTAGATGCATGTTAACAGTTTATGACAAAAGGGTATGTATAACTGAAATGCACAACAACACGAAAACATAAATACAACTTTTACACAACATCACCCTAATAACTAAGGAGTACACATCAAACAAAATCCATGTTAACAGCAACCAGTTCCAATGCCACCAATGACATTCGAGTGGCTCCATTACAAATAAAGATTCCGTCATTGGTTGTTTCTAGTGATGAAGTAAACAGGAAAGGGTGAACAGGATACAAAATAGAAAATGGGTTATTCGCTTGACTGCATTGCTTTGGTTGTAAAACTGTACAGCGTAACGTATGATAAAATTTTATTATTGTTCATACAAAAAATGAGACGAAAAAGATCAAACGAACAACAAAAGTTACAATAACATGTTTTAAAAAATTCAAATGACAAAAAAGACAACATAAAAACCCAAAAATGACAGACAAAAAAAACGAAAATGACTTAAAACCGTAATGTTTATCTTTACTTCATCTGTAAGATCTTATTTAATTGAATGTTTGAAGAAATTTAACAAGGTTGTTCTTACCTACAGCTTCCAAAACACTACCTGGGACACAAATTTCACATATATCTGTCAATTCTCCTGTCTGGTTGTTAAGGGTTATGGCAACTGAAAGAGTATCAATACTTTGCCAAAACGCTTTAAAACTATATTTGTGTAAATGACCTTGAAGAATGTTAATCACGAAATATACATCGAATCAACAAAATCATATATTTTGATTGTTTTTTTCGTTTTCCCATAACTGTCATCTCGTATTGTCAGTTCTTACGAGTATTATTCACCAAATAGAAATGTACGGACTTTCATTGCAACATAACCTATTCATCACTAATACTTAACGCAAGTATCTGACGTTTACTGAATCTGTAATTGGCGAATGAACTTGGTTCAAATTGGATTGTCAACGGTTAAATAGAAAAAATCTCTTAACATTACAAATACACGGTATATATGTAAGCATAATATAGGTCAGATACGTAGGTACCCCGTCCGGACGTCTCTGTTACAAAATGAGTTGACATTAGTCCTCACTTGAAAGTATCATTTTATGAATTCGTACATGTAAATGGTAATTTTTGTGCTTTATACATGTTATACCAAAAATTGCTTAAACATCCTTCGACAAATGCTATCTTATATTCTTCCCATTGGGTTATTCAAGCCTACTATTTTAATTCCGGTGTTTAACCATAAAACACAGTAAAGTATATATGTATGTCTGTTTCGTGAAAAGAGAAATTATCAAATTCCAATCTAACGCATACTTTATTATTTTTGGTTTTCTAGCAAGAACCAGAATAAAGGAATATTAAATGAGATGTATTTTGCTTTGCTTTGTGATCGCGTATTAGTGCTATGTATTACTGTTCAGGTTCTACATTGCATTCTGCTACTGATAATAATATTATCGGTACACATTTTACTGCAACAGATGCGGTTTTCTTGATCATAAAGCTCTTTATGTGTTCATGTACCTAGACATCCTTGGCAATAATCATGTTGAGTTTGAGTGTTCTCGAATAAGGTATGGTTGGTTATCTCGTTTGACTAATGTACATTTTTGTCATGCCTGGTCCTTTTATGGCTGAATTTACCATTTATACTATATGTGATTTGTGCATCGTTGGAGGTCGCACGGTGAATTGCTGGTGCTTAAAATAACATTTTTGGACTGGATAGTTGGCTCATTGATGCCACATCTCCTCACTTTTATATCAAGCAAATGACAACGTTCAACTGATATAAAAAGAGAAAATCTACTTAATTTTATTGTCATGTATGCCCTTCTGCAGTTTATCATTTGAGTATTATGTTGATATGACAGAAAAACACAATACAATGCTCCGCAGGGCGCAGCTTGATACGACCGCAGAGGTCGAACCCTGACGGTTGGGGTAAGTATAAAACTACATTCAAGCTTGATACAGCTCTGAATTTGGGTTGTGATTAAATATTTGACACATTTCGCTAATTCGGCTTATAAGTCAAAGGAAACAACTATAATTCTTTAAAACTTCTATAAAAATTATGGAATTCTATAATATTATGGATTTTGCTAAGTGCCCCGACTGATAAATATACAGCAAAAATGCCGTTTTTTTTTAAATCATGAAGCTTTGATAAGAATTAATTATTTCCAAAGAACTGTTATACAAATTTAGAGCATACTTATGTAAAGAACATTTTCCAAATGTTTTACAAAATCCGCTTTGTTTATCTTTTGAAGCAAAAAGCTAGATATGTCTATCGAAAGGATAGAAATGTCCGAAAAACCGAAATTTTGAGTAAAATGTCTAAAATTTCGACCCCATTTATCTCTTAAAGTAGCACATGAAGGTATATTTTTATAACATATTTGAATTGACTAGGTGAAAAATAGCTTGTATGGAAATTTTCGTTAAAAAATCACCGTCGGATCAAAACTGTATCGTATGCCCTTAAATAATTTGAAATTGGACATTTACCAATTATGTTCCAAATAATATCAAAAATCAAAATACATGGTTGGAATCAGCAAATCAAAGAACCCGAAGAATTTAATTTTGATGAAATGAAAAAAAGTTTCATTTTGGACCCTTTGGACCTTAATGTGGACCAACGGTAGATAACGGGACCAAAATCCAAAATCTAAATACACTCATATATTCAGTATATCAAAGAACCCTATATACATTTTATTCAATTTTTGATGAAATCAAACAAAGTTTAATTCTAGACCTTAATTTAGACCATCTTGAAAACTGTGCCCAGTATCAAAAATATAATTATATGCTTAGATTGAGCATATCAAAGAATCTCATGAATTCAATTTTTGTTAAAATCAAACTTAGTCTAATTTTGGATAATTTGGACCTTAATGTGGACCATTTAAAAAAAAATGGCCTAAAATAAAAAATCTAAAATGCTGTTAGATTGGGCACATCAAAGAACACAAATAATTCAATTTAATTTTGGACCCAAATTCGGACCAACTTGAATACTGTGCCAAAAATTTTCAAAAAATGAATACATGCTTAGATTCAGCATTTCAAAAAAACCGCAAGAATTTTTTTTAAATCAAACAAAGTTTACTTTTGGACCCTTTGGACCTTAATGCGGACCAATTTTGAAGACAGACCCAAAAATCCAAATTCTAAATACCTGGTTAGATTCAGAATATTAAAGAACCCCAAGAATTCAAGACTTTGAAATAAACCCCATGGAAATTGGTCAAGAAATAAGCAACTTATAGAAAGTATTACAAAAGTATTGTTTTTGGCACCATTTGCCGAAACCATTAGGGTCATAACCCCTAAAATCGATCTCAACATTCCTTTTCTGGTATAAAAACCTTGTGGTACAATTAAATAGACTTATACTCAAGTTATTGTCCGGAAACCAGAAAATCCTAGCTTGTTTGCCCCTTTTTATGGGCTCTAATTCCTAATAGTTTGGGCCATGACCCTCAAAATCGATCCCAACCTTCCTTTTGAGGTATGGAACCTTGTGGTAAAATTTCATTGAGATCCATAGTCTAATACACAAGATATTGTCCTGAAACAAGAAAAATTCTTGTTTTTGGCCGCTTTTTGGCCCCTAATTACTAAACAGCTATAACAATAAACCCGAAAACCAATCCACACCTTCCTCATGTTTCTATTGTGGTATGGAAACTTGTGCTAAAATATCATAGAGATCCATACACTTATAACCAGAAAAATGCTTCTTTTTGGCTCTATTTTGGGCCCCTAATTACAAAACAGCTACGACAACAACCCGCAAAATCAATCCCAACCCTCCGATTGTGGTATGTAACCTTGTGCTAAAATGTCATTCAGATCCATACATTTATACTCAAGTTATTGCCTGCAAACCAATTTATTGTCTATGAAACAGTAAAATGCTATATACCAGCTTTGATAAGTGTTTGGTATTACTATAAATTTTCACTTCGTACTATGATCATCAAACTTATTTATTTTGTAAAAATATTTCCTTTCTCTATTGGAACTATACACGTATACCTAACAACAAAATTATTTTCATTTACCTTGTTTTAAGTAATTGCAAATCGCTGATATTTTTGTTCGAGCATATTGTTTTTCTTAAATTGTTTAACATTTCATACCGATATAACATGTTACTTTTATTTTTCTTCCCTTAGTTTATTTATTTTGTATTTACATTGTATCATACGTCAAATTTATTTGTTCAGTGTATGTTCAATGGTGTTTATATGTCCATTGATTGAGTTAAGCTATTTCAGTTGATATTTTATAGTGTGTCTTTCTATGTTGTGATGTTACACTATCGTTTCAGAAAAAGGGTGAAGGTTTGGTACCATTAAAACGTTTAAACCCGCTGCATTTGTTTGCACCTGTCCTAAGTCAGGAATCTGATGTTCAGTAGTTGTCGTTTGTTGATGTGGTTCAAAAGTGTTTCTCGTTTCTCGTTTTTTATATAGATTAGACCGTTGGTTTTCCCGTTTAAATGGTTTTACATTAGTAATTTTTGGGGCCCTTTATAGCTTACTGTTCGGTGTGAGCCAAGGCTCTGTGTTGAAGACCGTATTTTGACCTATTATAGTTTAAATTTTGACTTGGATGGAGAGTTGTCTCATTGGCACTCATACCACATCTTCTTATATCTATTGTTTTTTTTGGACCATTTTGGCCCTTAATTACAAAATGGCTACAACAATAGCCCCAAAAATCAATCCCAACCTTCCGATAGTGGTATGGAATTTTGTGCATAAACTTCATAAAGATCCATACACTTATACTTAAGGTATTGTCTGCGAACCAAAATGTCTTCGGACGCCGACGCAGACATCGCCATAACATAATTATGATAATACGAACGCAATAAATTTTGCGATCGTATAAAAAGTATTATCAAAACATTTGTTGGTATAAAAAAACAAACGTTACAAGTAATCTTAAGTTGTAAGTTGTTTTAGAATCTTACAATACATTTAGATAATCAACAACATATGAAAATGTACCTCCACCTAGTTCAAGTTGAAACTTCAGAGGACTTTCAATATCATAAAAGATCGAGTAACATAGAACCATATCAATATCCTTTGTCCTGAAAAATTGTAAATATCATTATTTTTTCTTGTTCAGAATGTCAATAACATGCACATATAAAATTGATTTTATTACACATTTGTTTTATTATTTTCATCACTTTTGAAATGACAGAAACAGTAATAACAATCAATATTCATCATTGTTTGTCTTTAATTGATGCACATCAACTACCATAATAAATTGTTGATCATTTCACCGCTTAAAAGAAAATTACAGACGTAAATAAAGTAAATATGTTTTAGAACATCAATGGCTAACAGAGGGTATTAAGAGACAGATACAACCCGGTTTATTTTGAATAAAAATTTCCTCCTTCAAGTATGGTTGTTTTTGTTATATCGTTATAGGAAGAAGACATTAGAAAATACATGTACACCTAGATGCTAGAGGCAATAAATTATATTAACCTAGAAAAACAATTGCAAGCATTATGACATAATCCACGAAATATTTCGTGAACTGTCTACTTTTGTCTTTCATCCCCTGTGTATCTTTTAATTGTTTCTATACCTATATTAAATCAATAAAAAAATGTTCAAATACAAAACTTTGTGTTGCATATTATTTTACGTTTTGTCAACAGAAATATTCGATAATGTAGTTAGTCTTTTAAAAGATCAATTGAAAACTGTCAGATCTTCACATAACTATGTTCTGTAATTAATCAATATTCATCATAATCTAAAAAAAGTCACAACTATTTGGTCTAGGACATCAAACGTCTTATATTTAATGCATATCTGCCGAAATAGTTTCATTGTTTTATCTTTGCTATTAAAATTCAGATATGAGCCTTTGACTTACACAAAAAAAAAAAAGATGTGTAAAACAAAGACATCAATTCGGATAAAAATATTAAGGGAAGGATTCGTTCTATTTCTAACTTTGTTTTAAAAAGTATACCAAGGATGTATTAAGGTCAAATATTCAATTTGAACTTGTTGCTGCTGTCATGGTGACAGAGCAACTGACATTTTTGTCCTAAAATATAAAGATAATAATCCAAACGACAAATAAATAACTCCAATTCAAGAAAGACATTTAATCTAAAGGACCATTAGTTTAAACAATAAGAAAATAGGAAATAAGGTATGATTTCCAATTGGACTACTCTCATTATATTAGACAATGCAGTCCAATTGACTTGGATTTACGCATTTATAGTTCAATTATATGAGCATAGTGACATTAAAACTCGCATTTCGTTCTATAGTGATTAAATACCTCTGCATTCATCAATAGAATTAGCACAAATGTTAAAGTACTGAGAAATTTTACCGGTTTTTTTTTAATTTCATAGGCCAGATGACTTAAATTTAACCACAGCATCAAATGCAAGGAACACAAAATATAAATTATTTACATACCTGACAATTAGAAACCGCTCTGTTATTTGATAACACTGCAGTAGCGATGTACTAAAAGAATCAGAAAAATTAGTTGTTTGACCATCATCACTAAAACTGAATCCACCTATATATTTTCTTTCGGCGTTATATATCTCAAATGTTTTATTGCGCCATGGACACGGAAATTTGCAGGAAATTCAGTCATACCTGGAATATGAAGTTTATAATTCAGAAAAAAAAATAGAATATATGAACATGGGGAAAGCTTTCAATCTACTTTTATTTTTATTTGTATTCTCTGGCTGAAATTTGCTAGCACATCGCATTCAGAATACTATATTTGACTTTCTATATACTTTGTGTTCAACGACTGATAAATGTAAACTTTGTTAGACCTCAGTATAAAATATCGAATATAGTTGTTTAATCTCGCAGTTGCAAAAGGGTTTGTAATACATGAGCCTGATAGGAATAAGGAATGTACGCCATCTCAACAACAAAATGTGCTGAAAAGAATGCATGATCGTACATTAAAATAGCTCTTTATATAGTTCGTGTGCCCGACTCGCTTGTTTTAGATTGACTTTCATTAAAAACGCTCAAATCTACATATTTGACAGCCAGAGATGTAAAAATACGTAGGAATGGCAGAATCACTTTGACCAAACAAAATCTTAAGATAATAGCCAAATTCTTCTAAGGTCAAATTTGACTGAAGGAGTTTGAACCTTAGTTTTTGAAAGTATAAATAAGAGCACCAGCGGACATAAATATAGCCGTGTCAGACATCTATGTTAAAACTGAAATAGTCCGCAGCAGAGTTTTATACACATTTTTTATTTTTATTTTTCATACAACTAATTAATAACATTATAGATTATCCTATGTTTATGCTTCGATAAGCACCTAATCCATAGCCCATCCCACGAAATAGTATCAAAACTTCTTTCAAACTCTATGAAAGCTGCAATTAACCTTTCTTCTTCTTTTTATTACTAACAGCTGACAATGTTAATAATTGTTTTTTGTGTTGTATCTAGATCTAAATCCATGAAATCATTAAATTTCATTCAAATAAATTTTCAACAAATGGCTTAAATATTTTATTCAAAAGTACATTGAATAATTCATCCCATCCTTTCAACTGATAGTGCTGTGATCGGTCAAATGACTTGGATGGTGTAAACTTCCCACTAACACCATATACCATTACACCATTCACCATACACCATTACACCATACACCCTGTGCCATTACAGCATACACGTTACACCTTTGCACCATACACATTACACATTACACCATAATGCAATTTAATTTCAAAGAAAGCGTGCGACTACAAAATTATTTATTTATTTTAAAAAACGAATTTTGATTACAATATTGTAAATTAATGTATAAAATTAAAAATCAGTTCTTATCAATATTTTGCATAGTTTTAAATATCGTACACCATTCATTCACACCATTCCCGATCGCACGTTACACCATTACACCATTCCCCTTACACTATACACCATAGCACCATACACCTTCTACCATTGCACCATATGCCATACAACATTACACCATACACGTTTTTTTAGAAGTTTACACCATCCAAGGGTTGTATCTATCGCCTTTAATTTTATACGCGCTTACTTGGATTATCAATAAGCCTTTTGCTGGATATTATGCTTGTCATGTTAAGCATCTTTTCGGGAAAAGATAACATTACATCAGTGCACGTGGTACATTTGATATATACTAAAGATTCTACCAGTGCATCGAGTGTGATATGATCTTTCTTTACTCGAAGACAGTTAAATGTTCGTATTGAAAACGCGAGGCTTGCCGAGCATTTTAAATATTGAAATGTTACTGTTGAGAGAGAAAAATATCGTATTACACGAGATGCAGTGGTAAAATCTATATAGATACTCGGTGGAATCTGTTTCTCTAATGATTTATTTGCTATATGTAGACAAATTTTATCTTTACTCTTCAACAAGTTCAATGATCTGCCAGAACAAATAGTTGGATATGTGATTTCATCGGGCATGGAAACAAAAGTAAATTCAGAGGAAAGCATAATAAATCGACATCATAATTGAATTTTGACCAATGAAGAACTGAGATCAAACAAATCACACATTTATTATTTTTTATGTACATATATTTCACAAACAAATTGTTCATTTGACATGAAGAAATATAAAATAATGTCTTACCTGCAGAAATTTCAAAAAAGAAGAACATCAAATATACCAACATTTTGGTGTGCATATTGCTTGCTCCTAACAGTACGTCTGTATCAAATAAATTCAGTAGACAATGTAAATAAAGAGGATGTGTTATCTATAAATATATATCATAATTGCGTAATTTGTTGTTTTTTTTCAAACCTGTTGCAACTTTACATTTCAAAAAAGAAATAATCAATTGTAAATACATTTTTAGTTATTTAATAACAAGTGTGGACACAGACTTGTGTTGTCTGATGGATGGGCAAATTCTAGAGCCAGCTGGCCCATATGTCTCTCCAAAATATTAAATTCTGTTTTGTCTTCTGATGGGCGAATTTGGACACCGCTTTACATTGAAATAGTACTACAGAAATTTCCGGAAGTCCTAAAACATTAATACAGAGCGACAACTCTCAGGGAATACGATTCCGATGATTTATGTGGTTCTACAAATATGTTGTTTATTTAATTTTGTCTTACTTAAACTCCCAAGACCAAACCAAACTTCAAAGGATTGGAACAGAAAAATAAAATGTTATTGAATCTTTGGAATATGAATTTAATGCAAGAAAAAGTGTTAACGCTTCAGAATTTCAGTGAAAATTTTTGATAAAGATACTAAAATTGTAATGAATAAATTTAGCGTCTGTTTGGTCTTGTGTGTTTCATCCAATTTACATGGTTTAAAAAGTGATCATTGGCAATGAAACTCATTAGTGGGCTTTTTGTTTTGTATTTGATTTCATGATGCTTAAATTTATGATCAAAGTCAAAATAAAATTTGGTCAAAACTTTTGAAATTTGCATTTAATGCAAGATATAAAAAGCATTTTTAATAATTCAGAATATGAAGAAATACGTGTGGTAATGATACCAAAATGCAAAAAATAGATTTAGCGTCTGTTTGGCCTGGTGAGTTTTGTCCCGTTCACATTGATTTTTTAAATGTTATCTTATGCAATGGGACTCATCAGTAAGCTTTGCATATGAGGTAACAGACTACAGGACTATTCGAATAGAAAAGGGCCTTGTTTCATATATTTAGGTTAACATGCATATTTTTTTCAATCAATTGAAATAAAATTGCTCACATATCACAGTGAATTAAAAAAAAACAAATGCATATCAATATCTATGGGATTCAAGCAAAATATGCAAGGTATGAATAATATGTATATATATATATATATATCAAAGTAGATTTAAAAATAGTATGTATTTGTTCCAGTATTGTTTTATATGTAATGTTTATGAAAAGGGGTGGGCCAGTTTTATCATTTTGAACCAGGAGTGAACAGTTGGACATTCGATACCCCACCCTTTTTATATATTTTGATTATTCAAATCAAATAGAAATATTGCTTTGTGACATTTTTTTCATGGAGAGTAAAGATGACTTGTAAGATATTGTGTATACATTTTAATTCCATCTAAAATATACTAAATATTTCAGATACTTATATCAATGTTCTTTTAATCATTTTTTTCCTAATTTTCTTCATTTGCTCAACACCATAAATCAAACAACTAATCAAATTACATGTACACAATCATTGCACATCTTCTTTTATGTATATTGTAATGCACTGCGTTCAGAAAAGTAAAAAAAAGACGGTCCAATCATCAAGGTGATTATTTTACAAATTCTATTTATAAAGTGGAATTCCGCGAACTTAAATGGAAATTATACAAAAATGGGACATTTTTCGGGAAAAAAAATAGTAAAAAATGTAACATTTTAGCAAAAGATGGATAGGATTGGGGTTCCGTTTATTGATATTATTAAACTTACTAACCCTACTCTTGGAAAATATCGGGGTATTTCCGAACCATTTGGATCACCACAAACAGTATTTTTATATACATCATGGTAATTAATTTGTTAATGGAAACATCGAAACATGAAAATTTGCCTAACATACATAGCTATTAAATTTAATAAACAACTTATGCATGCAACCATTAGTCTTCATAAGCTGGTGGCCGACATAAGAAACAAAGCTTTGTTTAATGTCTCACGAAATGCTACAATTATTCATTTTTCATAATCAGTAGCGATATGGATTAAGATGACAGGAAAAAGCAAAATGTTCTGTTTTCCGCCTCAGTGTTATCAATGCTTGATTATTTTGTCGCTTAAGTGTTCAACGCATTCCTGCACATTCCATGGGATTGTATGTAACTTTGGCAAAATCATGAAATCGAGTATCAGCGAAAAAGATACTGTTTTTCTTGATTAAGACAAATGCTAAACACACGTCATTTGTTCATCTCGGTTGCAAAATATTTCATAAGACAGCTAATTTCACGAAAAAGAAATGAAAGTGATACAAAATACGGAGACGTCTTGTTTTGATAAAAATAGAAATATCCAACTCTTTGAAGTTTTATTTTACCTTTTATGGACCATGTACTAGTGTCATCCGGAATAAGAATGCACAGTATTTTAAGATAGTATATTTAAGTTAACAGGGAAAAGACGGTTACGTTTTTCATAAAAAAAAAAAAAAAAAAACGCTTTATTGTGTACTTATCATTCAATCTTCCTCGTGACATTTTTTGGAAATCGGTCGATCTTTACTATTTTTTCACATTTAAAAGCCACATATCATCATCTTTTGGGATTGAAAATTTTTATCAAAAGTAAAACAAACGAAGCGTGATATATTACGTAAAACGAAAGTTATGCGGTCAGTCTAGATCGTCACTTTTAAAATCAATTATTCGATTGGACAATGATTAATATTTTGCTTTTTTTTTAGAATATTCCGAATCTGTTGGTAAGAAAACAAAAAGGAAAGTATCTCAACTGAAGGTCGGTTGTTTCGACTATCAATTAAGCGCCGGTGTTAAAGTTCAAACGTATATTTAGAATACATTAAAACAAAATGTAAAATGTTAACTATTGCAGTCATTGCTAACAACTAATCAACCGCATTGCAATTAGTGTCTATTTGATTGACAATGAGATGTAGTAATTCTAATGAAAAATGTAATGTAATTTCGATTTTCCTGGGCTTGTGTTTCCTACCATGATTTCCTTGAAAAAGGGTTGCTGCTCCTAAGGAAGCTATTAAATCAAGAGCGCCAAGTGGCGAAGTTGAAATAATCCCTTCGTAAATTTTATGGACGCCATCACGAGTTGGTTGACCATTATGGAATATCTGTTTCACAACTGACGACGGATATGTTCCAATTGTCGTAACTACAATCTCAACCCTTCCCCGAATGTGACTTACCGAATTAAACATATCACCGGGTTTGTACTTACATGAGCAACACGACGGGTACCACATATGGTGCAGGATCGGCTTACTCTTCCGGAGCACCTGAGATCACCCCTAGTTTTTGTTGGGGTTCGTGTTGCTCAGTCTTTAGTTTTCTATTTTGTTTTGTGTACTGTTGTTTGTCTGTTTATTATTTTCTTTTTAGACATTGCGTTCTCAGTTCATTTTCGACTTATGAGTTTGTATGTCCCTTTGGTATCCTTCATCTCTCTTTTTCGAACACATCTTAAACAAAGAATTATGTTTCGATATGTTTCTTATTAATTCACGTACTGTTTCATGCGTCAGAAACGCTTTTCTGGATTAACCTTCATCATGAACGCTCAAAGTCGAGTATTTGAAAGTCACGGATGTATTAAAACAGTTGAAAAGCTATATAACCAAAAGGAACCTTAAAATATAGCAAAAACATCTTAAACTAAGTTTGCCTTAGGGAGTTGAAACTTTGTAGAGTTTTATTAAACTTTAGCATTCAGGCAAAGCGCTTGAAACTCTCACTTGTATTTACAACTTATCAGACTTACTTCAGCAAATTATCAGACTAATTTTACCCTATACAGTTAATCTTATACATGTAGTTGTAAAAACTTGTATATTACTGTACTTGTGTTTTACTTTTATCAGAATATCAAATATTTATGGTTTATTGATATATTTTATTTTTTTACACTATAAATACTATAGATATTTTTCTAAACATATTTTATGTATAAAACGGAAAATGAAGGAAAAAAAATTAAAAAATATATACATATAGCCGTTAATTACCATCTATTTTACCGTTTCATCAGATCAAATGTACCTTCAAACAGGAACAAAACACTGATTGGAGGAGTTCGAACCATTGAAAATCTATCTGTCACGTCTTGACATTCGTGGATCTTCCTGTATGCAATAGATATAAGAAGATGTGATATGTCAAAGTACGGTCTTCAACACGGAGCCTTGGCTCACACCGAACAGCAAGCTATAAAGGGCCCCAAAAATTACTAGTGTAAAACCATTCAAACGGGAAAACCAACGGTCTAATCTATATAAAAAACGAGAAACGAGAAACACTTATGAACCACATCAACAAACGACAACTACTGACTTCGGAGAGGTGCAAACAATTGCAGCGGGTTTAAACGTTTTAATGGTACCAAACCTTCACCCTTATCTGAAACAATAGTGTATAATCACAACATAGAAAGAAACATGGATACATGATACATTATTAATCCGATTCAAATGACTAGTCAAGGATACTTTTATCAATCAGTTTATAAATAATGTATAGCAGCTGTTGCCTGTTTAAAATAGACATTTGCTTTAGTAGATACATGTATGATATACAGTTAGCGATAAAGTTTTCAATTAAATGAAGGAAAAATGTATGGACTGCATAGGGAAGGATCGCGAAAATTCAAAATGCCATCGCGTGATCGCAAATTGTACAACCGTATGCCTCTTTAGAAAATATTATGATGGAAAAGCTTTTAAGGTGAAAGATTTTAAATATCTTCTTCTGTAACGAAGAGTCTAACCTGTGATATTGATCTATAATATGTTAAGAGCCTTAAACATTGAAAGACAAGAAAATGTTCAACCAGCCTTTAATTTTACTTTCCTTTATGAAGATGCCATGACTTTTTTGAAGCATATCAATCTAAAAGATAATTATCTAGAAAGATATTCCGTGAATAATTAACATCCACAAGAAAGGCCATTTGGTAGAAAGGTTCGATGATAATCAACTCAATCATTTACAACAGTCCACAAAGATTCTACACAGAAAATGGGATTGAGCAACTCGACCGCGCTAATAAATACAGGGGATACACTATGGTACCAACAGTATTAGGCAGTTCCTGCTTTATTGGCGATTATAAACTCTGTAAAATTGTACCACTACTGTGTCACAACGATCTTACTGTGTCAAACACCGTGACCTGTTCCAGAGATCCCAATCGCTGACAACTATGTGCTTTCAATGATATGTTCTGTTTAAACTGGTATTACTATTTTTCAAGATATTTCAAGATCGAGGAAAAGACAGCAGAGTTGTGGTTACGACAAGTGGAACATATCGATACTACACGTTTATTGGTTCATTGTACAATGTTGTAAGCAAGAACCTTCACTGTAGGAAATCATATCAAGAAACGCAAATCCTGGCACTGGAACAATTTTTGAAACAGCGTTTGTATAAAATTAAGATATACATCAATATCTTACATCTGTTATAATTAATAATGTATTTATCTAGTAGATCAACTAGGCAAATCATAATAAAAAATGAACCTAAAAAAAGTGATTATCCTGCATGAAATTGCATAAATCAAAGTACTACAAGCCTTACCGCCTATATATTCTACCCTAGTTTAATTTTAAAACACATACTTGACTTGATGAAACTTCAGCAAGTTCAACATCCCACTTACTTGTCAATGCATTGCATATCAGTATAAACGTAACTATCATTAGCATAAGAACAAAAAATCGAAACGCTGTAGAAATTAAAATCCTTGCAATTGTACATTCTCTAAACGTGCATATGGCTTACTGTTCGGTGTGAGCCTAGGCTCCGTGTTGAAGACCGTACTTTGACCTATAATGGTTTACATTTATAAATTTTGACTTGGATGGAGAGTTGTCTCATTGGCACTCATACCACATCTTCTTATATCTATATATGGGACCATATTGCTATAATTTGTGGTCTCTCAATGAGGATTGTGTTCATTGTTTTTGCTGGACAGTGCTTGACAGGTGTTGTTACCTAATCCTATTTCATGCATTTGCGAGGACAGCCTGACCCTATCCAAATAATAAATCGTCTTAAATCATTGTCCATATCATTTAAACGTATTAAATTATAAACCTGGTATATTTTAAATATTTGATACATTAAAAAAAATAGTTTAAACCAATAGGATATTATAAATATTAATAATCAATCTACCAATCTACTATGCAAATAATCAATAAGAATTAACAAAAATCCATAAAAAATGACAAAATCAAACGTTACGCTATATCAATCAACGGAAGTAAGGGAAACAACTGTCATATTCCTGACTATGTACAGGAATTTTCCGGAGAAAGTAATTGGTTACACCTTGTTCTATGGCTAACTTAACCTCCTACTTGTATGTCAGTTATTTATAGTTCCGTTATATTGACAAAATTAATTGAGCAACCCAAACAAACAAAACTGAATAATGTAACAATAATTAGGTCTAAGGATCCAGCAGCAAAAACTGTGTTAACATAGTTACGTCACAAACATACAACACAACTGACTATAAATTTCAAACAAACAAACAAACATTTAAATCTGACAAAGACGCCAACAAAACAAAATGTTTGCAGCTGACAGCACATACAGCAATTAATTCAACATAATCACTCAATTGTGAAATATTCAGTGAGAAGTCATCTACATTGGCCATTTGGTTTTTTTAAAACTAAATTGAACTAACTCTTTCATTCTGACCTGAAGCTATGAATGAAGAATAATAGTGTTAAGGATAGAGAAGTCAAATGATTTTTGTTATACCATTGCAAGAGGAAAATGACTTAGATGGTCGTGAAAAGATGTAAGGATATTGCGTTACGTGATTCAATCGTTCTATAAAAATGATTATTTATAGTGAAGAATGAATCTTAATTAAGACACGACAGTAGTTCTCAAGTTTTTGGATAAAGGATGTTCGCTCCTCTTGTTTTTGAATTTTTGCCAGATATTCGGAATCCTCTGGTTTTACCTATGTAGTGCCATTAAAACTTTTGCCCACTAACCCCTACTTTTCTTTCCATAATTTGATTACATATAGTTTAAAATGTCATCTTTGAAAATCTTATAACATCCTTGTTATTTTTTCATCGTTTTTGAAAGAATAATGGTGCCCATGTTAAATGTATGAAAAATATAGAGAGAATTTATTACCTGCAAAATTTTCAATGGCTTATATCTCGAAAACAAGCACGCTGACCCTTCATTTTTTCTGCTTTTTTAGTTTCTTTATTTATATACTATCAATTTATAACAGTCTTTTAAAAAACTTGTTATTTTGAAACAGAGTAGTGAACATTCTTAACTTAAGTAGTCGTTAAATTTCTTTTACAGATATATCATTAACATCTGCAAATTTAATATTTAAATTTAGAAACTGCACCTTTTTAATTACCAATGTTGAAATCGAGAGGCTTATTTTTCGGCAATGTTCCCAAAATTATAACAATGCGTTCATAATACAAGTCAGCCGACTTTCTTGTTTAAGACCATTTATTTGTAGCACAACTTTAAAATCTAATATTTGCAAACCTTAATTAACATTACGATAATGATTTTCAAGATGGCTTTTAAAAGGACAATGTTCACTTAGGCCAAATATAGCCTTGAATTTCAATTTTATTATAAAATTTCAAATAGCCATAATTTGGTTCTTGAATGGATCAATTAAAAGGTTTATTTCTTTGTTAAAATAAATCCCATCATAGGAGTACATTTTTGGCTTCAAAATCAACACATTTGGGATATGTATTGTCCAAATACGATGATTTTGTGCATTTTTCGGACCTAAAAGCTTGAGGAAACCATTGGCCGCAACCTAGGATCTGTTGCCAAAAGTTGCCTATGGTGATATTGAATGACTAAACACAAAAACTGTCTGGATCATGGGTAGCGGTATGCTAAAACGTATTAAGAAATATTGAAAATTTCACCAAAACTGACGTTGCAACACAAATAATGCCTACTTCAGGAGTCAATAATACTTCGTCATTTTTTATGTGATATACCAAAATGGAGTTATTTTGTACTAATAATAATATCACAACTATTTGTATGTGAAATTTCAAGTATTTTGACCCGACTTAAAAAAACATCTAAATCTTAGGTCCAATTTCAACCCTTCGTGAACTTACTCATCATAGCTTGCGTACGCTGTCACGTCTTGATGGAAAAGGGACTTTAAATGCAATGCCTACAAAAGACAGAAAATTTTTGATCAACTGATTGATGGTTAAGTATCCAGTTGCTGGACAATATGTCGGCTCGTTTTTCGATTATGAAGAACATACCTAACATGCCTAATGCATATTTTGTATTGTTGTTCTCCTCCTTAAAAAGAACGAATACTCGCCATTGGGAGGATAATCATTCAATATACGGATATTTTTTTTTGTATACATGATGTAATCTAACATGACTTCTTCAAATGCTTTGAGTACACACCTGTGATGGAATATGAATATATTTATAAGTCAGCTGATCAGAACGTCATGATTTGCTTGGTCTGTTCCAATCATGCTTCCACGTCGTATGCTTTTTATGAATGAGTTAGGCGAGGTCAGACGATGTAAATGACGTCATTGAACGACAACGTAAGAATATAAGTAATCTACGGGAAAATGCACGAATATGAAACTGAAATTGCCGTAAAAACATGCAAACATAAACAAACGATGATAAGAATTTGTCGAAAGCCTATTTTCATAACTAAAAGTAAGATAAACATTTAACTTGATCTAAACCTGTTTTAGTATGTTATTGAAAATCGTTTAAGCATGTCACTGATACCATTTTCCTTGCCTTTTCCGTAACTGCTTATAGTGTGTTCAATTACGATAACTGCAAATATTTCCCTTCTCAAAGAGCGCGTCGATCCAAAACAATTGCCCTCTTGGTCCTATTATATTAGAAATAATTCATAGGGGCTTGCATTATTAATATTGATTTTACCACAGGTTGGTCCTTTATGCCGTTATTTTGTATCTCTCTGACGATCGGGGTAAATATTTATTTAATGTATAATTTTGACCTAAATATATAACTGCAACAGTTTGTCATCGCAACTCCACTGAAACCAAACACGAGAATGTCATTAATCTTTGCAGATCATTCGAACATACTATGTAGATCTGCATATCCACTAGAAATTATGATTCAATATTTTTCTAGGAGTTATGCCTTTTCAACGTAGAATTTTGAACTAAATATATGACTGCAACAGTTTTTCAGCAAAACTACTCTGTAACCACACAACAGAATTGTATGAAACTCTGTAGTTTATGAGCACATAATATGTAGATGTGAAAATCCACAACAAATTTTTATCATTTGGCTTTGTAAGACTTTATGAACTTTTGAATCTGGTGAGATTTTCTTTAATTGATAATATTATATGGGGGCGTGGGGTCTGTACCAAGCAGGACTTAAAACCGATACCACCTGGACAATTCAAATCTGCTTTTAAAAAAGGGGGTTTGGAGATACTGAGAAATAGTATAATTTGACGCGGTTAAGTAGACACCGTTCATTGAGAATAGATCAATTTAATGTTAAAATGACGAACAAAAGTACGTATAAGACAACGCAAACAAATAAAATAGACTATTGATTGAAAGGGCCCCCTTTTATCAACAGCGATAAATAAAGGCGCGTAAAAAGGATTGAATTTAGTGCTAATTAGTAAGTGCCCTTTTTTGTTCCACCGTGTGGTAAATACCAGAAGAAATTTTGAATGAAAAAGAAACTAATCCAATACAATAAACAGAACATATCAGTCGGTTATAAGTATATATGATAGCGTTATTCATAAATAACAGAATCTTTGATTAAGACCATGATTTTTTAAGTAACTTCTCACAAATAAAAGAACATATAAGGGATCTTAAGTCCAGTATACTTCTTTCTGTTAGCAAACTTCTATCAATCAAACTCCATGACATTGGTTTACTGAAATAGGAATATACGGTAATTCATGGACATCTCCAACTCTTCAGTTTGGCTGTTCGAAATGAAAGATACACAGCCATGTCCAGTTAGAAAGGAGACGTTCAAGCCGATAACCTGTTTTAGGGAATTACCAGGTTCTGTGAACCTACAAAAACCATTACAACAACTGTCTTAGGGGTCCGTAGGTGACTTGTTGCAAGGCTAATGTATGCCCAAATCAATAACAATTAAAGTTGCCCGTCCGACATACCTTTTCAAACCTAGTCCTGAATGTGCATGATTACTCATGAAGGGACGATAATCGAATACAAATGAATCAATCAATAAATAAATTGCTGAAAAGAATAACAAATCCTGAAGTATTGACGATATACACTCTTTCTGATAACACTGAGTAATGTAATTATTTTGAAATGTAAATTCCATCATCAAATATCTACTACTGTAACATGTGTAATATCATATTCACTAGTGCACTATTGTAGGTTTCAATATCATATTATCTTTTGTTATAAGCGACACACCTAACGACAAATCTACCAGTTTTAAAGGGGTAATACGATATAAAAGAAAAGTTGAAAGCGTTGGCAGCCGACACTCTAAAGAGTCACCACATAGGTCAACGATAGAGCTCGTTTTGATCCCGGTTTAAGGTATGCAAGCTTTACTTCAATGTTTCAGATGTTCTCCATCTAGCATATACCTGAAGAACAGCTCCAAAACCATGTTGTTACAGTTATGTTTAATTAGCTTCAATGTGTTTTTGTGACTGTTGTTTCATGCACATGTGCACATTCATTACATATCCTTTTGTTTTGTTAAGTATCACTTAAAGGATCAAATTTACCGTTGGTTACTTATTATTTTAATCATATATCAGCATGAGCACAGACATTCAATATTTTCTACGCAGACAAAAATGACTAGGCGTCAGTAGCATCTCTAATACAGGTCTTTTGCGTTATTTTACCAATAAAAAAAGATCTAAAACGAACTTCAATTCACAAGGGCTAGCTAGTACTTTCTGTTTATAAAATCAGATTATCTTTGATTCTTGAAATAATTTTTCAATTAAGTCAATATCTAATCAAGCAAGTTGGAAAATTCAAAAGTATATCTTTTAGAATTATTGACACTAATACTCTTTGGGGCAAAACAAAATAAGGGTATAATCACAGACACCTATTAAAATATACCTAACTTCGGACAGCAAAATGAATGAAGGGAGATGGAGGATAAACTTGAATGAGAGTGTAACCAACTGACACACATACAACATACCGTCTGTTTGTTTATTCTACATTGGCTAGAGGTATTAAGGGGGGTTGAGATCTCACAAAACATGTTTAACCCCGCCGCATTTTTGCACCTGTCCCAAGACAGGAGCCTCTGGCCTTTGTTAGTCTTGTATGTTTTTTTTTTTTTCATTTTAGTTCATTTATATATTTCGGAGTTTAGTGTGACGTCAATTTTTAGTGAACTAGTACACATTTTTCTTAAGGGACAATCGGTAGCCCGCCTCCGGGTGCGAGATTTTCTCGCTGTGTTGAAGACCCATTGGTGGCCTTCGGCTGTTTTCTGCTCTTTGATCGGGTTGTTGTCTCTTTGACACATTCCCAATTTCCATTCTCAATTTTAACATGTATGGCAATAGTATAACATGTCTTATATTTTTTCATAGTTTGACATTAATTGAATACAATTAAACTTGTATATTATATTTATCTTTCTTTTTTTATTTTTCAACAGTTTGTTCTTATGTTATGCTGTTGCATCACTGTCCCAGGTTAGTAGAGGGTTGGGCGTCCCTAAACATGTTTAACCATGCCATTCAGTGAATGTGAATGTCGCAAGAGAGAACTCTCTTAATCAGTATTTATCATATTTATTTTTGCGTTTGGTGCTTTGTACTTGAATCAGGCCGTTGTTTTTTCTTTTGAATAGTTTTACAGTTTGCTATAAAATTGAGAATGGAAATGGGAATGTGTCAAAGAGACAACAACCCAACCACAGAACAGACAACAACAGAAGGTCACCAATAGGTCTTCAATGCAGCGAGAAATTCCCGCACCCGGAGGCGTCCTTAAGCTGGCCCCTAAACAAATATATATACTAGTTCAGTGATAATGGACGTCATACTAAACTCCAAATTATACAAAAGAAACTAAAAGTAAAAATAATACAAGACTAACAAAGGCCAGAGGCTCCTGACTTGGGACAGGCGCAAACAATGTGGCGGGGTTAAACATGTTTATGAGATCTCAACCTCCCCTATACCTCTAGCCAATGTAGATGTCGGGATTTTTTACAGAGACCTATAATTGCTCACATCTACGTCATTTGGTCACTTGTGGATATTTGCTTCATTTGGAATCATACCCCATCTACTTATTTTATGTTGCATTTCATAAATATATCTTGGAATTACATATTCACGCTTACTTTTAAATGTTTTTAAAATATCACAGCTGAATTTTAAATTTTGAAAATATTTTTAGTTATATTTTGCTTATAATGATTTGTGAGGAAACAAAATTTCTTTTTTTTTTATGATTCTGGTGGAAAATGATGGAGCACACTCTTTTGTTAATATGGTGCATATTAACTCATTTGGTCGTAGTGGAATTGATACTACAGATGGGTGCAGTCCTAACCTGTACAGCAAGTTAACTTGATAACCAGTCATTTAGACTGGTCAAAGTTAACCTGTTACCGGATTTAGGACTGCTCTGACCAGTCCTAGGAACACAATCTAGTTAACTTGAAAAGCGGACTTGGTCCTAGAACTGTTTTATGTCTGCCGAAAAGTTAACTTGAAAACAGATCCGCTACTGATATAAGTTAACTTCGAACCAGTCCTGCCATAAGTTAACATAAGTTAACTTTGATTTTGACAACTCCGATCAAACCAGACCTGTTCTCAAGTTAACTTTTGGCAGGTCTGCTCTACACTAAGTTAACTTGTAACCAGGACCGCTCTCCATCGATTTTTGAAAAAAATATTTTTTAATGTCTTTGTTTCTTGGTATAAACATAGAAAATTAAAGTGAAATTAATATTTCTGTGATATAAACACGATTAAATACATGTATTTGTAAATAAAGTACGCATAAAAGTTTGCTTGTTATACAAATTTATCCGTGATCTGCCTTTCTATAAATTAAAGAACGATATTGTTTACAATGCTAACGGGCATTGAATATATATTCCAATACATATCAAATTCTTTAAATCGTATAAACCATATTTGCACTTTATTATGTGTTTACCTCAGTTTTAGTTTGTAACCCGGATTTGTTTTCTTTCAATCGATTTATGACTTTCTTTGAACAGCGGTATACTACTGTTGCCTTTATTTATGTAAATCTATATAGCCGCGTAGTATATCAGCAATATGTTTATGTCAGGATAGAATATATGATACACATGACAGCAATTTTGGTACACAATCAGTACAAAATTTTGTCCGCATAAATTCAGAGTACCAGCATGTCCTCTTTTATCCAAAATATTGTCTCGCAATAAAATTTCAGTAGTTTTGATAACTCAGGCTGACTCCTATAGCAAAATTATTTGACCGCATCAACCAAAACTGACCACATTTGCACTTCATTTTGTAAATCTATATAGCCGCATAGTAAATCAAGCAATATTTGTATGTCAGGATGTATTGTATAAAACAAATGACAGTAATATTGGAACACAATGACTACAAAATTTTGTCCACATCAATTCAGAGTACCAGCATGTCCTCTTTTATCCAAAATATTGTCTTGCAACAAAATGTCAGTAGTTTTGATACCTCAGGCTGACTCCTATAACAAAATTATTTGACCGCATCAACCAAAACTGACCATATTTGCACTTTATTTTGTAAATCTATATAGCTGCATAGTAAATCAAGCAATATTTTTATGTCAGGATTAAATATATAATACAAATGACAGCAATATTTGAACACAATCACTACAAAATTTTGTCCGCATCAATTAAGAGTGCCAGCATGTCCTCCTTTTATTCAATATATTGATACGTAACAAAATTCAGTAGTTTTGATACCTCATGATGACTGGTACAACAAAATTATTTGACATCATCAACCTAAACTGACCATAAATGCACTTTATTATGTAAATCTATATAGCCACTTAGAAAAATCAGCAATATTTTTATGTCAGGATGTATTGTATAAAAAAAATGACAGCAATATTGGAACACAATGACTACAAATTTTGTCTGCATAAATTCAGAGTACCAGCATGTCCTCTTTTTATCCAAAATATTGTCTCGCAATAAAATTTCAGTAGTTTTGATAACTCAGGCTGACTCCTATAGCAAAATTATTTGACCGCATCAACCAAAACTGACCACATTTGCACTTTATTTTGTAAATCTATATAGCCGCATGATAAATCAAGCAATATTTTTATGTCAGGGTGTATTGTATAAAACAAATGACAGCAATATTGGAACACAATGACTACAAAATTTCGTCCACACAAATTCAGAGTACCGGCATGTCCTCTTTTATCCAAAATATTGTCTCTCAATAAAATTTCAGTAGTTTTGGTACCTCAGGCTGACTCCTATAACAAAATTATTTGACCGCATCAAGCAAAACTGACCACATTTGCACTTTATTATGTAAATCTGTATAGCCGCTTAGAAAAATCAGCAATATTTTTATGTCAGGATGTATTGTATAAAACAAATGACAGCAATATCGGAACACAATGACTACAAATTTTGTCTGCATAAATTCAGAGTACCAGCATGTCATCTTTTATCCAAAATATTGTCTCTCAACCAAATTTCAGTAGTTTTGATACCTCAGGCTGACTCCTATAACACAATTATTTGACCGCATCAACCAAAACTGACCACATTTGCACTTTATTATGTAAATCTATATAGCCGCTTAGAAAAATCAGCAATATGTTTATGTCAGGATGTATTGTATAAAACAAATGACAGCAATATCGGAACACAATGACTACAAATTTTGTCTGCATAAATTCAGAGTACCAGCATGTCTTCTTTTATCCAAAATATTGTTTCTCAACAAAATTTCAGTAGTTTTGATACCTCAGGCTGACTCATATAACAAAATTATTTGACCGCATCAAGCAAAACTGACCATATTTGCACTTTTTTGTAAATTCATATAGCCGCATAGTAAATCTAGCAATATTTTTATGTCAGGATTAAATGTATAATACAAATGAAAGCAATATTGGAACACAATGACTACAAAATTTTGTCTGCATAAATTTAGAGTGCCAACATGTCCTCCTTTTGTTCAATATATTGATACGTAACAAAATTTTCAGTATTTTTGATACCTCATGATGACTGGTACAACGAAATTATTTGACCGCATCAACCTAAACTGACCATATTTGCACTTTATTATGTAAATCTATATAGCCGTATAGTGAATCAAGCAATATTCTTAAGTCAGGATTTAATGTGTAATACAAATGACAGCAATATTGGAACACAATCACTACAAAATTTTGTCCGCATGAATTAAGAGTGCCAGCATGTCCTCCTTTTATTCAATATATTGATACGTAACAAAGTTTCAGTAGTTTTGATACCTCAGGCTGACTGGTATAGCAAACTTATTTGACCGTATCAACCAAAACTGACCATATTTGCACTTTAGTATCTAAATCTATATGGCTGCATTATAAATCGGAAGTTTTTTATAAGTCAGGATGGATTGTATATAATAAAAATGAAAGCAATATTGGAAAACAATGAATGCAACATCTTTTCCGCATTAATTCAGAGTGTCAGCATTTCATCTCTGTATTCATAATATTATACCATCACTAAAGTTAGTAGTTCAGGATGGTGTGTATAACAAAACTATTTGACCGCATCATCCAACACTGACATGTCTGATTTCATTTGTACTTTATAATGAAAAGTATATGAGGTTCTCTTCTGGGAATAGTATACTGTTAGTATATTATGTCGGTTGATTGATTTTGTTTGTAGCTAAACGTCAAGTGGCAACTATTTCATTCATGTGCACAACGAGTATATTTTTCGGACGTCCCATATATCATTTATAATCGGCAAAGACAAATCTGACGAAATTGACGAGATTGTTCATAATTATACAACACCTTATAACGCAATCTATTTGAAAAGAGAATTTCTATTTTATTCTCTTTTTCAATGTTTTTATTTGTGTGAACAAAATATTCAAACAAACATTTAACTGGCATGATTGTGACACATATATTTGATGATAGTATCAAATAACACTACACAACAAAACTTGGAGAACAAGAAATAAACACGTTTTACTTTACATGTACAAGAAACGTAAAATAATTATTAACAAGTATTGGGAAATTTCCCATAAAGTTGATAACCAATCAGATATCAATAATTTGGGAAATTTTCCCAAAAGATGATACCAACAAGAAATCAAAAGAATGGGAAATTTCCTGAAAAGATGTTAACGAAAAAGAAATCAATAGAATAATGAAATCTCTCCAAAATGATGAAAACTAACAAGAAATCAATAAAATGGAAAAATTTCCCAAAAAGACGATAACCAACAAGAAGTCAATAGAATGGAATTTTTTACTAAACCATGATAGTTCGTAATGTTAAGTCTGAGTAATTTATCAAATGTGATAAGAGATGTCGATAAAGTTACAGGGCTATCAATTTTTAGTATAACAGACAAAATTCATTATTAAAATGAAGTTGTAAACATTAAGTTTACTAACATAGACGATTTGAGTAATTTCTTACAGTACAATTGTACATGGAATTCAATAGAATTTTACAACGAGTTTATACACTTGGAAGACTAATTATCGATTGACGGTAGAATCGTTAATCTTTAAAAATAAGTACCAACATAGCAAGTAAAATGTTTTCATTGCATTCATGAAATCATAGACAACAATTTATAATCAAATTGATGTTAACAAGTTAGTTTCTATTCAAACCACTGTTGTCATGAATCTGTTAATACATTAAATTATGTATGTGTAAGCTATGACGAATTAATCAAAAGTCAGATCTCTTAATATGAAGCATGATAATCATAATATATCAAGCAGTAATTCATCATAATTTAAATGGCATGTTAATTACATTTACTAGCAGCTCCTTGAACTTAGTTGCCATCTAATGTAATTATTACATTACATGCTTTTAATATGCTGTAGTATACATAACATGTGAGAAGAGATACCTAAGCAAACACATCAACTATGAATACAGTTTCATTAATTGTCAGATTATCTACAAGTCTATGTAGAAGTAATGCTTAAAAATTATATCCAAAAGCATATATTCATCATTTACAAGATGCATTTATTTATGAATTGCTAGTATTTAAGCGGAAGACTTAGGAATTTGTTTAGAAATTACAATTATTAATCAACATATGCATATTTATTTTGAAATCATTATATCAATCTTATTTAAACATAGTAAATGATCATCAAACAATTATATCACGATTTTAGGATAATGATGATTTTTGCAGAAATAAATGCATATCATTACTTCCATGTCAATATATTAGATTATAGCATTTTAAGCAAACTTGTTCTATGATTACACATGAGATGACATTATTTAATCATATGCAATATATACTTGACAGCATCAGTTTTAACTTAGTATCCTAAGGATTTATATTTACTATGATACATAGTACATGCATATTATAGCAAAATGTTATACTTGGATTTAATATTGTACATTTTCATACAGTTTTTATCAGAATTTAAGACATATGAAACTGATGTTAATTTAAATTTAAATCATATATATATAAAATTAGTTCATTATAAGATAAAGTGATTATGCATTCGAATTATGAATTCATTTTTGTACAATTATAAGTTATTCACAACTATTTGATATCTTGATGAATTTCTCAATATTTATATAAATCGTGACGAATTACCTATGTTTTCGATTGCCTCATTTTAATAGTTCTCATTCTAATTTATAAATTCATAAATCAATTAATTTAAATTGCTTTATTATATAATCATAATCAGATTTGGAAGATATACTGTCAATTGATGACTTAGAATCGTCTAGACATTATACATTCTCAAATTCGAGCTTACACATTCAATTAAAGTCAAAATTCAATTGGTCTATCATTTGCATTTTGACTAATTCAGGACTAGATTTCATGATAGCATTAGATAGGCAAATATTTTGTGACATAATTCATGGTTTAAAGTTAGAAGTATAACAATTCTAAACTATATTGAAAAATTAGTTCACATGATATGGTATATACTTTATACTTGTGAGCTCATTACTACTATATGTCAAACGTGCAAGAACCCATTCAATTATATATGAATCATAATATCAATTAGTTCAAGAATTATTATTCATATTGCATTCTAATATATACATACATATTATGTACTTGCATTCCGATGAGTTAAGAATTTAAATTGAAATACTAATTTTAAATAATTTAGTTCATATGATTGATACCTTAAAACGTTATGACTAAGTGTTTTTCTCTGTTAAAATGTTAATATCTAAACAATAATCAAATATTTCAATCAATAATGAACAAAGAACTAAAATACTTCAGATTTTGATAGTTAAATTATATGTCTATAATGTATTAGAGATTAGAGTATTTAAAATACTCTCAGATCTAAACATAATACTAAGACTATAAATATTCGATATGTAAAGTATTCCAATTCTAAATTAACAAGTCAATTAAATAAGATAAATCATCGATTACATTAATAAATTAATGTGATTACGAATTAAAGTGAGAAAGTATCCCAATCATTTAAAGATCGTAATTTAATCTAAATTAATTAAAAAGAAATGACTTGACAGATCATTACCATAGAACTAATGAACGATTGAAAACATGTAGACTTCAAATTACATAGAAATCATACGAATCTAAAGCATAATGAATTCGCATAGAAATTGCTTAAAATGAAATGACAATTAAAAAAGTACAAGCAACTAACAAGCACATGAATACAGCTTAAAACTAATGATAGTAATAACATAACAGAACTACTCGATAGCTTAAAGGCGAATTGAAGTACATAAAAAGTAGCTATTAACATGAACCGAAACATATAGATTTTGTTATAGCAATACATACATATTGCGCTTGATTTGCAAATCATAAGAGTTAACAAGTTAATCAGGACAAACTGAGTTTTAAAGTATCAACAAATTGCATTATACAGGCTGTATTTAGAGTCGTAATATGGATTACACATTGATTTGAGATGATTTAATGTAGTCAAAAGTAGCGGCAAAGTTAATGTCTAAAGTTTGAAAGATAATCAGAGAATTCATTAGACATTTGTCACAAAATTTTATGAAAATGTAATTTGGTTTCATAGATAGTTATGACAACATTATGATCTTCTCGATTGTTAATCTGTAATGATTAATTGTTGATGCATGCTAATTAGTTCAGCATGAAATCTAAAGTTGTTCATTATGTTAGCTTTAGTCTGTTACAGTTAGATTATTGCCTAGCCATGTTTACAAATGTCATAATGTTTTTTATAACCTATAGCTTATGTTTTATGCCAAGTATAATTAGTTTATTATTCATATCACATTAACATATGTTCCCATCCTAAATAAGAATTAAATTTGCCGCTTGACTTTAAGCAGCAATCCATCGTCACCATCTTATACTAAACTGCGCTAACACTCGTGTTCTATAATAGATACCTTATTAGCGTATCTTATAATTTGATCCTTTCTTCGTACTTTAAACTATTGGTAAAATTTCTCATACATGTGAAAGACGATTTCTGTGAAAACATAGAAAAAATATAAGAATTATAAGGTATTGAATTGCAGTGAAGAATGCAAAGATTTGATACTGATTATGCTTTGCTTCTTTATTTAAGCATGCACACTTGGTATGTAATACCCGCTCGACCAAGATCGTTCAAATTCGAATTAAATGTACGTATGAACGACCAGCCACTCTGCTAGCAGCCAGTTTTCAGATATGTCTATAAACTAGAAAAATAAAATGCATAAGATTCATTCTAACTTAATTTTTTTTTTATTAATATACTAGTAACCACTAAATCGTCTGTTTTATATATAAAATTAAGCAGTCAAAGAGACTATTAAATGAATTGTCGTTAAATTAATGAACACGAAATGAAATTTTGATATTCATTTAATCAGCGTGTCTTTGACTGCTTAATTGTATTCTTAAAACAGATAATTTAGTAGTCATATATTAATAAAAACGGTTTCAAGTTAACTAAGTTTGAATCTGATGCAACTTTTGGGTTTATAGTAACATCTGAAAACTGGCTGCAAGCGTAGTGGCTGCTAGCTTGATCCTGGTGTGCGAGGCATTAATACCTTAAAAATGAGATTGCTAGCTTGTGTATGTTGAAATTGATCTTAATTTGTCATGTTTTCTTAAAACCTACCCATAAAATTCCAACCTATTCATGTTATACTTTTTTCATAATATTTATATCATGCAAAATCAGATATAATATAAAGTAGTGTCTTACTAAATCTCTTTATAAACCATTCGGGAACAGTTACTTGAAACATAGATGTAATACCCATAGATATGGGTATTACATCTATGCTTGAAAGCATAATCGAGTACACACACTATTGTTTGCTATAAATACGTAATATATCCAAGTGAAAATAATGCCATGATGCAGCTTAAAATACTTCCAATACCATGAATACTGTTGATTATGATTCATAAAACGTATGTTGATATTCAGTGTATATATCAATTAGTTTCGTTCAATCTCGGCTCCCATTTCGTGCTACGGTTGGTACACCATCAAACCGGGTATCTGCTATTAAAAATTCTCTTGTGCAAATGTAGGAGAAGAGATGAAGGAGTCTGCAGCTGTGAATTTTTGTGTTCAAGATAATTTCAGAATTGATGGTTGTTTGTTATTTCATTTTCACTAAGGGTTAATCATTTGACCTTCCCACAAGTATTGATTACAGCACGGTGTTGTCTGTTCACTTTTAATTGTATGCATCATAAATAACTAGTAAATAACACATCTTGTTGTGATAAACAAAAGATATCGATTAAAAAGATGGTCTGAATTATTCGGGTTATTTATATATATTGAGCATAAAACAGTGAAAAATAGTAATTACATGCTTTATTCAAAAATTGACACACTTGCATTTTCACTGATCCATGAAATGAGATCGAGGTCAATTGAAAACTGTAAGACAGGCATAAGGACCTTGCAAGGAACGCAAATATATCAATTAACTATCAATTTGTTAGCGAAAAATACTTCATAATTTTGTTATTTGGATAGAGGATTCGTTCTGCATATGTCTGAAATATTTGTCACTGGAAGTTAAACAAGCAGTTTTATACTTGTATGATAATATATAAATTTTAATTTCTGTTAAATGATGCAATCAAACTATGTTTCAAATTGATATGCTACAATTAAACTATTTTACTAGACGCAATAAACTGCTTCGCTGAGCGCAGCTAGATACGCCCGCAGAGGTCCAACCCTGAACAGTTGGGGCAAAAATGGACACAATATTCAAGCTTGATTCAGGTCTGAATTTGGATTGTAATTAAATATTTGACATATTATAGGTTTCTGAATAAATGTAGTTAAAGAACTTGAAATTGGTTATATGAATTGAATTTATATTCAATTAAAGATTTCTTGCTGTTGTGCAATACTTAGTAAACCTGTTGTCAGACTATAAACAAATAAAGTTCAATTAATTCTCAATGTCATATTAGAAATTTATGAAAATAAAAAGGGAGCTTACATCAATAGATATAAACAATTCACCAAAGTTTCATGAGAATTGGTGACAGCATTTTTGAGTTATTGTCCGAAAACTGGAAAATCACCCCTTTTTTAATGAATAAAACCCCATAACTCAGAAATGTAAAATGTAAAATTTATAAAATTCTAAAGGGAGCTTACATAAATACATACAAACAATTCACCAAAGTTTCATAAGAATTGCTGAAAGCATTTTTGAGTTTTTGTCCGAAAACTGGAAAATCCCCTTTTTAATGAATAAAACCCCATAACTCGGAAACGTAAAATCTAAATTTTACAAAAAACGAAAGGGAGCTCACGTCAATAAATATAAACTATTCGCCAAAGTTTTATGCAAATTGGTTAAAGCATTTTTGAGTTAATGTCCGACATGTTGACGACGGACAGACGGACGGACGGACAGACGGACAACGGTATACCATAATACGTCCCGTAAACGGGCGTATAAAAAGGAACTGGTATCGCAGTAAGGTATTCTCGCAGTAACTATGCTTCTTTGAATACATGTAGTGGTGTTCATGCTAGAAATAGGAATTTTGATGATCCATATTTCAAAAATGACAACATTGTTTCATAAGAGGAAAAAAGAATCGGCATGGCAGTAATTCCTCGTCTTTGAATATATATCATTATATTGACGAAAGCTATGAACATATGTCAATATACACTTTGTTTTGTCAAAAATTACTCTGAACAAAAACAAATTATCTATCGAAATTTTCTAACATTACGAATGATAATTGCTATGAAGATGTTTCACAAGACGCAAAATGGATCAGTATGGTGCTATGCTTTTTTTTTATAATCCGTATTTCAGAAATGACAATATATTATACTTTGCTTTATCAAGTTTTATTCTGGACAAAAACAAATGATTTATAAATTTTCTTTCATCACGAAATCATAATGTTTAAAATGGACGTCTGTCTGTCCAACTGTCTTTTGGTTATTTGTGTCGTTGGGCTGTCTGATTAAACGAAAATATACCACTTGTACTCTATAAATACTGGTTGCATAAATGAAATGAAAGTGTACCATCTGGACTATCATATGTATGACTGAAATATGTATCTATGAAAAAACTTTCTCATTGTATACATTTTGTACCTTATTCTAAAATTTTGATATACAATTATTTTATTTCTCCCTTTTCTACTTCAACAAATGATGTCTTTGATCACCGCTTGTAAGATTTATATTTAGACAACTTGTATAAAAGTTTCTTTTTTTCTCTTTTTTCAAATATTTGTTAAGTATAAAATAAGAAGATGTGATACATGTATGATTGCCAACGAGACAACTCTCCACAAGAGACTTAATGACGTAGAAGCTAGCAAGTATAGGTCACCGTACGACCTTCAACATTGAGCAAACCCCATACCACATAGTCAGCTATAAAATGACAAATATAAAACAATTCAAACAAATATGCAGATATTTGTTCATGCCAATCGCAATCCAGTTCTCATTATACAATAGTTATGATTTTATTTGTGAAATTGAAACTTTGACAAACAAGTTTGTATTTGCTTTTTTATCCCAGTAAAAGGTCTAGCCTTTATTTATATAATTAGGTTCATTTAAGCAACATTTTTAAAATATACAACTGAAATTAATCTTCGATAATTGATAATCTGATAAATGCCGTAATGTAAATATGCATATCCGTACCGACTTTGTAACACGGCTTCGTAAGTTTTTTAACTTACCGATTTAGCGCAAGTATTCGTGGTAGGGATGAGCCGCTGAAATAGGTCACTATTTCATGCTCCATGTGAGGAATTCAGATTAAATATATCAATAGGTTGAATTTATCACTTGCTTGATTATATCATAAATCACTGTAAGTATCTGAATCAGGTGTTAGTATTTATTTTTGATGCAGTTAAACCACAGTTGTAAATGCTTCAGCTAATTGTCAAACTAATTAATCTATATTTATTCCAATGCGGTATTTTCACTGATGCTAGTTATAGATGCTATAAATCCAACCATTTTGACATCTGCACCTAATTAACATTCAACGGTTTGTATACATGAAACATGATAACAATTATTTAAAGAAATTCCACAGTGTGACTTTCAGCGTCTTTTAAGAGGGAACGGCAATGTAACTTTTTATCAGTTTTTCAATAATATAAATCTCTCTCTGGGGTGTTACTACATTTATCTGACCAAACTTGTTTATTGTATATTGAAGGTGAAATTTCTTCATATAAGATTAAAGATATCAAAGGGGCATATAGTGGAAAGTATTTAAGATGTGACGAATTAATCGGAAAAGCAAGGTGTGATTATGACGATTGCAGGGGCGATTTCAAAAAGGAGGGGGGGTCCCAACCCAGGATAAAAGGGGCGGGGAGTTCCAACCCAGGACCCCCTCTCAGGATCCGCCACTGTATTGCTTTGCTTCTAAACATTAACGTGACGTTATTTTTATCCCGTTATCGACACTCCTTTCAACCCTACGTAGCCAGCACATATAGTAAATCAATAAATAATTTAGTCAAACGTTTGTGTATTTGTCTTCACAGCATGAACTTATCTGATGACCAGAATATTATAGATGAATATGACCAGCTGTGAACTATGGATTGTAGATTCTATGTAACACCAAGGAATTGTATACTTAACGCATAAACATAAATTATAATTTGGAATTAATCGGTGGCACACTGTACGTCTACGTATGCAAGAAGATCAAAACAGAATTTTCATAGAATATCATGAAAATTGAGACGAGGCTTTGTTATTAAATAGTGTATTCGTTTGTCCATATCATCATAATATTTAGATATAAGTAGATGTGGTATGAGTGCCAATGAGACAACTCTCCATCCAAGTCACAGTTTGTATAAGTAAACTATTATAGGTGAAAGTACGGCCTTCAACACGGAGCCTTGGTTCACACCGAACAGCAAGTAATAAAGGGCCCCAAAAATGACTAGTGTTAATACATTCAAACAGGAAAACTAACGGTCTAATCTACATGATCTATGTGTATGATGTGTCATTATAAAAAATAAGATGTAGTACGATTGATAATGAGAAAAATCTTCTCAAGAGACAAAATAACACAACTATAGGTCATCGTACGGCCTTCAACAATGAGTAAAACCCATACCGCATAGTTAGCTGTTAAAGGCACTGAAATGACAAATGTAAAACAATTCAAACAAAAAAAATACCAGCAGCCTGATTTATGTGCAAAATAATGAACAAAAAACAAATATGATACACAGCAATAAACGACAACCACTGAATTACGGCTCCTGACTTGGGACAAGTACATACAGAATAACAGTACAACATAAGAACGAACTATACAGATCAGTTGAAAATGGCTAAACTCGATAGATCGAAAATAGCAGAAATACATCTAACATTAGAAGGTTACGAGGCAGATGAATTGTTACATCTTTTATAATAATTCCAAAGTTATAAACAACATTAACAGAGAGAGGACATTCCAACTCATAAATCGAAAACAAACTGACAACGCCATGGCTAAAAAGAAAAGACAAACAGACAAATAAAAGTACACAAAACACAACATAGAAAAATAAAGACTAAGCAAAACGAACCCCACCAAAAACTGGGGATAATCTCAAGTTCTCCGGAAGGGTAAGCAGATCCTGCTCCACATGTGGCACCCGTCGTGTTGCTCATGTTAGTAATAACCTAAACATTCAACCTAGTCTGAGATTACTTTGACTTATGACAGATTTTTTTACGAATGGCTTTAAATAGTTTCTTGATGTATTTAAAGAACGATCACCATGATGGGCCTTAAACAGTATAATATTGGTTTTTATTTTTAAAATGTTATTATGGGCACCAAATTTTAATTTATTTATGTCATGTGTATGTGTGTAAATGCTTAACAGTTCTGAAACATCTTACACCGTATGTTAAGCAGTTTATGTTTTTGTTTCTCGTTGCATGAAAATTTTGGCATTGGACATTCAGTTAACACATAATCAAAATATTTGATATTTTTCCGATTAAAGCCCTTTAACCTCCACCGGCCCCGCCGCTACGGGGAATCAACTTTTGAATTATTTTTTTGGAAATTCTTTCAATAAACACTTTAATTAAAAAAAATGTCAAAGTTAGCAGTAAAGCACGATGATAATTGCTGATTAATACTTTTATAAGAATTTTATGATTTTCAAGCCTAGAATGTATATATAACCGTAATGCGTGTTAAGCCAACGGCCCTTTCATGATTAAAAAACTATTTAAATTGATTGTAACTTAAACTGAAATGTTTATGGCTTGTGGGTAATTCTACTCTTCTTTTTTTTTTTTTTTTTTTTAAACAGTTGCGGGATTTCGTTTCTTCTTTTTATTTATTTTAAGGCAAACATTGCGTAAAACTGACATATTTGTCATTAATGACATGGTCGGTAAATGTCGTTTCCTTGACAATGAAGTACACATCCGGTTATTTCGGTATGTTCCGTAATTACAATGTCATGAGGTTCCAAAAAATCGATCGAAACCCTAACCCGAATAATTCAGTCGTTTTATTTCACTGCTCTACGATGACCACATTAAAGCCTGAAGGCCTAGTCAATGAAAAATCGTCAAAAAGTCATTCGGAATTAGCTCGGGATTTACCTATCTCGATAACATTTAGCTATTAGCTGATTGGCTCTCTCTCACAGAGAGCACCAATCAAAATCTTGGATTCGTGACGCGTTTTTATCGTTTAAAGAGTTCAGGCTCTCGCGAGTGGGAGAGTCGATCACGGGGAGGGACTGAATTATTCGGGTTATCGAAACCCATGCATCCATATGACATGTCGAGTTAATTAACAGATAGTTAACGCAGCATCACACTATAAACGATTGAATAAAATTGAGGATAGAAATGGGGAATATGTCCAAGAGACAACAACCCGACCAAAGACCAGATAACAGCCGAAGGCCACAAATGGGTCTTCAACGCAGCGAGAAAATCCAGCACCCGGAGGTAGGCCTCAGTCCACTTGTTGGAGTTCCTGTCAATATAATACTTCCATGAGGATACTAATATTGGGTGCATGCCCCCAGACCTGGTGGATAATTAGCCGGGGTCTAGGAAACCGCTGTTACAGTTTAATGAAGGGTGTTCCAATAAACACTAAAACAACTGGCATATATAATTGCTTTCCTGAACAGAAGATTTCACCTGTTAAATGATCTTAATGAGGAATTCTTGTCAATGTTCGGACACCTTTGTTCTTGTATACGATACAGGTTAAAATATTTTGCCCCATAACACCCATTTTCTTTTCATCCAAGACTTCAATAGCTCATAAAACGTCATTAACCAAAAATTAAGCAGATTCCAGATTTCTTTTCTTTCGATTTGAGACCCAAATAATGCCAATACTAAATATAAGGTAAGAGTCAGCCTTTTCCCGCCATTTTTTAAAGATTAGATATCTCGAAAAGGAGCTCTATAACCTATTAATATTTTTAGCTTATTTTGTTCCTTAACTTATGCCCTTCTGACTTATAGTATCAACTTTTTAAACTCTAGATTTTTTACAATTTCACCTAGTAAGTACATCCTTTATCTGTAATATTGTTTTAAAAACCAAAAAGAAATATTTGTGCTGTTTAAATTAACATGTAGTTTACATAAAAGCTTTTGCAAAGAGACATTTCAGACAGGTGTCAATATTTACACACCCAACGATAAGCTGTCATAAATAACGCATGTTGAAGCTGCCATAGGCGGATCCAGGGGGGCCCTGGGTGGCCCGGGCCCCCTCTTTCGTAAGAAAAATTTTGTTGATTATATAGGGAATCAATGAAGCATGACTGGAGAGTCTGGGTTTGATTAACGACCAGTTAATAAGTCAAATCAAGCTGTAAATAATATCTTAGATGTGGATAAGTAGCAATACAAAGTTTGCTGGTGACCTTGACCTTGCGATGGGAGGGCACGTGGCCCCTG
The DNA here is from genome assembly GCA_017311375.1 of Mytilus coruscus. NCBI lineage: Eukaryota > Metazoa > Mollusca > Bivalvia > Mytilida > Mytilidae > Mytilus > Mytilus coruscus. The sequence continues at coordinate 24,943,026 of CM029602.1, read as the reverse complement.
TGACTGCAAGTAAATCCGCCACTGCAGTGATCAGTACGTAAACAAGAATATTTCACCCCCTTCATCGGAGAAAATATGCATTAAAATTCTTACTGAATGGCTGATTACTAGTATCATAAAAAGAAGAATAATGGTGTATTATTGGGTTGTTGTTACAGTATATTAACACTATATGTATAAGCTTTGTTAAAATTGAGGGTGGGAATGGGGAATGTATCAACAACAACCCGACCAAAGCGCAGTGAAAAGAAACGTCACACGTGTTCACTTAAAAACATGCATTTGATACACTTAATTAACCCACTATTGACTATACATTTTAACTTGTTCTAAATCACAAAAGATAAAAGATAAAAGTTCATGTCTTATACTCGTACAGCGTTTAAGGATTTAAATGTTTCTACTTTTTCGATGTTTTTTAAGATCGATGCATGTTTGAACACGATTGAAGATCATTGAATTAATTCTTAGGTTTTTCATCGTTTATTTCAACAAGCGGCAATTCATTGTACAGCTCCAGTTCTAAATATTTGTTAATCATGTATAAAACATACCTGTCGCCAATTTTGTTCTTTTTTTCGCTGTCACTTCTTTTGTCGTAGATGGCATCAACATTCATTAAAATACACAACAACATATGGCATCATTATAGATGTGAAATTTTACGCGTACATGAAGTTAGATGTGCAGACGAGATGATGACGACTGTTTCCGAGATCTGTAGTAAAATCATGCTGTGATTGACGAGCATTAATTGTTGTGGGGAATTATCAAGATTATACAGGCACACAGTAAACCGTAATATTGTTCGTTATGAATAATTTAGACACTTATTTTTACATTTGTGAACGATAATCATATTGTGTTTGGATATTATGTAGTAAACTCAAGTAGTGAGAAAAGTAAAGACAACAAACCTACCAGGAGCATAAGGAGTGATACGTTAAGGTACTGTTATTTAAGATTTAAAATATTCTTAAACTTAAACTTTGTAATATATGTATCATCAGAATACGTTTGTTTGTTTCGGTTTTTGTTTTATATTCAGAGAGATTTGTAGGACTTTATGGTTTTCTTGGTTAATACGAATAAAATTGGTATTTTCTATTATCATGATTATACCGGGTTTTTTTTTGGAACTATATAAATATAAGTAGATGTACGTGGTATGATTGCCAATGAGACAACAATCAACCAAAGCTAAAATGAACCTCGAGGATTTAAGCAACAATTATTATATGCAACCGTCCGGCCTTCAAAAATAAGTAAACCCGCACTTTATAGTCGGCTATATAAAAGGTCCCGACTTCAAAATCATGTGACAATTCAATTAGAAAACAAACGACCTACTTCATAACAAAATAGTCGACAAGAAACAAAGACATGTGTCTATATATCATGCACTGGTATACAGGCCATGCAGAGTCTAGATGCATTGCATAAATCTAATAGAACCTTTCCAAGATCTGACATCAAGACCTACACTCTCCAATGACAAAATAGTATTACAGGCAAGTTATATCAAAATATAAAGAAATGTTTTGCACAGAACATCATTTCAAATTCTATTTTATATCAATTAGAACGAAGAAGAGGCATTCGTTTTTTTTTTTTTTTTTTTTAGTTTGTGTAGTCTTCGAGAAATAAAATACGGAACATCACTGGTACCATTCGGAAAATGCATAACAATTAATTGCGCTATTGTAACCTTCAAACTAGTGTAACCCCGCCACATTCTGTCTTTGCCTGTCCCAAGTCAGGAGTCTGTAATTCAGGGTTGGCATTTCATGCTGCGTATCATATTAGTTGTTCGTTCGTTATTTAGTTCATAATTTAGTTTTCTCGTATGATTTGATTTACATTTGTAATTTCAGGGCCTTTTATAGCTGACTGTAAGGTATGGGTTTTACTCATTATTGAAGGCTGTATGGTGACATTTAGTTGTTATTTTTTGTGCCATTTGGTCTCTTGTGGAGAGTTTTCTCAGTGACAATAATACCATATATCTTCTCAGGGTTCAAGCATATATATTAATTGGTGCTGTAGTCTTTCGGAATACCGCGGAAATGCCTATTGTCTTTTCGGAATACATCTGTTCTTTTCTGTGGCCAACTGCGTAATAGGTAATTAATTAACCTATAACCTAATGAATATGTATGAGCGTCTTACAGTTGCTATAGAGATAAGTGTTAATCGAGACTGATTGATATTTTACATCAGTAGTTAATTAAATTATAGTCGCATATGTTAAGTTGTCTGAGATACAGGCTGTGTAAACATTGATTTTAATTACCGTCAATGGTTAGGCGTTTTTAAGATTTTAAAACTGAGTTATTTTAGCGAAATTAAAAAAAGAGCCAAGTCCGTTTATGCAGAAATTAAGGAGTTTTGAAAAATTGTTCCTATTTTAATTAAAGTCATGAAAGTAGCAAAAATGGAATTATTATAATCATATTATTTAATTGGTAAAATATTGGAACAAAATGTATTTTATCGTTATTTAAATACAAATTGAAATAACAAGAAAATGAATTAATAAAAACAAGCTGAAACTTAAAAAATCGTTGAGATGTGTAAAATCAAGGATTTGTATAGTTAGAACTATACAAATCCTTGGTAAAATGTAGATAAGAGATGCTACAACGAAACATTTCATTTTTTAATAAACATTTAACTAAATATTTTTAGCGGCGTGATGTCGATTCTGAAAGTATAATTAAATTTTAGGACTTGATGTCTGAGGTGACGGATAATAGAAAAATTGATTATGCATAAATTATACAATAGCAGGAGTGAAATACTACTACAGGGTCAGAGATAAAATAACGATGGTCTTTTATAGAGACTGAGTGATGATAGATACAGTCAGAGATAAGATAATGAATTTCTATTTATATTAATTAAGGCTTTACATTTGTATCAAACTATAGATAAGAAAAAAAAAAGCAATTATTAGAATAAAAGACGACTCATGATCAATGAAATCAGGCATTTAGTTTTCTCGTATGAATTGTTTTACATTTGTCATTTCGGGGCTTTTAATAGCTTATTATGCGGCATGGGTTTTGTTCATTGTTAAAGGCCGTACGGTGACAATAGTTGTTAACTTCTACGTCACTTAGTCTCTCAAATTTCTCTGGTGGAGATTTTTCTCATTGGCAATCATACCACATCTTCCTTTTTTTTTGGTATAAAGAAAACGTACTCAATCTTATTTTAAAGTACTAGTCAACCCTGGAAATTATGGCGAAATTTAAAGGCTACTTTTACATGTTTTAGGTGTGTAAAGTACAGAAATTATATGTCATATCGAAACAGTTCATCAATGAATATGCGTTCGAGTCCTTAAAATAATTCTATAGATATGAAACGATTTACAGACACTGAGTGATATTTTTGGAGTTGACGTGATGGCTCTCTATTTATTAAAACTTATGGTCTATGAAGGAAAAAAAAAGAGCTCGATGTTTGGATTGAAAACTATTGTTATTAAGTTATTAACGGTATGTAATTGCGAGAATATACTAGCAATTGTCCAAAGAATTATAGTAACAGGAAGCTGAATATTATCTATTCCAGATTATTTTATAAAATTATAGAGATGCGTATGTTAATTTTTATAGGAAAATGTAAGTTTTCCAAAGCACGTGTGTCGACTACTCTCTCAAACAATATAGTTATAAATGACATAGTCAATTCTTTTGTTTTTGTACGTGAACACCCCAAAATCAGATTTAAAGTTGAAGTAGCTGGTGCATAACTTCAAGTTCACCCTAAAGAAGAATCGGTGCAAGTTTCTGGGACTTCCGTCAATTTGTTTTCCAGGCGTCGAGGCAATCTGTATTCATAAGCGAATTTAGAGGGTTTAGTTGACAGAGGCTTAGAGCGTTTTTGGCGACAAAATAGGACGATATCATAACACATTAGACGGTACAAAAACGTTTGTATTCATAAGAAAAACTAGCACAACTTAGTAACAAATTGTTTGTTGTGAAAATCTATATCCGTATTCAACGGACATGCGATTGCAAAATCATAATTTTTAAATTACGTACTCACGGGACATGAGCTATACTGAATTGACACTGTTATTTCTGCTTTTCTCTGTCTGTCACACACTCGTGTAAAACAACAAATCAACAACTTATATTTTAGCTAATTCACAAAAGGACGAGTTATGAAATGAAAAGTGAGATTTCTTTAAACACACTGATTTAAGTACGAAGTTGAGGTTTCCAACAGTTTCTACTCTAAATACCTGATTTAAGTTTGTTGCCTGGGGTATAAATAAATTGAGATCAAGCATCTCTTGAATATGATAGCCAATGACCAAACCATACAAACCAGTGTAATTTCATTTCATTACACTTTTTTTACAACAAAGACTGTTTTCACAGTTACATTTCGACCTCAGCCAGGAGGCTACCTCTAATTCCCAAAATAGCACATCTGAAAGAATTTACATACAGTGGTTGCTTCTTATTTATCATGTTGTAATGGTATCTATCGGAAGCGACTGAGGGATGGTAGAGAGAGAGAAATTAATTCTTTAATAAGAAAATAATGCCCAACATAGAACATCAGTTTCATCAAGAATCCATGTCAGTTTATCTACATCTTATATAAAAGAATAAGGTAAAATGCATCTTAAACAAATATCTGATTTTTCATTCCAAACAGGCATTTAGGTTCACGATTGCATTTTTTTTTTTAAAGATTGATTGATTGATTGTTGGTTGCTGAACGTCCAGTGGCAAATATTTCATGCATATTCAGGACGATTTTTTTTTTAAAGAAAGCAACTTGTTTATATAATTATCAACTATAGTAATGATGCTTATCATGCATCAATATATATCGGCAATTTATTAATTATGAATCTATTAGCAGCAGCACTTATCATCGCCCCTTTTTGATTGCCTTTTCGATGTCATCAGCTGAGAGGAGACGATTTGTAGATTTGTAGATTAACAAAAACATCGGCAATATATACCGCCATGACCGTCTGACATTCATCTTTTGAAATACAGTATGTTCAGGAAGCAGTCATTATAAACGCTACGGGAGGTGACCATATGATTAATTTATTTGATTCTATATCATTTATATATCAACAACATGTAGTTTTATAAGAAAAGTCTATGGATTTGATGATTTTAAGACAAATTAAGGTAGCACAATACAAAGATTTTTTCACCCCAAATCAGACAACTTTAAACTGATGTAATTTCTTTCATCCAGCTTTAAAATTTATAAATGAGGTACCAAAAGAAAGAAGAGAGATTAATCTTTCAAATGGTTATAATTTCATTATGACATAATTATTACATAATTCATTATTATGTAATAAGTTGCTAGATTGTGATGTCCACACTTGAATGAAATTAGCTTCTTTGTTATTTATAGCATCCAAAATATTTGGTAGATTCTTGTGCAACACAGTTTGACCTCCAAAACCGTGTCTCAGATTTTTCCTATTTTATTTCATTCTCTCATAAACCTTCAATGAAGTTTGCCACCTCAATTCATAAGAGATCACTAAATTCAATTGGGTATAATATTTGTTCTATTGATGTTTTTGGAAATCTGGGACACGATTTTGAAGATAACTGGTCAAGGAACATGTGTGAAAATCAGGCATCTAGGGGCATCCATCTAGGAACTAATTTCATTTAAAACTACATTTTCATGACAAAAATGTATGTGTCACAATTGAATTAATAAGGATTTTCCTACTTTTACGCCATTAACTTAGACTATAAAATTCACACGTGTATCATGGGGATACTTCAGCATGTTCAGGATTGGCCTTTAATCATCATTCAATTAGGTTTTGACCAGTAAGAAAGCATCCCATTTCAGCAATTCTAAATATATAAAGAAAATGCACAGGCTATGCATCAAAAATCAGATCTGGCGAGAGAAGTTATATCATTATTGACCATGCTGTAAGTCAGTTACTACTGATATGGTCAAAACTCCGCCCACCATGATACACCATTAATATTAATGATCTCAGAAGTTTAATTACACATTTCATTTACTTTTTTCAATATGGATTTTATTCATTTAGTACATAAAACAATATATTTTGTTTTTTTTTTCTTCTGTGGTTTTGGAATATTAAGAAGTAACAAAAACAGCTGAAAATATAATTTTGATAAAATTTAGTTGCTATTGTATTGTGCTACCTTAAAGAACGTTTATCGACGATTTTATGTGCTTTCTACATGTATACAAATGTTCAACTATTTTAAAAGAATTCAATCAGTAATATTTCAAATCAAACAATGAACTAAAAGACAAAAAATCCATATTTTTTTTTTTCGATATTCAGTTAAAGTTCATTCGATCAATATCATAATGATCTTTAATCGTCAGAATTAGGAATTTAAAGTTAAAGATACCATCACACTTCTTAGAATAATTAATACGTAATAGACTTATGAAAATATGCTGAGCTGTATACCAAGTGCCTTTCGCATCGATCTTCTAGACACATTAATCAAAACCTCAAGGGCATCATTCGGACTATCGGGGACAGGAGTTTGCATTAAGTTACATAGGGGAATAGTCCGTTGATTAACATGATTAAGTAGGGTATTTGTCCTCAGACATTTTAAAATTAATTTATGAAATATTGTATATATAAAAAGAAGATGTGGTATGATTGCCAATGAGACAACTGTCCACAAGAGACCAAAATGACACAGAAATTAACAACTATAGGTCACCGTACGGCCTTCAACAATGAGCAAAGCCCATACCGCATAGTCAGCTATAAAAGGCCCTGAAATGACAATGTAAAACAATTCAAACGAGAAAACTAACGGCCTTATTTATGTACAAAAATGAACGAAAACAAATATGTAACACATAAACAAACGACAACCACTGAACTACAGGCTCCTGACTTGGGACAGGCACATACATACATAATGTGGCGGGGTTAAACATGTTAGCAGGATCCCAACCTCCCCTAACCTGGGACAGTGATATAACACGTTTTATAGAATTTTATTTTCTTATATACATACATTTTTGCGCTATGTTTCAATATCACAAGGAGAACAACGTTACATTTAAGAGACAAGTAGTCTGATTGAAAGTGAAAGGCGACACAATTCACTACAGTGTCTTTGATTGATTGGTTGATTGATTGATTTGTGATTGCTTTAGACTGCATCAGCACAAAGAAGTCGTGTCAAAAAGGGTTTTTGAAAATTTACAAAAGAAATCAGAGCAGCGAATAGTAACAGCACAATTTGCATCTTAATACATGTTAATATGAGAGAAATTAATGTAATGCAAATGTTATTGGCCTTTCACTAGACTTAAGTTCTGAATAAGATAACTCTGAGATCGCTACTTCGTGTCCTTTGTCTATGATAATTTTGTTTTGTGCTGGATGGCAATCTAGTGAATCAAGCCATTTGAAATTAATTTTTATAGTTTGTTCTTATGTTATGCTGTTACATCGCTTTACAGGTTAGAGGGTTAAGCACCCACACATGTGTTTTACCCACCACATTCTATGTTTTACCTGTCCAAGTCAGGAGACCTGAAGTCTGTAGTTGTTGTCTATTGCCATCAGTAATATTATTGTATTTGTTAATTGTTTTTTTTATATATATATATAAATAAGTTGTTTTTCAAACGAAAAGTTAACGTTGCGTTATTCCAGGGTCTCTGACAGCTCACTTTACGGTATGGGCCTGTTTTAGATGTTTCCCAAGCAAATCAACGAAGTCACAAATACTTATGTCAATATATATGGGCTAATATAGAAAGAAGCCCAATATTGAATGATAGAGGAATACAGTTAAATCAGTGTCCACTATGTTTCAGTATTCGAGACAATCCACCCACGCATCCTACCAATATCCTCCATTCTATAGCGGCAATAGAATATTTCCTGTCTATTTAACAGTTCATTGTGAAAAAATCTTCCGAATGCATGTATGAACGGAAACATATGATCATGATGATATAATTGTAAAACTGGATATGCCCAAATTTATATATTGAGCTTGACGATTCTTGCCCATGACATCCGTAGCAGACAAAAACCAAGCAAATTAAAATTAAAGGAAAGCATTATTTGAGTTTTACTCTCATTTTCTTCTTCTGGTGCATAACGTTTAACGTTACTGTAAATGAAACAAAAATAATTTATTTTCTGTGGATTATTTGATGCAATAATTCGAAATCTATACTTTTTTTTTATACTAGTCGTAGTTTGATTGAATAAAGATAATCGCAGAACACGCTTTATAAAATCATTTATCGTACGGACCATCACAAGCCGATCTTCAATGTTGGAATCTTCGGATGAAAAATTAGTGTCTTTATATATATATTAAGTTATTTTCTACACCCAAAAGCTCAAATCAATAAAGTCAAGAGTCTAAATCTTGGATGAAATCGAGATTAAGTAATGCAGTTGACTGTCCATCGTATAAATGTGAAAAAAATATCGTCGATAGGAAACTTAATGCAGGTAACCGCGTAAAAATAGTAGTGTTATTTATAAATACGTCATAATAGCGTAACGTCACACTGTCCGATACACGAAGCAATCTTTTGTATCAACAATTTATATATTTACAGGAAAGGAAAAGAAGACTCCAACTCAAGACATGATATATTTACAGGAAAGGAAAAGAAGACTCCAGCTCAAGGCATGATATATTTACAGGAAAGGAAAAGAAGACTCCAACTCAAGACATGATCTATTGCTGTTGAATGAGGACACCAAAAAAAAAATGAAAGAACTTATTTTCTATTTAAGTCTGTTTTATTTGGTTTGCTTTATGTTTGCTTTTTAGCTCACCTGGCCCGAAGGGCCAAGTGAGCTTTTCTCATCAATTGGCGTCCGTCGTCCGTCGTCGTCCGTCGTCGTTAACTTTACAAAATCTTCTCCTCTGAAACTACTGGGCCAAATTTAACCAAACTTGGCCACAATCATCATTGGGGTATCTAGTTTAAAAATTGTGTCCGGTGACCTGCCAAACTAACCAAGATGGCCGCCATGGCTAAAAATAGAACATAGGGTAAAATGTATATTTTGGCTTATAACTCTGAAACCAAAGCATTTATAGCAAATCTGACATGGTAAAATTGTTGATCAAGTCAAGATCTATCTGCCCTGAAATTTTCAGATGAATCGGACAATGGGTTGTTGGGTTGCTGCCCTGAATTAGTAATTTTAAGGATTTTTTCCGTTTTCGGTTATTATCTTGAAAATTATTATAGATAGAGATAAACTGTAAACAGCAATAATGTTCAGCAAAGTAAGATCTACAAATAAGTCAAATGATCAAAATGGTCAGTTGACCCTTAAGGAGTTATTGCCCTTTAAAGTAATTTTTACCAATTTTTGTAAATTTTGTAATCTTTACAAAATCTTCTCCTCTGAAACTACTGGACCAAATTCAACCAAACTTAGCCACAATCATTATTAGGGTATTTAGTTTAAAAATATGTGTGGTGACCGAGCCAACCAACCAAGATGGCTGCCATGGCTAAAAATAGAACATAGGGTAAAAATGTAGATTTTGGCTTGTAACTCTGAAACCAAAGCATTTAAAGCAAATCTTACGGGATTAACTTGTTTATCAAGTAAATATCTATCTGCCCTCAAATTTTAAGATGAATTGGACAACTGGTTGTTGGGTTGCTGCCCTGAATTGGTAATTTTTAAGGAAATTTTGCCGTTTTTGGTTATTATCTTGAAAATTATTACAGATAGAGATAAACTGTAAACAGCAATAATGTTCAGCAAAGTAAGATCTTCAAATAAGTCAAGTGATCAAAATGGTCAGTTGACCCTTAAGGAGTTATTGCCCTTTAAAGTAATTTTTACCAATTTTTGTAAATTTTGTAATCTTTACAAAATCTTCTCCTCTGAAACTACTGGACCAAATTCAACCAAACTTAGCCACAATCATTATTAGGGTATTTAGTTTAAAAATGTGTGCAGTGACCCAGCCAACCAACCAAGATGGCTGCCATGGCTAAAAATAGAACATAGGGTAAAATGTAGATTTTGGCTTGTAACTCTGAAACCAAAGCATTTAAAGCAAATCTTACAGGGATTAACTTGTTTATCAAGTAAATATCTATCTGCCCTCAAATTTTCAGATGAATTGGACAACTGGTTGTTGGGTTGCTGCCCTGAATTGGTAATTTTTAAGGAAATTTTGCCGTTTTTGGTTATTATCTTGAAAATTATTACAGATAGAGATAAACTGTAAACAGCAATAATGTTCAGCAAAGTAAGATCTTCAAATAAGTCAACATGATTAAAATGGTCAGTTGACCCCTTAAGGAGTTATTGCCCTTTAAAGTAATTTTTTACCAATTTTTTGTAAATTTTTGTAATCCTTTACAAAAATCTTCTCCTCTGAAACTACTGGACCAAATTCATGGAAATTGGTTTACCCTCCCCCTCAGTTATGCTTTATTGACTTTAAAATTTTGCTTAGTTTACATGTATTAGTGTGTGTTTAGGTTTGTTTAAAGAAAACTACTTATGATAAGTCAAAGGTATTTGGTATGCAGTTGTATTAGCATTGGCACATCTCATTTCCATGGAGATTGTTTAGCCATCTACCTTCAGTCATAGTTAATTGACTTTGAATATTTGCTAAACTTACATATTAAAGTGATATATTTTTTATTTCAACATTTTTATTATCGAAATTGCAAAAAAAGCGAGACATATCTCTATGATAACAGTTTATTTATCATTTATATCTAGTATCTTAAAATCTATCATACATGGATAAAAACTATTACAGCAAAAATTATCAGCAAGACCAAATCTACAAGTAACTTAATATGGCCATAATCGTATCTTGACTCCTTGTTGTTTAACTGTGTTTTTGTCTATTGTCTTGAAGCTATAAAACATGGAAACTTTGAATACAAAAAGATCAACAAAGCAATTCAAAACCACTTGAATTTTGCAACAACAAATGAGAGTTTTAACGACCTCAGCTGGCTATACAACCCTTGCACAATCAACTGAATTTTGCAGAAATCATTAATAGGAAAGATTGCCCTTAAATGATAATTTTTATTACCTTTTGTTTTTTTTTTCGGGGGTTGCAACACCAAAACTTCACAACAAACTTTCTCATCACTTCGCATTTCTCGTTAGATAAATTTTACAAAAATTCTCCCCTGAAACTACTGTCAAATTTAACCAAACTTGGTTTAAATCATCACTAGGATATCCAGGGACCAATGTGTATGATGACCCTGCCTGCCAACATGGCACACATGGCTGAAATAAAACATAGGTTTCAAACGCACTTTTTAGTCTTATATCTCTGAAACTAAACGACAGTACAACAGTTGCATTTATCATGCATCAATTGTAATTAAAAATATCAGGTGAGCGACACAGGGTCCTTGGAGCCTCTAGTTAATATATGCTGTAAATGTTAAACGGTTGAAATTAAAACCATATTATGCAAAAATATCAACTCTCTTCATATGTGTCAATTGTTTTCCATGGTCTTCATGAGCGTGTACAATTTTTCAATCAGGCGGGGAATTTCACCAGATTAAAGCATAAGAGTTAACTCGTAGCTATATATAATAAGGAGATCTGGTATGATTGACAATGAGACAACTATCCATCAAAGTTTATAAAGAAAGCGGATTTTAGGACTTATAGGCAACCGTACGGCCTTCAACATTAGAAAAACCATATCGTATAGTCGACTACAAAAGGCCCCGATATACAGTTAAACAAGATTTTGTGAGGAAATTGCCCCATTTCGTGTACTGTATCATCTTTATCTGCGATGTTTGTTGTATTCTCAGTCAATTTTTCCCTTTAATTGTGTTATCTGCTTGTGAAAATGTCCCCCCCTACCCCCCTTCTTTCTGTTCTTACTGTATCTGTAAGACGACATATTTATCACTGTTGTAATTGTGCAATGCATTTGGATTTTCAACCAGCCTATGAAATAATTTTGGTTATCACCTCTGTGGGGACAATTCCTCACCCTACTGATTACTAATTTGTTATCTTTTTGGGGAAATTTCCCCAGTCTATTGATTTCTTGTTGGTAACCATCTTTTGGGGAAATTTCCCATTCTATTGATTTCTTTTTCGTTATCATCTTTTTGGGGAAATTTTCCCAGTCTATTGGTCTCTTGGTGGTAACCATCGTTTTGGAGAAATTTCCTCATTCTGTTGATTTCTTCTTCGTTATCATCTTTTTGGGGAAATTTCCCCAGTCTATTGATTTCTTGTTGTTTATCATCTTTTTGGGGAAATTTCCCAAGTCTATTGATTTCTTGTTGGTTATCATCTTTTGGAGAAATTTCCCAGTCTAATGATTTCTTGTTGGTTATCATCATTATGGGAAATTTCCCAGTCTATTGATTTCTTGTTGGTTATCATCTTTTGGGAAATTTCTCCACTCTAATGATATCTTGTTGGTTATCATCATTATGGGAGATTTCCCAGTCTTTTATTTCTTGTTGCTTATCATCTTTTGGAAAATTTCCACAGTCTATTGATATTCGTTTGGTTATCAACTTTGTTGGGAAATTTCCCAATACTTGTTAACAAATAATTTCTACGTTTCATGTACAACTACAGTAAAACGTGTTCATTTGTGGAGATTGTTCTTCAATTTTATTTTTGTAAAGTTATTTGATTCCATCATCAAATACATTTGTTACAATCATGCCAGTATAACGTTTGTTTCAACATTTTGGTCACACAAATAGTGTAAACATTGAAAAAGAGAATAAAATAGAAATTCTCTTTTCAAATAGATTGCGTTATATTCATTTTATGATAGCTGTATGTGATTGTATAGCCATTGTTTAATATATATAAAAATATGAAATGAACAAAAAGATTTTTAATGTGTATAATATCTATAGAGTATAACGAGTGAAGAAATTTGCTATATAGGCCTACTGGGAAAAAGAACAATGCGATTATTGTTAACATATTTAAAGCTCAAGTCTGATATGAAAATCTTAAAACACGGTAATCTGTCATAAGCAGACCTGTCCTCAGGTCTGGTCAATAGCAGACCTGTCCACAGGTCTGGTCAAGAGCAGACCTTTCCAGGGGTCTGGTCTGGGGCAGACCTGTCCTCAGGACTGGTCAAAAGCAGACTTGTCCACAGGTCTGGTCTGGAGCAGACCTGTCAATAGGTCTGCAGCAGTCCTAAAAAAGCAGACCGTAGGTCTGGTCTACCAACGACGAAGTTAACTTGCTTGTCTGCTTAAAATTTCTCAAGTTAACTTAGAAAGCAGTCAACAAGTCTGCTCCAAGTTAACTTTTGTACAGGTTAGGACCGCACCCATCTGTGGTAGATATTATGTCAATATTTTACTCAGGTAGAAAAAGCTCCGTAGAACTAAACTAAAATAATGCTTTTTAAATCTGTCGCTGGTTTGGACCTTACAAGTCTGTTTAATATCACTGATATCAAACACATCAACGAACACTCGAGACTATCAATGGGTTGCAATAAAGATCATTTCTATTATATATTTATGGGTGTGATATTTAATTATTATCATTGCATGTCTTCTAATATAAAAGATTTCATTATTACATGAGAGAAATGGTGGTTTATGTGTTTGAGCTTTTGATAAAGGATTTTCCGATTTGAATTTTCATTGGAGTTCCGTATTTCTGTTATTTTACTTCTTTTATATTTAAGGAAGTATTCAAATTTGTAGTTAATCAGCTAACGCTTAAATGAACCTAAATCAAACACTTGTTCGTTGACATTTAGATATTTTCTTACATAAGAAAGTTATTGAAGAACTCGGAAATGACTCTTAAAAAAATAATATTGAAAAGTTTCCTAGATTTTTGTTGTTACTATATTACCAAGAAAAATCGAATAAATCAAATATACGACTCACCAAATGGACATTTTCTCAGAAACTACTGGATATGCTTTCTCCGGAAATTTTCACTGAACGTTAATCAATATTTTTGTGTGTTTTTGTTTTGTCACATTCGTGATAACGAAGTTAACCTGATATTACTAATTATAAAAATCAGTGATCGCGAATTACAAAAATATATAATTACAAATGTCTCAGATTCTTTATATAAAGTTTGATTTGTTAAAACGAGTTATAATTGATAAAAATAAATATCCGATTCATGATAAACTTTTTAATCCATGATTACGGTTTTTATAATTCATGTTCTCGAATTTAAAATATACTATTATGAGATCCCAAATTGGCATCGATTTCTGTAAACTATAATGTTACTTGCCCAAAAAGATAAAGCATATGATTCAAAGATTAAACTAGACAAATAGTATACCCCGCTGTATTGGTGAATATAGCGCCACAAGCATTGAATTTGGTAAACTATGATGTTGAAGTACAATTTGAAATGGTTGCGTCTGAAAGACACATTGGATACCAGAAAATATTAAACATTCTGTCAAAAATGGAAAATTTCTGAAAATCTATATTTCGAATAATTATACACTATTAATATATATTTCAGAATACCCTACATAGATATAAATTTTAGTTTGAAGAACCGTAAGCGGAATTACCTGGACAAACCATGCACTTTGCATGCACAATTTCACTTAAATGACCAAGTTTAGCATTCTGCCATTTCTGTATTAAGAAAATAAAAATCCTGCAAATATTTTTAGAATTTGAGTAGGCCTATACACAAATATATATTAAGCATACTTTAAACTTTCAAGCTTGAAATTTTAGTAAGGCGGACAAACAATATACCCCTAATGCCTATTATTAGTAAAAAAAACACACAAAAAACAACATCCTATCATTTTCAGGTATAGTGAAAAATAATCTTTACAAAATGCAACATTTGGTATTCAACTTACACACTACCTAAAACAGAAGTTGTACATTTTCAACTAGGGAGAACTTTGGCGGACAAGTTGGATACCCCATATGCCTAATATTGACATAAAAATTGACAAAGTTAAAAAAATCTGTCATTTGTGGAAAATTGTTAAGAAAATCAAAATTCTGACAAGTTGCACAATTTTTGGATTATTATTAACAACCTTTTTCATATCTTATATTACAACTGTATGGAAAATTGTGAAACAAGACACACATGTATATCCTATGTGTGACGGACGGACGGACAGGGTTAAGCAATATTTCCCGACATTTTGTTGAAGGTTATAACAAATTTTGTGTTCACCTGATATACATTTTATTACTTGATTATTTTTGATTTTTTAATACGTTTTTGCATTACATTGAAGAACATCAAGCCACTTCTATCCAGGACACTATAATCAGGGATGGGGTCGATTACATTAAAATGTAATCGATTAAATTACAATTACTTTGCTAGTTTAATGTAATCGATTACATTACAATAACACCTAAAATCAAATGTAATTGATTACATCAGATTACTTTTTTAAAGTAATCATGTTTACTTTAAATTACTTATGATTACATTTTGTACTGTGGTATGGAAAAACCTTTTTAAACATTGAATCCTCACTAAAAAAAAGTTAATCTGAGAGAAAAATTGTGTTTTGATATTTTGAATATAAACATGTTATTTAAAAGAACTAAGAAAAGGAGCAGTGTAATATTTGTATTGTTTGATGACATAATTTTATTTGACAGATTAACTTTGAATTCAAATGTCTCTGTGCTTTCTCTGTTAAAGGAATACCATGATTTTTTTTTTAAACATTTAAGCCCAAAATATATTTTCAATTAAGAAAAAGAAATTAACAAATAGTGATTATTTAATGATCAAGTAGCCTTTTTGTCTGTGAGGATATAATTGACACTTTGTTTTTACAGGTGTTAATCACTACTTCAAATTTTATAACAAACAATAGGTTAGCTTGGGTAATTAAAATGAATTGTTTTGATGGGAATATTCAATAACTGTGTTTGCAGTTTATGTTTTATCATAAACATGATGGTTTAATTTTATATTTCTAAACAAACATATTAAGAAAACACTAGAAAACTCTGAAATTTTGTGATAAAAACTGTGAAAAAAACAGTTGATTCTAACTTACAATTATCAATTTTAAGTCGAACATTAAAGTCATCATAAAGAGCAAAATGTGCACTTAACCTTAACAGTCCAAGAATTTTTAACCCAAGGGAAAAACAAAATATTCATAAAGCAGACATCTTACATCACAAGGACTTAATCTCAAAATGAAATTTTTGGAAAGGTACATTCATGTAGTAAACTGAAAAAGAGCCATACATTTACACTATACATACCCTTAAGCATGAGTATACTGAAACTGAAATTATTAAATAGTTAATAGGATCAATCACATTGAACCATGATCAATCATAGTGAACATTAGTTTGAGGATTTTTTTATTTATGCTTGTATATAAAAAAAAATATTTTATATATAAAATTTGTAATCAACAAGTAATCATTTGAATGTAACCTAAAAGTAATCTTAAAGTAATCATGATTACACCTGTTTTTTGCATTGTAATCGATTACATTATGATTAATTGTAATTAGAAACTGCATGATTACTGATTACATGTGAATACACTGCAAAATGTAATCGATTACAGATGATTACGATTACTGATTACGAATATCCCATGCCGTACTATAATGAACTCGAAATGTTTCGCTGCCATCCAGGTAATCAACCATTGAATCTGGCTGCTCTGTTGTTCTGGGATTCAATGCCAGATTCGTAGCATGTTCATAGCATCTAACTTTGGCTTTTGTAAATACTTTCCTATAATTCAATTGAAATAACTGTTATTATAATAAAAACAAAATTGAGGTTTCATGGATCCGCCATTGGTTGTTTGAACAACTGTAGATGAATCAGCACTTTAGACCTTAACGGAGTTATTGAGTTCACCCCGGTGTTAGGTAGGTTTTGTATTGCTAAACAAATCTAGTGTTCTGTATTTTGTTATGTAGACTAGTCTGGTGATTGTCTTTTCGTCGTTTTTGTACTCGTCATGTTTTGTCTGTATTTCATCGACTAATGGTTTTCGATTGTCGTCTCCTTGGTATCTTCCTGTCCACTTTTTGTATAAATATATTTACGCACTGTAGATATTTATGTAGGCTAGCTACCTAGCGCTATAATATACACATATACCACAAGTTTTTTAACGTTCTTTAGCGTAAAACATGTTTAAACCTAGCTGTACTTAATGATGAGTTGCCATTATTCATCAACAAGCACTGGGTGATGCCACTACTGGTAAAGTCCCCCACCCCGGAGAGTATCATCAGCCCAGTAGTCAGCATATCAATGCTCTTCAACTTCGTACTTTGATTGGCCTTTTTTACCTTTTTTGATTCGATAGTCACTGATGAGTCTTTTGTCGACCAAACGCGCTTCTGGCGTACACAATTTCAATTCTAGTATCTACATGTATGAGTTTATTTAGATACACATGACTACTTCAACTGTCTTTCAAAGATACATATATTGACATCCAAGCAATACTACAATGATTTGAATTATTTTTAAAAATACGAATCATAAATGGTTTATTTGCAGTAACGAACGGAAAACCAGAAAACAATAGTTTCCCCTACTGTCGTAGTTCGGTCATTTACAACTAATATGACAGACAGGCTACTACTTTGGACAAGATATGGCGAATTCAAACAAACTTGCGAGCGTTCAACTCTACTTTAACATCGGACAGTGGAGTAAACCAACAACTCATAAGAATAAACTGTAAAAATAAGGTGAAAATGGCTTTACTCGTCATGTTAGTACGAGTCACAAATAGACAAATGACACAAAGTACTGATCTAAGAGTACTCGCAGATTGTTAATGAAAGCTAGTTCACAGCGAATTGCAACTAATAGATTTATCATATTCTCCCAGAATAAAAGTGTACAACATAACATTGTACTCCTATATTCAGTTTAATTTTAAAATGTCTGGGAGAACATTATTTATCAATTATTTTGAGTTAAGCTTATTGCAAATGATTTCTACATTTTCTTCTTGTGTTTGGCGATACTCCACTGTCCATGTTAGGGTAGGGTTGACATACATATTTAACCCCGCCACAATCTTTAAGTGCCTGTCCCAGGTCGGGATCCTGTATTACAGTTGTCGTCGTTGGTTCATGTCCGTCATTTTTGTTTATCCTAAATTGGTTTGTTATAAATTAGGCCATGTATGTTTCTCGTTTGAATTTTTTCACATTTTTATTGTTGGGGCCTTTCATAGCCAACTATACAGTATGGGTTCTATCTCTTTTTTGAAGGCCGTATGGTGGCCTATTATTGCTTACTTCAACTTCAACTTCATTTGAACTTTGGTGGATTGTTGTCTTTTGGCATTCATACCTCATCTCATCATTTTCATATCTACTAAACAAAATCATTGAACTTGTTTCCAGGTGCAAAAGAGTGCTAAGTTGCAGTGAGTTATATACACATTTTTTTATTTGTGACTTCAAATCTAACAATTCATCGAACATCACAAAACTATGTTAACAGTTCCTATTAAAAGATCAATAACTGTGTGCCTAAACCGTTGACTTAGTGAAAAAGCTTCTTCGGTCGTTTCTATGATAATACTATTATATTCTATATGTTTCTTTTTTATACGATTAGTATAATCAATTACATGAGTAACTTTACTTGCAATATTGTAGCAGCTATGATGCAGATATACGTTTGCGCTGGAAATTTAAACTTACCATAAAACTGCAACCAAAACGAGCAGAAGTCCTCCAAGAAGAATGAAAATTATTATATGAATTTCAGTTAAATCTGAAAAAAAAAATTGTTCTTGTAGGTTTATTGCATAATAATTACTTCCTTTGTTTCCTTAGGGATTAGGATGTTAATATGTTTTTTAGAACACACTACAAACAGCATTATCACGACAGATCACATGTTAACGTGTTATTAAACGTTACAGGTCACATGATGCTTATTGTATCGTAAAAAAATATTTAAGCATTCATTATATGTTTCATTGATGTTTGTGGTCAGAGGAAGGTCATGGTCCGTTATATCATCAAATATTAGTGGGACAATTTATCTCAAATAATTTTATGATGTACTTGATAGATTTCGTGACGTCCTGGATGGTTTAATATGAAAATAAGACCACTGGACAAGGATGTAAACTATTACAGGTCGTCAACTTCAACAATGAGCAACAACAACACCGCGAGTTTATCAAGCTAAAGACCATGCAATTGTGTAATAAATGTGGAACAGTTAGGTGGAAAATACCAACTGCTTACTGTAGCTAATAACATAAAACGAAAAGCAGTTATGACAGGAAACAATGAAGAACAACCACTGCATTCCATGATTCTAGCTTGGAATGGGCACATCAAGAATGTGGCAAGGTTAAACACGTTTGTGACCGCATAAACCCTAAACTTGACCTTTGTGTAACATTAAAAATATAAAAACATGTATAAATCGGTCGACGGAGTCTGGACTCATCAGATCGTTCATAAAGCAGTAATAACAGCTGTGAAAATGACAAAGACACATAGGGACGATCTGAAAGTGCTCATAGTGAATGACAGCTAGTTCTGAACCTCATCTGAATTACAAAATAGACCATATTATTCAAGCCTAAATATCATTCGGTACACATTCCATTTAGCGAAAAGACGTCAGAAGCAGTTTTGAAAAAGTACGACTTGTGCAATTTCAAAATACAAATATAGACTGGAAACAGTACCATAAGCATACGTGATAGTAACTTGATAGCAATAAAACTTCAGTTATGTATTGAAAGTTTAAATTGATAACTTTCAAGAATAATTGTATTCATTTACATGAAACGCATCTGTATTTACGAGTTCTATAAGTAAAATAAATGACAAATTACGAGGTGATATGCTGTTTGTAATTGACCATGATCTAGAAGTTGAAATGGAAAGATATTTTAGAAATATACCCAGACACTAAAGGTTATGTAATTTGTGTAATAAACTTGATGATAAATACCATTTTTTCATGATTGTAAACTGAACTCAACTATTAGAGATCAGTAATTTAAAAAAAAATCAATAACATAGAACCTGGTTATACAGATAATCAACTTCTTTTCAAGCTACAATGTAACAGAACTTTTAAATCCTGAATCAGAACTTTTGACAGTAGTTAGTGACATTATAAAGCAATCTTTAGAGTTGCGAAAATGAATTTCATGTCCATCAAACGTTACATTATTATAACTATGTCTTTTGTTTTATGTTTATACTTGTAATTCTTGACTGTTAATGATACTGTGTTATATTTTGTGTTTTTGCTTGATCCATATGGATGTTTTTTGCAAAATAAAATTTATATAATAATATTTCGAAATGTTCAACCAAAACTATGAGTTTTTCTTCAAAATTAAATAACAGTTAATCAACCTGTGATTCGAATCTTCAACTACCGTACTTTAACTTTAATTAGAAATTCAGTTACATCTAAAATGCGTTCAGTAGAGCAAATTTAGAAAAGTCAAAATTAAAAATTGTTTTGCTAGTAATCTTACTTTGATGTTCAACAGGGCTATCTGTCTTTGTAGAACTGATTATCGATGATGATGTCTTGTCAAAATCATTCTCATAGACCGTGACTGGATATGTATTTCCCTTTAGAGTGAATATTGCTATAAATGTATACATATATTATAAATATATACATATAATCATCAGCACAACCAACAAAAGCTGTAAGCATAGATCATGAATTCATATCTTCATAGCATGTTCACAGGTATTTATATCGATACAATTAGACATATAAATTATTAATTATAATCAAGAAAATTACCCAATTATCCAACTAGTAGTTTAATAAGAGTGTGGATGAACAGGCACAACAATAATTGAATTTATTTCTTAAAATTATTTTCTCCTGAAGAAACGCAGAAAAAGGAGGATAGCAAAATCCATGTTGCATAAACATTAATGTGAATTGTATTTGTTTTTAAATTGCGGTTAAAATTCTAATAGGATTTGAAGGTCATCTCAAGTAATGGTATACGAATGAACAACATCATTGCGGACTTTCAAGTGACCAGTGTTTGAATACCTGTGGGATTTAAACACACCTTTTTCCATGATATTTAGTTAATAAATTAACCAATCATATTCAGATTACGTTCCAACTCACCCATGCAAATTTAAACATTATTGCCCGTTCGCTTCGTCGTTTATCTGAAACCCCAGTGTCTGAAATAAACTACTCCACAGCATCTTTTTAGATTTCAAATGTGAATTCTGCTAGTAAAAATACACCAGAAAATAAAATGAAAATTGGGGGTAATCGTAGATTTCGCGATACAAGCTGTTGAAATAAACGGCATTAAAAGCCAAAAATGTTAATAATATAAATGGGAAAATCATGCAAATAGGCAGGAACTTGTACATTATCAAGCTTTTCTAATTTATTAGTCCACAGAATTTTAAACTAAAAACGATATACGATTCAAAAATGAACCAAAAATCGATTTTTGCAAAGAAAGTCCTTAGCAATCGTATTAGTTTTCAAGTTATTTTCTCATTTTTCTGTGAAAGTAAATATTTAGCGAGAAAATTAAAATATTTGGCGACGTTATCGATGTCTCCAGTGAAGTCTCCACAACTTCAAACGCTATGGGTATAACGCTATCTGTATAACACTGCTGCGTCACACTGTATGAAAAGCGTGAGTGTGTATCAGACATTTTGCTTATTATTGCAAATTTATAAGCGTATATTCCATTGATAAAAAATACACTGAATAATATCGAAGGATATTTCATACCCTACCTAAAATATTGCCTATCGGCATAAAAAATGTACTGCAAGCGACAGAAAGTTACTGTCAACTTTCAATAGTCAATTGCAACCATCATTGATTATGCTTCCATTTTTTTATAAATTAAACAATTGTCCGCACCTTTTTTGTAATGTTTGTTTTGTCTTGTTTTTTAAGGAATCAAATATTAAAAGTTAATGATCGTGTTTGACATCGTCCCGGTTAACACACAATTGACTGAATAATGGCACGCTTTATTTATTCATAAAAGTAAACATCATCTTCTACATGTTTACATCCTCACCATAACCGGTGCTATAACTTCGAGATATTGAGGGCAATCACTCTTTTTACTGGTTTACATACATGCTCGTCAAACAACTCTGCAATTGTATTTTACAAAAGTTGCTGTCTTGATCGCTAATTTTTTTTTTTTCAACTACATGACAAACCACGATATAATGTTTGTTGACTAAACAGAATTGCAGTAACAAAGGAAAATATTTCTTGATAAATGTTTGTTAATTATCCAACTGAACCATGTGAACGGCTGGTAAATTATAAGAAAATTGTAAAGTATCTTGAGAATTTGTATGGCTGTAATAAGGTCAAAACTAGATCTCGCATATAAATTTAAAAAAAACAAAATGAACAGATCGACTTTTTTGTTTAACGTCCCGTGGCACATGGTTTATGCATTGCATATACAAGACGAAAACAGACAACTAATGTAGAACTTTAAGATCGCAATGAGACTGTTCATAATGTAATTCTATACAAATTTACCTAGTATAGTGCTATAAGAATTGGGCCTGTATATAATGCAAATTGATTGCACTTAATGTATTGCTGTCAGACTGAATGCCTAGTGTAAATGCTACAGGAATATTAATAGTGTACGTAAAATTTTAACTTGGGTGATAAACAAGAGTATAATATGTTGAATTTGGTAGTATTCCTGCTAAATTTGTGCAAAATGGGTAAAATTGGATTTTTAAATTTAAAAAAAAAATACAGTCTTTAAAAAGCTATAAAATGCAAGAGTCTAAACTCAATTCATCCCTCATTCCACCAACTATCAAATGACCTACTCTCCATTTGGTTGAAAGGTTCTAAATTGTAGTAAACAAGTGTAAGATTATTTTCTTAAAACGGTATTAAGTCATTATCTTAAAATGAGTTTGAGAAAAAATGTCAACTTCAACATTTCATTTTTAACCTCTGAATCATACACACAAAAACAATGGTGCTACCCCTTCGAAATTTGCATTTAAAGAAAACGATAAACAATGATAAAGAAGAAATGTTATGTTTTACAATGTTCTACTTTTGAGCTTATAACAGTCATATAACAATTTAAAATAATATGCAGTTTTCTTTCTTTTTTTTTGCCATCCATACATGTAGATAGTATACAAATAATAGTTTAAGAAATATGTATACTTGATACTGCAAACATTATATCGTACTTTGTCATGTAGCTAAAAAAAATAGAGCTAGCAATCGAGACAAGACATTTTTTGAAATAAAATTGCAGAGTTGTGTCGCGTGTATTTGTGTGAACTTGTAAAAGAGGGTTTGGAGGCAGATTAGATTGTGCGCAATATCTCGAATGTATAGCACCGGAAATAGGGAGGATGAAAAGATGCTGAAAATTGGGCTTACTTTTGTGAATAAATAAATACCTACAAGCAGAAATACAATTTATAAAAGACGTGTGTATGCGATCCCAATATTATAACTAATAAAAATGTGTAGGTTCATTTTACTCGATCAGTAACTTTCAATATTTGATTCGTAGAATTAGAACAATATACGTATTTCAAAAATGGTGCAAACAATTGTTTAATTTAGAAAGGAGGGAAGTATAATGTTAAATTGATAAGTAAATTTCACTTGCAGTACATTTATCATGTTTATTTAGACAATTTGCCTCTGTTATTTTGGCGGCAAAAAATATCCCTGAAAATTAGCCAAGTTATTTTTTGTTATTTGAGTAAGCTTTAGAATTTGTAATAATTAGCACAATGGATGATTTTTTTATTTTATTTGCTTGTGTATTTTTAATAGCAGAATTTATATCAGAAAATTCTGTAGTGTAGTTCAGACGTCAATTAGCCTTAACTGACTTAAATTTTCATAAATAATATCTTGTAGAATTGTACTGAAATAAATTATTCATGTATTACCATACGTGCTGTCCATTGAACAGAGTGCGTCATAGATATCACAACAATACACTATCTAAAATAGAACTCTGTCTTCTTGGCTCAAATTTGCTATCAAACATCTCCAACTCCCGTCAACTAGCAGAACAAATTTAGAGAGAAAGATTAATAATGTTTCCTATGAACACAAGACATATGAGGTATACAAAGAGGATACAACAAACCATATCAAAAGTCATATGCATGTGAAAGTTGATATATAGTCTCCGACAATAGATAATTGTTTATAAAGTATGACAAGCTCTAAATTGGCCCGGTCTAGACATACAGTGAATAAACTTAAAATACTATCAACATCTACCATAAACACCAAAGTCCCCAAAGAATTTACATGTCACGATATAGCTGAAGAAACCAACCTGTCTGTAATACTAGTATTTAAGCACTTAAACACATCCTTTTTTATTCGATCATTGTAATAACAAGACATGATTACATGTACACTTCAAATACGTTCAGAACCAAATCTTCATACAACAGGATTTCTAAGAACAAAAATAAAATTACAAATAAAACCCTATTATAGTAAATGATGCCGTAGTAAAGAATTCTGTCTTTCAGTAAAAGCTAACTCAGATCACTTAACATATTGATATATGAAACGTGTCGTCATACATTGTAATATTTATTGACTTTATTTCCGAGTTGATTTCACATAAAAACCTCATGTGCATGAAGAATGCCAAAAGTACATTTGAAATGAATTACAACACACAAACAAATATGTGACTGGTATACTTATATTTTATTATTTAATGCCCATATAAATGGCAATGCAAATATATTCTCTAGATATATACGCAAAGATATTTTACCACTACATATCAAATTCAGTGTGCATTAGGTCCAACGATACTTTTCGACATCAAGAGAAAGAAACAATTAAAATGTTTGTCTTATTAGCACTGCCCAAAAGTGCTTTTCTATCACTTGCGTTCGTCCGTCGTCGTCCGTACGTCGTTACTACAATCTTGCTTCCATTCTCTGAACACTTGGCCATGATCAACTTGGCTCATCTCGATTGGTCTTAATCAAATTGGCTCAATCATCATTGGCAAAATAATATGGGTCCGAATGATCCATGCTTAACCATAACCGATTAGCAAATGAATGGTCAAATTTTGACAAGTCAATCTCCAAATTAATCAATATGGCACATGATTGTGGGTACAGCACTATTTATAAAATTTATTGTATCGGTCAATGTAAAATT
Organism: Mytilus coruscus; assembly: GCA_017311375.1. NCBI lineage: Eukaryota > Metazoa > Mollusca > Bivalvia > Mytilida > Mytilidae > Mytilus > Mytilus coruscus. The sequence goes on along the minus strand of CM029602.1, from coordinate 24,917,825 downwards.
GTTGATAGTAAGAATACTGCCAAATTTCGTCAAGATAATCGAAAGGGTTAGAAATTGGATTCACTGGATTAGTATTTAAGTTAAATTTCATTTGAAATTGTAATTTTAAAATCTTTTGAATAATGTACCATTACAAAGTTCTATGCTTAGAATGAAATTCAAACAGCCAAAGATCAAATTGGTCATTGCTTAAGAATTAGTGCCCTGAAAGTATTTACCAATTTAAGATTTATTTGTAATCTTAAAATCTTTAGAAATATTTGTGACCAATCAATAACCAAACTTAGCAATTATTATGGTAATGTTATACAAGAATTAATGCTAATTGAACCTAAAATATTAGATGAATAGTAACAACTATATGTAAGTAATGTTAATTGCCCTAAATTTGAGTTGTTACACTGGATTTTGCTCGCTGATATTAAAGAATATTTGTAATTGTTTATTATATGAAAATTATTCCTTACAGAATAATACCTTAAATACACAATTAATGTTAGCAAGAAATCTTCAAATATGAGATTGTAAATAGTCATCTTAAGATTATGCCTGTAAAATGCACCAAACAAGATGTTGCAAATGACTAATGGTAATAATAGATACAAATTGGTATAAAATGTTTAGCACTTAGCCAAATTTGTAATTAGCCAAATGTACAAGTGTTAACATGTTTGGATTAGAATTCTATCGTAAATCTAATTGCCATTAAACTTAGAAATTAACTAGTTTTGTAATTGTGCATGATAATGTTAGAAATTACAAGTATTGATTGTCGTTGGTATAGATTTGTTAAATGTTAATTATCTAATTATAACATTTAGAAACAGTACAATTTGCTCCCTAGAAATTTAATTCAATTATAGAAATTGATCTAAATCTCAGTTACTTAATTATTCCAATTAGTAATGTTTATCTGTAGAATTTTTGTAAATTAATCTTTCAGTTAAAGTTTAGGTATTTGATCTTGTCAAATTATGAAAATGTACATTGGTAATGTATACAATTTGCCATAAGTTTCCAATTATTAGTTATGTATAATTGTTTTTGACTACTTATGTAAAGTAATTGTTATCATATTTTGCTATTGAATCTATTATCAAGAAATTGCTAGCATATTCATTAAGATTTGGATATTTATATTAGTACTCTTATAATTATATAATGATTTAAAATAAGCAAAAGTGATACAATCATCTAAAGTTATTTATGTAATCTATTTGCCTTAATGTCTAGTTAATGTAATGTAAACTTTGTATTGATGCAAACAATCTATCAGGAATTAAATGACAATTATCTATCAGTACTTTTAGTTATTCTGAATACTAAATTGTAAATTAACAGATTAACAGATAATTTAAAATTTAATCATGCTTAAATCTTCATTCAATAGAAGCTTTCAGAATATGCAAACAATATTCCTAAATGTTATACTTCAGATTAAATCTTTACAGAACTTTCTGAACTACTCGAATTTCTAAATTTTAACTTCCAAACTATGAATTATACTTGAAATCCTGACACATTCAGAACCATTGAATGATACTTGTCTACATAACCATGGTAACTATATTTGACAACAAATGCTATACAAACTAGTATCAATGAATTTAAGTATCATTTAAGAAACTAGCTTAAGTCTGTAGTTGCAATCAGCTAATTTGTTAAATACGTTAATAACAGATTTGCCTAAATATATTCTTATATGTAATTGTCTAGCTCATCTGAATTTCCAACACAATTAACTATAAATTTCTCAATTATCTCGTTAGATGACTTAATCTGCAATGATTCAATTACAAATTATCTGAAATTATAGGACACTTTAGGCATACTCGAACAAGGACTATACATAGTTACATACATCATAGTGATAATAACAAGGTATCAGTACTTGATTGATCTTATTATATGACTTAAATGAGATTATCATATATGAATAATTCGAATTCCATAATTGGTTATCTAGTTAAATTACCATGTACTTTGTTCAATAGGTTCCATTAAGTCTATATGCATATATCCTGATTTTTCAATGTTCATTGTTTTAGCATTGATTTGTATGACATACATGTTAACATGCAACATTTGATTACTAATTATACTAATTCAAATTTCAATATATTTTTTGGAACATCTTGGAAATTCCATTGAATTGTTCCATTGTTATGGAAATTTGGATTTGCATCTACTTTCTTGATCCATGTCAACATGTCTTTGAGAAATTCATTTGTGAAATTCTTGACCCCATTCTTTTTCTGTATATCTTTATTTCTTTTGTTTATTCATCTTTGTTTTCACGTTCTTTGGAATTCCAATTGTTCTACCTTGTTCGTACTATCTTGAATATTCTTCATGTTTGTTTCATCATTTGATTTCGTCTCTTGAAATCATCATTGTATTTCAGTTTCATCTTTTGGGAAATTCTCACTCTTAATTTGTATCTCATTTGGGAATCAGTCTATTCTGTCATCATCTTTTGGAACATTTGGAATCCATTGTATTTGTTGTTATCACTTTTGGAAATTTCCCCAGTCTATATTTCTCGTTTTGTACAACTACATTGAAAATTTCATTTAATATTTTGTTATTTATTTAGTAGAATTTCATTTTGGAAGTCTTGTTTCATTGAAATTACTTTCAATCATTCTGTTGTTAATCTTGAGTTAACATTTATTAATCAAAATATAAATCTTTGAAAATAGATTCATCAATCTTAATACTTTGTTCGAGATCAATTTGTGAAATTCGAAATACATTGTAATCAAGAAATTCACGATAATCACTGTAAAAGATTAATGTGTAATATCGGATTATAGTATCAATATTTATATAGTATCACTTATTGGAACAATTCATACGTTCAAATTGATAACAATTTATCAATTTGATAGCGATGGTTATGCATTTAAATTAAATTAATACAAAATTCTATTATGTATAATACATAAATTAATAATTTGTATATATGTGTTAACAGGAAAAAGTAATTGTTATTGATAAATATTAAATTTGATATGAAAATCTTAATAAGAGGTTAATCTGTAAGACATTTCTACCATGGTAAAACTGCACATGTGGTAATATGCAATTACATCATGTCGGCTAGACCTGACTGTCAATTTAGCGTTCAAGAATTGTACAGATTGACAAGACCAGTCTAAGAGTCTAGTACTGTACATGAGATCTGGTTGTCAAGACAATTAATTCTAGAGGTATGTAAAATGACAGAACTTGTACATGTAGGACTTCCCACGTTGATATGAAATCTTCCATGGTTAGTATAGAAACTTTCCCAGGTGTTAATCTAGATAACATTGTTGGCTTAACTCTGTTGTAGGTAATCCTTGATATCAACTGTACACAATGTTAACTCTTATGGTGAATAAGATCATTCTAGTTATATTATGTGATATTAATATTACAGCTGTCTATATAAATAGAATTATCTATTACTGACTGGGAATGTTGTTTACTTTAAATTTTAATCATTATAAAGTTTCGATTTGAATCTTCATTGGAATTCCAGTAAGAATTCTTTATATTTATCTTTGATATTTAAGAATTCAAATGTATTAATAGAACGCTTTAATTAATCTTGTTGGCTTTTGATTATAAGATTTTATTCATAAGTATTAAATCTAGAAGACTTAATTATCAATCTTTTTAAAAACATTTCTACAAGAATTTAATGTTGAATTAAATATTTAATATAATTTTATTCTGAGGAATTTTTTGGGTTTAGAATTTCTTTGGTAAAATTTTTATTTAATTTTTTTAAAAAATTTCTTTTATTTAAATTTGGGTTTTAAAAATTTTTTTTTAAAAAAATTTTCCAAAATTTTTAATTTTTGAAAAGATTTTCTATTTAAAATAATTTGGGTTAAATTTTTTTTCTTTTCCTTTTAAAAAAAAAAAATTTTTAAAAGAAATTTTTTTTTCCAAAAATTTTGGTTATCACCTCTGTGGGGACAATTCCTCACCCTACTGATTACTAATTTGTTATCTTTTGGGAAATTTCCCAGTCTATTGATTTCTTGTTGGTAACCATCTTTTGGGGGAAATTTCCCCATTCTATTGATTTCTTTTTCGTTATCATCTTTTTGGGGAAATTTCCCCAGTCTATTGGTCTCTTCTCTTGGTGGTAACCATCGTTTTGGAGAAATTTCCTCATTCTGTTGATTTCTTTTTCGTTATCATCTTTTTGGGGAAATTTCCCCAGTCTATTGATTTCTTGTTGTTTATCATCTTTTTGGGGAAATTTCCCAGTCTATTGATTTCTTGTTGGTTATCATCTTTTTGGAGAAATTTCCCCAGTCTAATGATTTCTTGTTGGTTATCATCATTATGGGGAAATTTCCCAGTCTATTGATTTCTTGTTGGTTATCATCTTTTTGGGGAAATTTCTCCACTCTAATGATATCTTGTTGGTTATCATCATTATGGGGAGATTTCCCCAGTCTTTTTATTTCTTGTTGCTTATCATCTTTTTTGGAAAATTTCCACAGTCTATTGATATTCGTTTGGTTATCAACTTTGTTGGGAAATTTCCCCAATACTTGTTAACAAATAATTTCTACGTTTCATGTACAACTACAGTAAAACGTGTTCATTTGTGGAGATTGTTCTTCAATTTTATTTTTGTAAAGTTATTTGATTCCATCATCAAATACATTTGTTACAATCATGCCAGTATAACGTTTGTTTCAACATTTTGGTCACACAAATAGTGTAAACATTGAAAAAGAGAATAAAATAGAAATTCTCTTTTCAAATAGATTGCGTTATATGTATCCGGACACTGTACAATTTTCGTTAGAATAATTTGTCGAAAACAGAATTGTAAATCCAAGGCAAACAAGGTGAATTACGATGAAATATCCAGGTAATGTATAAAGTAAAATTTAGGAAGAGACTGTAAAAAATGGGGAACGAAGCAACGTCGACAATGATGTTGATATCCCATGATATAAGAATATTGTTCCGATGCGTTGGATAACCTTTCTATCCGCCTTCTAATTAAAAAAAACAACAACTTTCATTCATTTTATGATAGCTGTATGTGATTGTATAGCCATTGTTTAATATATATAAAAATATGAAATGAACAAAAAGATTTTTAATGTGTATAATATCTATAGAGTATAACGAGTGAAGAAATTTGCTATATAGGCCTACTGGGAAAAAGAACAATGCGATTATTGTTAACATATTTAAAGCTCAAGTCTGATATGAAAATCTTAAAACACGGTAATCTGTCATAAGCAGACCTGTCCTCAGGTCTGGTCAATAGCAGACCTGTCCACAGGTCTGGTCAAGAGCAGACCTTTCCAGAGGTCTGGTCTGGGGCAGACCTGTCCTCAGGACTGGTCAAAAGCAGACTTGTCCACAGGTCTGGTCTGGAGCAGACCTGTCAATAGGTCTGCAGCAGTCCTAAAAAAGCAGACCGTAGGTCTGGTCTACCAACGACGAAGTTAACTTGCTTGTCTGCTTAAAATTTCTCAAGTTAACTTAGAAAGCAGTCAACAAGTCTGCTCCAAGTTAACTTTTGTACAGGTTAGGACCGCACCCATCTGTGGTAGATATTTTGTCAATATTTTACTCAGGTAGAAAAAGGTCCGTAGAACTAAACTAAAATAATGCTTTTTAAATCTGTCGCTGGTTTGGACCTTACAAGTCTGTTTAATATCACTGATATCAAACACATCAACGAACACTCGAGACTATCAATGGGTTGCAATAAAGATAATTTCTATTATATATTTATGGGTGTGATATATAATTATTATCATTGCATGTCTTCTAATATAAAAGATTTCATTATTACATGAGAGAAATGGTGGTTTATGTGTTTGAGCTTTTGATAAAGGATTTTCCGATTTGAATTTTCATTGGAGTTCCGTATTTCTGTTATTTTACTTCTTTTATATTTAAGGAAGTATTCAAATTTGTAGTTAATCAGCTAACGCTTAAATGAACCTAAATCAAACACTTGTTCGTTGACATTTAGATATTTTCTTACATAAGAAAGTTATTGAAGAACTCGGAAATGACTCTTAAAAAAATAATATTGAAAAGTTTCCTAGATTTTTGTTGTTACTATATTACCAAGAAAAATCGAATAAATCAAATATACGACTCACCAAATGGACATTTTCTCAGAAACTACTGGATATGCTTTCTCCGGAAATTTTCACTGAACGTTAATCAATATTTTTGTGTGTTTTTGTTTTGTCACATTCGTGATAACGAAGTTAACCTGATATTACTAATTATAAAAATCAGTGATCGCGAATTACAAAAAATATATAATTACAAATGTCTCAGATTCTTTATATAAAGTTTGATTTGTTAAAACGAGTTATAATTGATAAAATAAATATTCAATTCATGATAAACTTTTTAATCCATGATTACGGTTTTTATAATTCATGTTCTCGAATTTAAAATATACTATTATGAGATCCCAAATTGGCATCGATTTCTGTAAACTATAATGTTACTTGCCCAAAAAGATAAAGCATATGATTCAAAGATTAAACTAGACAAATAGTATACCCCGCTGTATTGGTGAATATAGCGCCACAAGCATTGAATTTGGTAAACTATGATGTTGAAGTACAATTTGAAATGGTTGCGTCTGAAAGACACATTGGATACCAGAAAATATTAAACATTCTGTCAAAAATGGAAAATTTCTGAAAATCTATATTTCGAATAATTATACACTATTAATATATATTTCAGAATACCCTACATAGATATAAATTTTAGTTTGAAGAACCGTAAGCGGAATTACCTGGACAAACCATGCACTTTGCATGCACAATTTCACTTAAATGACCAAGTTTAGCATTCTGCCATTTCTGTATTAAGAAAATAAAATCCTGCAAATATTTTTAGAATTTGAGTAGGCCTATACACATATATATATATAGCATACTTTAAACTTTCAAGCTTGAAATTTTAGTAAGGCGGACAACAATATACCCCTAATGCCTATTATTAGTAACAAAAACACAAAGAACAACATCCTATCATTTTCAGGTATAGTGAAAAATAATCTTTACAAAATGCAACATTTGGTATTCAACTTACACACTACCTAAAACAGAAGTTGTACATTTTCAACTAGGGAGAACTTTGGCGGACAAGTTGGATACCCCATATGCCTAATATTGACATAAAATTGACAAAGTTAAAAAAATCTGTCATTTGTGGAAAATTGTTAAGAAAATCAAAATTCTGACAAGTTGCACAATTTTTGGATTATTATTAACAACCTTTTTCATATCTTATATTACAACTGTATGGAAAATTGTGAAACAAGACACACATGTATATCCTATGTGTGACGGACGGACGGACAGGGTTAAGCAATATTTCCCGACATTTTGTTGAAGGTTATAACAAATTTTGTGTTCACCTGATATACATTTTATTACTTGATTATTTTTGATTTTTTAATACGTTTTTGCATTACATTGAAGAACATCAAGCCACTTCTATCCAGGACACTATAATCAGGGATGGGGTCGATTACATTAAAATGTAATCGATTAAATTACAATTACTTTGCTAGTTCAATGTAATCGATTACATTACAATAACACCTAAAATCAAATGTAATTGATTACATCAGATTACTTTTTTAAAGTAATCATGTTTACTTTAAATTACTTATGATTACATTTTGTACTGTGGTATGGAAAAAAAAACCCTTTTTAAACATTGAATCCTCACTAAAAAAAAGTTAATCTGAGAGAAAAATTGTGTTTTGATATTTTGAATATAAACATGTTATTTAAAAGAACTAAGAAAAGGAGCAGTGTAATATTTGTATTGTTTGATGACATAATTTTATTTGACAGATTAACTTTGAATTCAAATGTCTCTGTGCTTTCTCTGTTAAAGGAATACTCTGATTTTTTTAACATTTTAGCCCATAATATATTTTCAATTAAGAAAAAGAAATTAACAAATAGTGATTATTTAATGATCAAGTAGCCTTTTTGTCTGTGAGGATATAATTGACACTTTGTTTTTACAGGTGTTAATCACTACTTCAAATTTTATAACAAACAATAGGTTAGCTTGGGTAATTAAAATGAATTGTTTTGATGGGAATATTCAATAACTGTGTTTGCAGTTTATGTTTTATCATAAACATGATGGTTTAATTTTATATTTCTAAACAAACATATTAAGAAAACACATCATAGAAAACTGTGAAATTTTGTTATAAAATTGTGAAAAACTGTTGGTTCTAATTTCCAATTATTAATTTTAAATCGAACACCAAAGTCATCATAAAGAGAAAATTTGCACTTAACCTTAACAGTCCAAGAATTTTTAACCCAAGGAAAAACAAAATATTCATAAAGCAGACATCTTACATCACAAGGACTTAATCTCAAAATGAAATTTTTGGAAAGGTACATTCATGTAGTAAACTGAAAAAGAGCCATACATTTACACTATACATACCCTTAAGCATGAGTATACTGAAACTGAAATTATTAAATAGTTAATAGGATCAATCACATTGAACCATGATCAATCATAGTGAATATTAGTTTTAGGATTTTTTATTTATGCTTGTATATAAAAAAATTATTTTATCTAAAATTTGTAATCAACAAGTAACCATTTGAATGTAACCTAAAAGTAATCTAAAAGTAATCATGATTACACCTGTTTTTTGCATTGTAATCGATTACATTATGATTAATTGTAATTAGAAACTTCATGATTACTGATTACATGTGAATACTCTACAAAATGTAATTGGTTACAGCTGATAACGATTACTGATTACGAATATCCCATGCCGTACTATAATGAACTCGAAATGTTTCGCTGCCATCCAGGTAATCAACCATTGAATCTGGCTGCTCTGTTGTTCTGGGATTCAATGCCAGATTCGTAGCATGTTCATAGCATCTAACTTTGGCTTTTGTAAATACTTTCCTATAATTCAATTGAAATAACTGTTATTATAATAAAAACAAAATTGAGGTTTCATGGATCCGCCATTGGTTGTTTGAACAACTGTAGATGAATCAGCACTTTAGACCTTAACGGAGTTATTGAGTTCACCCCGGTGTAAGGTAGGTTTTGTATTGCTTAACAAATCTAATGATCTGTATTTTGTTATGTAGACTAGTCTGGTGATTGTCTTTTCGTCGTTTTGTACTCGTCATGTTTCTCTGTATTCCATCGACTAATGGTTTTCGATTGCCGTCTCCTTGGTATCTTCTTGTCTACTTTTGTGTAAATATATTTACGCACTGTAGATATTTATGTAGGCTAGCTAGCTAGCGCTATAATATACACATATACCACAAGTTTTTTAACGCTCTTTAGCGTAAAACATGTTTAAATTCAGCTGTACTTAATGATGAGTTGCCATTATTTATCAACAAACACTGGGTGATGCCACTACTGGTAAAGTCCCCCACCCCGGAGAGTATCATCAGCCCAGTAGTCAGCATATCAATGCTCTTCAACTTCGTACTTTGATTGGCCTTTTTAACTTTTTTATTCGATTGTCACTGATGAGTCTTTTGTCGACGAAACGCGCGTCTGGCGTACAAAATTTAATTCTGGTATCTATGATGCGTTTATTTAGATAACATGACTACTTCAACTGTCTTTCAAAATACATATATTGACATCCAAGCAATACTACAATGATTTGAATTATTTCTAAAATACGA
>CM029602.1:24547784-24908009 GCA_017311375.1 Mytilus coruscus | reverse complement strand
CAGTTTAATTGAGGTCTGGAGCTGGCATATCAGTAACTGCTAGTAGTCCTTTGTTAATTTATGTATCATTGTCATTTTGCTTAGTTTCTTTTGTTACCTATTCTGACATCGGACTAGGACTTCTTTTGAAATGAGTTTTACTGTGCGTATTGCTATGTGTTTCTTTATTCTACATTGGCTAGAGGTATAGGGAGGTTGAGATCTCACAAAACATGTTTAACCCGCCGCATTTTTGCGCCTGTCCCAAGTCAGGAGCCTCTGGCCTTTGTTAGTCTTGTATGTTTTGGTTTTTTTATTTTAGTTCATTTACATGTTTTGGAGTTAAGTTTGACGTCCATTTTCACTGAACTAGTACACAATTTTATTTAGGGGCCAGCTGAGGACCACCTCCGGGTGCGGGATTTTCTCGCTGCGTTGAAGACCCATTGGTGGCCTTCGGCTGTTGTCTGCTCTTTGGTCGGGTTGTTGTCTCTTTGACATATTCCCCATTTGCATTCTCAATTTTATTTATCATGCTTTTCTCAAAATATAATAAAAAGTATGGGTCACCGGACTTTTTGTCAGGTTGTCAAAAACTGTCAGATTTTGTATAGATTATGCATGGAAAATTCAATTTTGTGTGATGAAAAGAAAACTACAACCTTTCAGATAAGAAAAAGAAAAAATGGGGTCACCGGACTTGTTTTCTTGCTACATATTAAAATAGGTAAATTCACAACACTTTATATTATAAAAATTACTTTATCTGAGTTATCTCTCCTACTATCTGAGTTATCTCCCCTTATGTGACAAAGTTGAAAAAAAAAATAATTAAACAAAAAGATTGTGTTTTTTAGAAAATACAGCCGTAAATATGATAAAAAAACATAATTTTCTACATTAACATGAAAAGTCTTACACATGAATTACATACTACTCTCACTATTTGCACATTTCATTACAGATCTAGACAAATTGGTATCTGCTACTTCAAAATCCAAGATGGAGGAAGACACCCCACCCACCTTAATACACATTTTTACCAATGCATATTTGTAAATCACTATGAGATTAAATCGTGATGTGCCTAGAATTATGTTTCATGTTAGAAATTCAGTAACATACATTTTATACGTACGTAGACATTAGTTCGAACATGCCTTATTATGTGAATTACAGATGATATTCAGGTTCATGATAATTCAATGCAAATTTCCGTACAGTAAAGTGAAAGTACATGTGATTTTGTTATTAAATACTGTTTCATGATTTAAATCCACTACCTGTATACTTCTATTATTGATTGTTTCTTGTGAATCATTCAAGATAATAAGGTTGTTATTTGAACTCACTGATCATGGGGCCTAATTAATGAAAGAACTGTAATTTTGAAAAGACGTTTCAACAATAGTTTAAATAATAAACACAATGGATAAGAGTTGGATCGTCAAAAAGATAACACTCATCCTCCGGGTTCGTCAATTATTTGATTGTTATATGTCATACTGTTTCAAACTAGTATTGATCTATAAATAACATTTCAGTAGGCTGATTAACCTAAGCAGATCTTAATACAAGTTTGTTATACTCTCAAAACATATTCATTTGACAATATAGCCTTCTGCGATTGTGTACTTATATTTGTAATGCAAAACAAAAGCTAATTCAAGTATCAGTAACATTTACGAATTAACATTTTCATTGTAAAACAGAATGCTAAAATAAGTGAGTCCTTTCATGATTCATAAAGGGACCACTTTATATTTATATTTATATCTTTGATATGTGTTCCTTAATATAAGACTAAAGCAAATATTTTTCTGAAATGTACACATGCAATTGTTTTGCCGTCTTTTATAATTTCAGAATTGGTGAAGATAAATCTAATGATGTTATTTCATTCGTGTTACAGTCGATTAAACTTACCTCATACACACTCATTATGATTGTATTGCTGAGCTTTTTCCAGGAAAACAAAAACAAACACTTAACAAAGATATAAAAGCATAAGAGTTTTTTTTCACATTTGCAATATTTACTTTATAAATTACATATGTATGTGTCTATGTGCTTTTAAATTTCCTACAGGTGTTTTCCATATAATGTAGCTGTGATGTTCCAAAGACATATGAACATTTTTATTTTAACTGATTAAGCAAATTGATATTTTATCATTTTATTGAAAATGCTTGTCCGGTAAAAAAGTTATAGTTTTGCTACATTGACTGGTATGATTTATATCATTTTTTATTTAACGTTCTGAAATGGTACAAAATTTAATCATATCGCAAACCGGAATTGCCATATATTGCTAAAATTTATTGACCAATTAAGAAAATGACATACTATCATTATTATACCTCAAAAGTTCTCAAGACAAACTGTTCTAATATGGTAAAGGATATATCTAGATAAAATTTGTTTATTGTACTGAAATTGATTGACCGGCGAAGATACTGAATTTTTTTGCCATCTAAGACTGGTTTGTTACATATGATTTTACCTTTGATGTTCTAAGGAATAGTAAAATTGTTATTGTAACTCACAAAACAAGCGGAAATTCACTTTTTCTTTATACATTTATTGACTTGTAAATAAAATAAAGTTTTACTACCTCTATCTGGTATGTTGTTTTATAATTTTTGCTTTTTTATGTTATAAAGAAACAAAAAAACACAAATCATACGGTCCGTGTATATTTGCGTCCATTCATTTTTCGTGACGAAAGTGTTTTCATTTTTCATGTTTGATTTCTCAAAAAACCAAAACGAAAAACAAGTGTTTTCGTTTTTCGTTTTTGATATCACAAATGAAAAACGAAAATCGACATTTGGATTCAATTTCTGTATTTAATTCCCAGTTTTTCTTGATTAAACATCCACATTGTTTTCATTTGTTGTTTCATATTCATCGACATTGAAACAATTGTGTCTAATTAGTTTGGTTTTAATTTACGGAATAATAAGTATTGTAAAGAAGACAAAATAGACCGCCTGACTTATGAATTGAAATAAGGTGATTAATGAAACAAAGACTTTCAAATTTTCTTGTTTTTATCTATAATAAGAAATAAGGTTGTAATATTTAAATATCAAATAGATTACAAATTTAAATTATACAATGAAATATACTATAAAGATAGCAGAAATATATATGTTTCACTACTATATCACATTAATAAGGGAGGTTCCTACTTAACCGATAATAAACTAGCCCGGCCGTTAAAGTATACGCAGCAATTATCAGATCAATAGTATTTAAATCGGAGGTATAGTCGACAAATGAAGAAGAGTTTAACAATCTTAACAATTAGCTAGGGTGCATGATCTATACTTTTAAGTTTTGAAAGGTCGGTAATTTAAGATGATTACAATTGATGACTAAGTTCCATCGGCCAAAATTACACAAACATTTAGGATGAAAATCTGTCGTATCTTAATTTAGATCATTTTTTTAAAAATTCCGCAACTTCACACTTCAAATCGGGGATAAGAATACCATCATATGGGTCACCAGCCATAATTGTTTCGGTTTTCCTTTGCGTTGTTATTTAAACATTATTTTTTTTTGTTATAGCAGGTCAGAATTTTCATTTTCAAAACCGTCTGCCACCTATATCCATAGTCCTATAACATAAGCTTTCGTAGGTTCATACCGGTTGCTTTCGATGTTTTTTGAAAGAAAAAAAATATCCGATAAAAAACGTCGAAAGCAAACGATATGAACCTACGAAGGCTTATGTTATAGGACTACCCATATCCCCGCGCAAAATATGAAATGGTCGCCCTCTATGATAAACACTGAACGAAAACAAAACTTATATGACAGAAAGCAACCGACGACAACAACAGAATTAAATGGTCATGACTTCGTACAGGCCCACAAAGAATGCAACTGGGTTGAATATGTATGCGAGTGCTCCCCAAACACATGGGTGGTGTTAAATCATTTCATAAGAACAAAGTTGTTTTTCACATGTAAGCACGTTAAACGTCGGTAAAAATAACATGTTTTCTTCGGTATAAATGATCGAGGAATTAAGAAGGTCTTAAACAAAACATATATTAAAATTTAGACAATATGCATGCAATAACTACAATGTGAATACAGTAAAATTATAAAAGAATAGTCAATGATTGATTGATTGATTGATTGATTGATTGATTGATTGATTGATTGATTGATTGATTGATTGATTGATTGATTGATTGATAAATGGATTTGGTCATGTAACTCCGAACGAAAGACTTGACCAATTAAGACTCCTCTGTTTGTTGTTGTTATTTTTATAATTATTTGTATTATTTTGTCCTCTTAATAACACAAATGAAACTTTACACTAAATTTTGCTTTTGTGTTAAATTGATTTGTAAACTTCTTAGAATTCCGATAACAATGGGACCCGCAAGAATCATTAAAAAAAGAAAATGAATTTGTCCTTCGATAACTTGAATATTCCTTAACTTTTTTAATGTGGGTATCCACTTTGTTAAGTTAGAGTTCCATTTTGACATTTTTTACCAAAAAATCCGATAATGGATCTACATAAAACCCTATGAGTAAGCACATTGGCAGAACTTTCTTACAGTTTATTGGAACCTAATGACATTTTATAGTGTTGTTACCTGTAACACGTGTAATGTGGAGATGTGAAATTCAAATATATTAAACAAATACCATTTAGAAAGTACAAGAAGATGTTTTATTTTCCATCAAATGAGCTCAGAAAGATCATATCATCATTTAATATAAGACATTATTTTAGACAACAACAAAAAGGAGTTTTTTGATGGACTCACACAAGGATTGGGATTATAGAATGCCATTAGAAAAATCTTATTTAAGAAATAATTCCTTCATGCTCTATGCTCATTTTAACATGGGTAGGCATTATATTTGTCGATATTTTATACTGAGCGTGAGCATAAATCGTTAGAATTATTTAAATATACTTTAAAATGAAGTTTCAAATAGGTAATTATTACATAATAGTCAAACAAAATTAATTATAAATCGACGAATAAGTAAATTATAGACAACTGACTTGTAAGCAAAGGTCTGTACAAAATAAATAATAATTAAAACTCATTCAAGGAATGCAAATTTTGTTCATGAAGTATCACTTTTCTCTAATTTTGAGATCAGGAATTGCTCGGGGAGACGAGACATTAATCAAGTTTGGGAAAATATTTTGGCGGCCATTTCATAAATGTAGTAACCAGCACTAAGTTTTAGAACTTTGATATCATGGTGAATCAGTTTGGGAAACATATCATACCCTTGTATCAAACTTTGGTGAACATTTTTTCAACTATTGTGATTTTCTAAACAAAAAGTAAGGTTTTACCCATACTCGAAACCAAGTATCAACAATGAATAGCATAGTGTTCCTACATATCAATTTTGGTTGAAATCCAAGCATTAAAAGATTCTTTAAAAAAATCTCACAAAAAATTGTTGATACCACTATTTTTTATTTATGACACCAGCAAACAATTTCGAATAGCATATTATACCTATTTGTCATTTGTCATATCATTACATAAAAAAGCAAAATAATTGTGATCTTTAAACGAAAACTCCCGTTTTATCAGCCTATGTGTTCCACTTTGTTTGATATTGGGAGTCAATTCTGAATAGCATAATATAACCTATATACAATTTTTGTTAAAATTCTACCACAAAAAGAAAATATCAAAATCTGTATTTTTTTCACTAAAACTAAGTTTTTTACCCCGAGCTTGTATTAATGTAAAAAGAAAAGGAAAGGCCTTAATTAGGTTTTAACACTGTATTTAATTGGTCGAGACAATCTTGACTAATATCACGACATTAAAGTGCTTGGGGACGGACAAACAGACAGAATTAATGCTATAGGGCACCGCCGACTTGTCGTCGGGTGCCTTATAAACTACATTAGTGTGAAACTGTTAAGTGGACTATCACGTATGTCTCACTTTCATCAATAGACGTCACACAGCATACTATAGGTGAGGCAAAACAAACTCGTTAATGTGTCAAGGCAAGATAGTGGCAGTTTTGAAATTGAAAAGGACGGAGACTTGGAGACAGTGAATCAATTCCTCAAAGAAAATCAATATGTATACAAGATAAAAACAAAGGGAACGAAACGGCGTTTTCATTGCTGTTCGTCTCATTCATTGTTCAATAGACCTTCAGTTTGGAACTCCGTCACTTTAAGTTGAAGACGTCTTAAGCACCGGCTTGAGCGGATTTCTTTGCTTTATTTCTAATTCTATTATGCTACAGCGTAAGAACACCACTGCTGTGTTATATCTACAAATGATTCAAAAATTGCAAATTGGCAAATCAATTTAACAAATTATGTCAAAAATCTCAATGTAAAATACAAAAACAATACGAACAATAATACAATCACGAGGCACCTTAATGTCTTTCTTAGATAACTTAGATAAATATATTTTATTTAACAAATTCCAATCAAGCGGCGGTGCGTGTTCCCCAGGGACAAATCAAAAGGTGCACTAGAATATGGAAGCCCGTTCAGGACCTCCAAAAAATCTATTACGAATTCGAGTTAATAAATTTGGAAAATAGAGATCACGGATTAAATCGTTAACATGCTCTATATAATTCGTTATTATGAATTATATAATTCGTTATCAAGAGTTATGATTCGTTATGACGGATTGAATTCGTTATACCGAATCTGTGAAATAAGCTATTACATATTTTTGTAATTCGCGAAAGATAACGGATTAAGTTCGTTATCACAGACTTTTATAATTCGTGATAACGGATAGCATTCGTTTTCACAAATAAAAAATAAAACGGTACCATGGATTGAAAATATATAATAACGGATTTAATTATTGAATAAGAATTACATAAATGTGACTACTAATTCCACGGACTCGTTATCATCACTTAATCCGTGATAACGAATTACAATTCGTTGTAACGAAAATTCAATCTGTCAAAACGGAAATTAATCCGTGATCACGAATAACAAAAACATGAGGTTGCTAATTCATCAAGGTTGTTATCACGTATTAAATCGTGATAACGAATTACAAAATTAGTAATTGCGATTTCAATCAGCAATCACGATTTTTTAAATCTTAACCTCGAATTTAAATTATATTTTTTGAAAAATCGGCTTCCATACTAGAGGGATTTAACCATAGCAGTTATGAATATATCTTTGGTATAGGGTGGGGTATCTTAAACCGTTTTGTGATACTAGTATTCAATAATTCATTACGTGTGGTGGAATGGGCATTTAACTCGCGGCTATTTATCCTTAGGCGCAATGCATGCGTAGTGACATTTTAAGCAAGTATATCTATTGTTTTATGGTCTCCATTCGTCGAAAAGGGAGGGGGGTTAAAGAATAAGCGAATAACTAAACAGTAGTAATGTGTTTGGATTTTAGCAATATTAAGTTCTTTGTGCTCATTATTGAAAGAAAAATCAAGTGAAATATTTAAACGAAAAAATTAACATGATTAAGTAAAATACCTTTTGGTATCCTTTTTAAAAATGGACAGATGTTTCCCTGACCCAACCTAATCTCGTACGTCTTAGCGGGATATTTTTTAAGTACTATCAATTGAACAGCAATCAGTCAAGAAATATCTATGATCTAAAATTAAATTATTTCACGTGCATTAACAATTACCGATATATGAGCCTCCTTTTTGGTTGGGTTGTTGTCTTTTGACTTATACCTAAAATGTTCTTGTAAGAATAATAAAACAAAAAGTTGCATGTATAACTGTGCATAGGAATCTTGTCATACACAATGTTAAAGTTATAATTTCCTATCTATGCCGTAGTTCAACTATCTAATATGAAAATAGTTTTAATCCTGTCGTCATCTTAACTTTCAAAATACATTAAGGGTTCAAGTATGCTTCTTGTTTCAAAGGCACTTGGGGCATCGACCCCCCCTTTTTTTTTTTACTTTCCTTTTCTTGTGGTGACGATTTAAGTAAATTATTTAAAATGTTTTAACTTATTGGCATTTACTTTCATTGATTCAATCTTACAAAATCAGTAGTTATACATAGTTGATCTGCACTGGTTTTTTAACTTGCCCAAGACATAAATTTACATAAAAATTATAACATCGTGTATAATAGTAGTAACAGGCTCTAAATTTATCAGAACAGAACGCTACTTAAAACAGCATCATTTAATTGCGTTATAATTTGATATCTGGCCATGTAAATAATAAACCGTCTTCTTGCACTATATTAAAGGCACTTAAGAGGCCTAGTTTTAGTTGCCATTAGCGTTATTAAGCAACTAAGACGAGGTCCACATACACTTCCGTACATACCTGCTGTCTTAGCACGTATCTACATTAAACGTAAAAACAAGAACGCATTAAATAATTGTAAAGAAGTTTAAAGAGGTAGCCTAAGGGTCAATTTCCCCCTGAATTCATTTCACACCAGGGCTATTTATAAAAAGTCTATCAATCTTTAAATTAATTCTTTGTACATGTATCACAGCCCAATGTATGATCTCTAAGATTCTAACAGCATAATGGGTCAATTCTAAACAGATCACAAAATGTATTAACACATAAAGAGCCTGCAGATAGTCAAAATCGGCAAAATATTTGAAAGATTTTGACAACTTTTGAGCATTTATAGTTAAATCGAACAAACAAGACATAGTTATCCAAAATCAAAATTCTGAAAAATAATATATATATATGTAGAACTCGGAGGTGCGATGGAGACGCTGAAGTGCGATGACCACGCTATTTTAAAGTGCAAAGGTCTTCACTGAAGTGTGACTGTCCTTTCCCTGACGTGCGAAGAACTATATGACACGTGATTCCTAGTAATAAATCTACTTTCTAGTTAGTATATAAATTTGCATTCATTATACTCCATTAAACAATTATGACATTTCGATATCGATGAAATCTTTGTGTTTGGTTGCAAGAAAAAAATTGCTAAAAGAATTATCATCCTGCAATAAGCCAATTGAGAATTATATATATCATGTATATGTGGTAATCGTATACTGTTTGAATATATATTATTTGTAAGTAACCTGATGATATCATAGTTTCATATATACTTTTCATACCTTTAATGTACATCCTTTTGAACGGTGTTTGCAACATTTGAAATAGAAAAAAAAATATATTTCATATTATATAAAAATAAGGAGATGTGGTATGATTGCCAATGAGACAACTATCCACCAAAGTTCAAATGCAGTGGATGTAAGCAGTTATAGGCAAACATACGGCCTTCAACAATGAGAATAACCCATACCGTATAGTCGGCATGTATATTCTTAGTTTCATACTAAATGAGAAATCGTTCTATTTAATTTTGTTGCCATCTCTCGATGATTTACTTAAAAACCTGAAAATATTCTTCTAACAAATTGACGTCTATATTGACATGAGAACATGAAAAACATTGAAAATATAGTTTATGTAATTCATCACACTTCAGCGGTACCACCGACCTGCTTCGGCGTAGTTCTCAACAAGATAGCGTCACAATGCCACCGTCGCACTTCAGCGTGATCAAAAATGCCCTTCAGCGTCAAACCATCGCACTTCAGCGTGACCATCGCGGTTCGGAGTACCATCACGGTTCAGAGTCTTACACATATAGTAAATCTTGTATATATATTGTCTTTTGGATACACATTATTTTATTTTGGTTAGCGTGGTCCGCCGATGTAAAAGTCAACATGTAAAAGAGTAGGGCCGATTACCCTTAATTTATTTCACACCAGGGCCATTTTCGAAACGTCTATCAATCTTTACTTACATTCATAGTACCACCATGTGAGTACCACAGCCCAAAGTGTACACGTTTCTTCCAATATAATCGCTTAATTCTAAACATATAACCAAATTATAAACACCTAAAGATATCTCAAAACCGTGATTTTTGCATTTTTTGCTTTTCTGTATTTATTCCTAAAATGTTTAGGAAGTTCATCGTTAACCAAAACCAAAATTATGTTGAAAGTAACGCTATGTATTGTCTTTCGGACACTAAGTAATTCATTTTATCCGTCGATACAAAATTGACAAAACATATAGAATTTGCAAATTTGTATCGATATGTCTTTAACAGCAACATGTAACGCTGAATAGCATTTTGAGTTTATATGAAAATTAATGCGTAGAATTTTTAAAAAAAATTTGAATTATATGATATACACACTTTAATATTAAATCTCAAGAAAAAAAAAGATATGAAAAACAAATTTTGGACCCTGTGAGTGAAACAAGTCCTGGGGAAATTGACAATACCCCATTCGCAATTTTGTATTTAAACGCCTTCAACAGCAACATATAGCACTGAATAATATTATGATTTTAGGGGAATATGTAAAACTGTGACACCATATATTACGTCATCTTCAATTTTCAATTTCCAGACCAAATTTTAGATTTTGACCTTATGAGAGAAATAAGCCCCGGGAAAATTGGTCTTGCTTCTTCGTTTTTCGTTTTTTGTTTTTGATACATGTATCTCAAAGCGAAAAACGAATGGACGCAAATATACACGGACCTCTTACACATGTAAGCAAACTACAAAAACAGCTTTTATAAATAACCTTATTTTCTAACCATTGTAACATTAGAAAAAACTTCATTGAAGTCATCAATGAGAATAACACTTTATAAATTACGTGCGTCCAAAGCCAAGGAAGTTCAATTCCTTAAAATCAGGCATAGTAGACATATTTTTTTATTTCTACAGAAAAATATTTGACCGGTTGAAGAAAAATTCTGGAGTAAATGTAACATTGGCTTTGGGACATATTTGAATGATCTAAAATTATTAAACAAGAAAAAGGATCAAACGTAAACTGCTTGATTATTGATGGAAACGAAGACAAAAAAATAAAAATCATTTAAATAAAATTTCAGTTTCTGGAGGCCTTGGCATTTTACAGAACATGAACAATCAACAACTTTGAGAATTGTTAGAAAATGACCAGAAATGTCGAATCCCCTAGCCAATCAACTGGACGAAGAACTTCGGGTTACTGATGAATGCAGTTCAGGACTATGCCATAACATGAGAAGAGCCCAAGCCACATAAATCAAAACTCGACATTTTATCTGAATGGAGCAAATCTGTTCAGTCATACAATTCAGAAAAGCATTCACAATTTATGATGTACAATGAGCACAAGAGTTTCTAACCTTTTCAAGAAGCTCGAGGCTATGAACTATTTACCCTCTCTTCACGACAAATATGTTGTTTTCAAGCAGCAAATATTATTGTTTTGTATTTCTCACCAAAAAGCCTGGAATTTACCGTAAAATTGGGAGTATCCCTATATCATTCACGAAAGAAGAGATTTTCGAAAATCAAAAATCCAGTGATTCTTTCCTTTGGTATTAACATAAAAAGGACGATGATAATCTTTATACTAGATACCTACTCTTCACAAAAGTCCTGATATAGCTGGGGTGTTGAGATGTTCGTGAAACATCTTTCCAAATTGCTTACTACCATTCTCTCTAAAGTAAACGATGGACTTCAGAAATGTTGTGATGGGGTATATCTAAAACATATTATCACTTTTTTTTTTTCACTTACAGAAATTTGGGAGTACGAGGGGTATTATTCAACGTATGCGGACAGCTCTAGTTGTAGTTACCATGAAATTCTGGAAACCAGCCTGATAACAGATTTTTCTAACCTGGCGAAACATATCGTAACAAGGACACTAATAGTCCCAATGAAGGTGATATAGTTGGGTATTGAAATAACCCTATCATGAATAAGATAAGTACAGTGACTACTATAGGAATGAAGTGGTTATTCGAATATGCAAGGGCTCCATACTTGAAACATGTGTCCAGTAAAGAAACATGAAAATGGAATTTTATTTTCGTGTTAAATGATATCAGATCATGAAAAGAGTGAGTGAATAAAATGAGCACACCTGTGCCTGTATAGCTCAACTTGTGAAAAAAATCGCCAGTTTGTTAATAAGGACTTTTAAATGCACATTCTATAGTTGCTCCTTGTGTTGTTGATATTTTTTGTTATTTAGATGTTTAACCAAGGTCCTATAGTTTAGATAACAGCCACAACTGCAAACAAAACCAAGTCAAAATTAAAATTTCAGGGTGAAAAATTCTAAGACAGGCTGACAAATTTTACTAAAATTTTTTGGGGTAATAAATTTTGTCGTGTTGATCAATTTAGCAATTCTCATTTTTTGGATTGTTGGCCTTATGAATTTTGGGTAAAATATAAATTCTGACCGGTTTTGAATTTTCTGGTTTCAAATATTCAAGAGTTTTGTCATCGATGAAACCATTTCCGTGCATTCCTACCAAACTACCAGTTATTTCTTTGCTTAAATATGTTAAAGTTGTTGTAGGAACAGAGACTATTTTTCGGTAGAACCTTGCATCGTCAAGTTGGCGTTCAGTTTTTTGAAAACAGGCAGATTTATCCAATTTAACTTCTGCACTGTCTTTATCTGCAGGCTTAATAACGATATTGTTGTTGGATCGTAAGTTTGTCAGTGCAGTTCGTTCTTCAGGGGTAAAGTTTTGGAAAGAATTATTGTTTTCCCTGTATTTCTAACAATGTTTGACTTCGAATGGTCAATAAAGGATTCTATGGTGGCATTTTTGCTCGGTTTATATATATGAAATTGTAATGTAAAAAGGACAACTGTTACGGAACAACAATGCATTTGAATCTTCAACCAGACCTAAATCGAGAAGGTTTATTATGCGAAGAAGTTGCGAAATTGTTAACCAACACAATCCTAATATTCTTGAATTTTAGTACAAACAGCTGTTTTCAAAGTTACCACTTTACCTGAAATGCATCACATATTCAAACGGATTGACATATAAGAAATGTGTACATGTTGAAGACTACTTTATTGTGCTCGTCCCAATGAGCTCTTCCCTCTCGGTTTATATATATGAAATTGTAATGTAAAGAAGGACAACTGTTACGGAACAACAATGCATTTGAATCTTCAACCAGACCTAAATCGGGAAGGTTTATTATGCGAAGAAGTTGCGAAATTGTTAACCAACATAATCCTAATATTCTTGAATTTTAGTACAAACAGCTGTTTTCAAAGTTACCACTTTACCTGAAATGCATCACATATTCAAACGGATTGACATATAAGAAATGTGTACATGTTAAAGACTACTTTATTGTGCTCGTCCCAATGAGCTCTTCCCGTTGAATATCGGCGTATACATTTTGTTCATATATTTTCCTTTTTGAGTTTAAAGATATTTAGAGCTTGTCATTTAGTGTGAAAATTATTTCATGGATGGGTCAATACTTTAGATGATCTTTAAATCTATTAGAAACTTTTTTTAGTTTGGAAGGTCATCGTCTCAAAGACATCAATCCTACATTTCTCTATCTCATTAGTGATAATAAGTTTACAATGACCTTGAAATACCATTGATATTCATTAAATAAACGATCGTTCAATGGATGAATTAATCACAAATTATTTGTTATTAATACGGTTTTTGCTTTTGTTTCTGTTGTTTGTTTTTTTTTTTTTTTTTTTTTTTTTTTTTTACAGAATTTGGGATGCAACATTCCAAGGCAATGCCCAGTCCCATATCTGCACATGCAACATCAATGCACTGGATGTGAGCCTTCTGAAAGTTCTGATGACTAACTATGTGCTCTGAATTAGACAGATTAGTAAGGGCCTCAGTGGCGGAGAAAGTAGATAAAGCTGACCGCCTTTTAATAAAAATGAATCTGCACACATTTTTATTTTTATTTTATAGCGAGTATTCTTATAGTTTTTCTGAAATAAAAAAAAAACATTGTTTACTAGTATGAAAACCATATATTGAAATATGAGAAATCCGTACATGTTTAAGACTACTTTATTGTGCTTTTCCCAAAGAGCTCTTCCCGTTTAATATCTGCATATACATTTTGTTCATATATTTTCCTTTTTTAGTTTAAGGAACTTTAGGGCTGGTCATTTAGTGTGAACATTATTTAATGGTTGGGTGAATACAAAGATGATCTTTGAATATATTTACAAACTCTTTATTAGTTTGGGGTCATCGTCTCAAAGACATCAATCCCACATTTCTCTATATCATTAGTGATGATAAATTTACAGTGATCTTGAAATACAATTGATATTCATTAAATAAACGATCGTTCAATGGATGAATTAATCACAAATTATTTGTTATTCGTACTTTTGTTGTTTTGTTTCTTTTTGGGGGTTGGGGGTTGGGGGTGGGGTGGGGGAGGGTTTACAGAATTTTGGATGCAACCTTCCCAGTCACAGATCCGCACATGCAATATCAATGTACTGGATGTGAGCCTTCTGAAAGTTCTGATGACGGACTATGTGCTGTGAATTGGATAGTTGTATCGGCGGCAGTTGCGGAGGAAGTAGATAAAGCTGACCGACTTTCTAAACTTAATGAATAAATCTGCACACATTTCATTATTATTTTATAGACAGTATTCTTATAGCTTTTTTGAATAACAAATTTGTTTAGTATAAACACTATTATATTGATCAAGATTCTTAAGTAAGAAAGTAGTGCCTTTGTCTTAACTGTTTTAAACATCGACGAAAACTCTTGGCTACTAATGGGTTGGGATTTAGATGTCTATTTCATACATATATATATATATATATTGTTGTTTGTTCCTTTTTTTCTTTACAGAATTTGGGATGCAACCTTCCAAGGCAATGGCCAGTCTCAGATCTGCACATGCAACATCAAAGCACTGGATGTGAGCCTTCTGAAAGTTCTGATGACGGACTATGTGCTGTGAATTGGATAGTTGTAGCGGCTAACGCAAATTTGCAGATATAACATAGTTGGGTTAAACGTGTATAATAAAATTGAAATTTGATGTGGCGGCATGGTAATTAACATTATCATCCTTTACGACAGACAAAATAGCTGATCTGAAAGGTACACCATCTACTTCTCACTATACATCATGTACTGTGTTACAACCCTATTTAAATCCGACGCGGAAAGGCATTACATCGACCACTGAAAGCTTTATTTTTATGTAGCCTAGGTGGTCGAGTGGTCTAGGGCGATGTTAACGGTGCAAGTGGTGTTGCCACGATGTCACAGATGCAAGGGTTCGAATCCCGCTGAGGGACGAACAACAATTTGCTAACGCAAATTTGCAGATCTATCATTGTTGGACTAAATTTGAGACAAATTATATATATATTTGCGGTTTTTATCCAACGCAATCATAGGTTTGAACGTTGTTTTCAATTTAGACTTGTTTATATTTTTTCGTTTGGGCTTGTTTTATATTTGCCTTCGGGTTTATATGATACGTTCATCATATTTCGACTCTTCAAAATTCAAGAGTCGATCCTAAATTGAGGTAAATTATATGGCCTTCCAAATACCGTTTCGATTCCTAACATCACTGAAGAGACATTAATTGTCGAAGTCCGGATATGGTGTACCAATTTTACACCTCATGTTTGCGATATACCATCTTTTCCGCAAGTTTATTGTTTTCTGTTTGGTATTAAATTAATAATTAAGATCCACTTTGTTACATCTGGTGATCCGTTTATTTGGCAATCGCCATGGCAGTCATCAGGGTTTAAGAACATCCGTTGTTCGACCTGCTAGTCAAATGCGTTTTGTTAAAATATACCTTTTTACCTTTTTGGTCTTTTGGAAAATGTTGTTTGTGCTGTATTTAGACCCCTGTACCAAGAAATTTGTTTTGCATGCACACGTATAAAAATTGCGGTTTTATCCAACGCAATCATAGGTTTAAACGTTGTTTTCAATTTAGACTTTTATATATATATATATATATATATATATATATATATATATATATATATATATAAATGACTGAATAATAGTCAACGATAAATCTTACGGGGCGATGGATCATATAAATATGATACAGTACACTACAAAATATAATATATAATCAGTTCTAAAGGTACAACATCACCAAAATGACAATAAACGAACAAATGTAACTATAAATATTTCGGATAACAGATATCCTTCATCAATATGAGCACGATATAAAATGAATCAGATCCGATTCATTTTACATCGTGCTCATATTGATGAAGGATATCTGTTATCCGAAATATTTATAGTTACATTTGTTCGTTTATTGTCATTTTTGGTGATGTTGTACCTTTAGACTGGTTATATATATATATATATATATATATAAGTACGTCTAAACAAGTGACAACTATACGACAGATCCATCCATTGGATCACCAGTGAAGGTGATAAACGGCTGAAAACACATATTATATTCATAATTACTCTGAATATCAGCACAACAATGATAAATCTGCATTTTGTTCTTTCCTTTGCTTCCGCAAATATATTTGTTATTTCATTCGTGTTACAGTCGATTAAACTAACCTCACACACACTCATTATAATTGTATTGCTGAGCTTTTTCCAGGAAAGCAAAACAAACACTTTACAAATATATAATAACATAAGAGTTGTTCTTTTCATATTTGCGATATTTAATCTATACATTACATATGTATGTGTCTATGTGCTGGTACATGTGTACTGCTTTTAATTTTGCTACAGGTGTATTCCATATAATGTAGCTGTGATGTTCCAAAGAAATATGAACATTTTTATTGTAACTGATTTAGCAAATCGATATTTTATTATTTATTGAGATGCTTGTCCGGTAAAAAGAGTAATAGTTTTGCTACACTGAATGGTATGTTGTATATCATTTTTAATTTAACGTTCTGAAATGGTACAAAATTTATAAACCGGACTTGCCATGTATTGTTCAAATTGATTTTCCAAAAAGAAAATGACATACTATCATTATTATACCTCAAAAGTTCTAAAGAAAAACTTTTCCTATATGGTAACGGATATACCTAGATGAAATTTTATTATTGTACTGAAATTGATTGACTGGCGAAGATACTGAATACTTTTGCTATCTAAGACAGGTTTGTTAAATATGATTTTACCTTAAATGTTCTAAAGAATAGTAAAGTTGTTATTGTAACTCACAAAGCAAGCGGAAATTAACTTTGTCTTTATAAATTTGTTGACTTGTGAATAAAATAAAGTTTTACTACCTCTATCTGGTATGTTACATTATAATTTTGGTTTTAATGTTCTAAAGAAAAAAAAACACAAATCATACACATGTAGCAAACTGCAAAAACAGCTTTTATAAATAACCTAATTTTCTAACCATTGTAACATTAGGAAATATTTCATTGCAGTCATCAATGAGAATAACACTTTATAAATTACGTGCGTCCAAAGCCAAGTAAGTTCAATTCCTTAAA
Organism: Mytilus coruscus; assembly: GCA_017311375.1. NCBI lineage: Eukaryota > Metazoa > Mollusca > Bivalvia > Mytilida > Mytilidae > Mytilus > Mytilus coruscus. The sequence continues at coordinate 24,890,711 of CM029602.1, read as the reverse complement.
ATCAGACATAGTAGACAGAAGTTGTTATATCTAGAGAAAAATATTTGACCGGTTTAAAAAAACATGAACAATCAACAACTTTCAGAGTTGTTAGAAAATGACCAGAAATGTCGAATCTCCTAGCCAATCAACTGGACGAAGAACTTCGGGTTACTGATAGATGCAATTCAGGACATTGCCAAAACATGGAAAGAGCCCAAGCCACACGAATCAAAACTGGACATTTTATCTGAATAGAGCAAATATGTTCATTCATGCAATTCAGAAAATCATTCACAATCTACGATGTACAATGAGCACACGGGTTTTTAACCTTTCAAGAAGCCCTAGACTGTGAATACTTTTTCATCTCGTCACGACAAATACGTTTTTTTTTTTTCAAGCAGCAAACAATATTGCTTTGCATTTCTTTCTTAACAGCCTAGAATGTACAGCCTTTAGTCTTTCTCTCTTTTGGTATTAACATAAAAAGGACGATGAAAATCTTTATACTGGATACCTACTCTTGACAAAAGTCCTGATACCGTACGATATATAGCCGGGTTGTTGAGATGTTCGTTTAACATCTTTCCAAATTTCTTACTACCATTTTCTCTAAACAAAACGATGGCCTTCAGAAATGTTGTGATGGGGTATATCTAAAACATATTATCAGTTTTTAGTTCTTATTTTTTTCATTTAAAGAAATTGGGGTGTACGAGGGGTATTAGTCCCGCTATGTGGACAGCTCTAGTATTAGTTACCATAAAATTCAGGAAACCAGCCTGATAAAAGATTTTTCTAACCTGGCGAAACATATTGTAACAAGGACACTCATAATCCCAATGAAGGCGATATAGCTGGGTACTGTACTAACGCTATCATGAATAAGATAAACTACTATAGGAACGAAGTGGTTAATCGAATATGCAAGGGCTCCATACTTGAAACATGTGTCAAGTAAAGAAACAAGGAAATGGGATTTTGTTTTCAAGTAAAATGATATCAGATTATGAAAAGAGTGAGTGAATAAAATGAGCACACCTGTGTCTGTATAGCTCACCTTGTGAAAAAAATCGCCAGTTTGTTAATAAGGACTTTTAAATGCACATTCTATAGTTGCTTCTTGTAATTTTTGTAATTTACATGTTTAACCAAGCTCCTATAGTTTTTTTAGATAACAGCCTAAACTGCAAAAAAAAAAAAACAGTCAAAATTAACATTTCAGGGGCAATAATTTTAAAACAGGCTGACAAATTTTACTAAAATTGTGTGGGGTAATAGATCTTGTCGTGTTGATTAATTTAGCGATTCACATTTTTTGGGTTGTTGGCCTTATAAATTTTGGGTAAAAGATAAAATCTGACCGGTTTTGAATTTTCTGGTTTCAAATATTCAAGACTTTTGTCATCGGTGAAGCCATCTTTATGCACTGCTATAAAACTAGCAGTTATTTCTTTGCTTAAACATGTTAAAGTTGTTGTAGGATTAGAGACTATTTTTCGGTAGAACCTTGCATCGTCAAGTTGGCGTTCAGTCTCTTGAATACTGGCAGATTTATCCATGATAACCACTGCACTGCCTTAATCTGCAAGTTTAATGACGATATTGTTGTTGGATCGTAAGTTTTTTAGTGCAGTTCGTTCTTCAGGGGTAGGGTTGTCGTAAGATTTATTGTTGGAATTTCTAACAATTTTTGACTTCGAATTGTCAATAAAGGATTCTATGGTGGCATTTTTGCTCGGTTTATATATATTAAATTGTAATGTAAAGAAGGACAAATGTTACGGAACAACAATGCACTGGAATCTTCAACCAGACCTAAATCGAGAAGGTTTAATATGCCAAGAAGTTGCGAAATTGATAAACAACAGAATCCTAATATTCTTGAATTTTAGTACAAACAGCTGTTTTTAAAGTTACCACGTTACCTGTAATGCATCACATATTCAAACGGGTTGACATATAAGAAATTTGTACCTAATAAAGACTACTTTATTGTGCTCGTCCCAATGAGCTCTTCCCGTTGAATATCGGCGTATACAATTTGTTCATATATTTTCTTTTTTTTTTTTTTTTGTTTAAGGAACTTTAGAGTGAACAAATTTTCATGGGTAGGTGAATACTAAAGATGATCTTTAAATATATTTACTAACTTTTCTATTAGTTTGGAAGGTCATCGTCTCAAAGACACCAATCCAACATTTCTCTATATCATTAGTGATAATAAATTTACAATGATCTTGAAATACCTTTGATATTCATTAAATAAACGATTGTTAAGTGGATGAATTAATCACAAATTATTTGTTATTCGTACGTGTTTTTTGTTTTTGTTGTTTTTGTTGTTTTTTTTTACAGAATTTTGGATGCAACCTTCCAAGGCAATGCCCAGTCACAGATCCGCACATGCAATATCAATGCACTGGATGTGAGCCTTCTGAAAGTTCTGATGACGGACTATGTGCTCTGAATTCGACAGTTGTAATGGCGGCAGTGGCGGAGGAAGTAGATAAAGCTGACCGCCTTTTAATATAAATAAATCTGCACACATTGTATTATTATTGTAAAGCCAGTATTCTTATAGTTTTTCTTGAATAACATTTTTTTTTAATATAAACACCATATATTGGTCAAGATTCTTAAGTAAGAAAGTAATGCCTATGTCTTGACTGTTTTACACATCGACGTAACCTCTTGGCTACCAATGGGTTGCAATTTAGATGTCTATTTCATATATATAATATACATATATGTATATATAAATTGCCTTACAATGCGATAAAAAAAATAAACGTAATATTTCGCTAGATAAACTAGATTCATCGGGTGTGCATCTATCCAGGTGAAATCGGATGCAGATAAGAAACTTTTTCAGCTCATTGTACATTAAATTTGCGTTTATTTTTTATCGCACTGTGAATATTTTTTAGCATCTTAATATTTACATACTTAATAGTGATAAAATTACATTGTAAGGCTACCGAAAGCCAGTAAGGGTGGCTCTGGAAAGATCTTGGATAGTATCGGGTGTTTGGATAAGAAAATTAAAAACGTCGGCACCAAATGGAATCAATGAAAAGGTGTAGTTCTAATCGCGCAGTGCTATTCATTTGGGTTGTATAACTAATCAGTCTCTGTTGTAACTCTTTTACCTTCGTCAACTCTGAAATTCTAGATTTATATCAGTTCAAATCGCACAGTGCTATTCATTTGGGATGTATAAATACGCAGTCACAGTTGAAATTACTTAATCTTAAGAAATTTGAAATTTAATAATTATACTAGTTCAATCGAAAAGTGCACTGCTATTCATTGAGGGTGTATGTCTAAGCAGTCTCTGCTGTAATAACTTAACTTTCGCTTAGAATTGTACCAGCTCATATCGTACATTACTATTCTTTTGTAATGCATATCTATGCAGTCTCTGTTGTAAATACTTTACCTGCGTCAACTTCGAAATTTTAGAATTATAAAAGCGTGGTTCGGTATTTAATTTGTATTACTTTCAAGATTGTCTTGAGTAATATCAGAATTCATTTTACATCATACTGATGAAGGATATCTGTTATTTGAAATATTTATTAATACTTGTATTTAATGTTTACTTTTTCTATATTGGTGTTGTTTTTACACTTTTCTAGGCGTACATATATATATATATATATTTATTTTTATATAAGAGACTATATATCTATATATACTAATGGACATAAATTTATTCTAAAATATGATACACACCGGTATAATGGACACACAACGCATGCACCTTAAGGTTGAACGTCCGTTAATATAGACAATGCAATTTTCCACAGGAACACCTTTAGGGCTAAAACTGTGCCTCTTTTACTATGAAGTTTCGTACAAAATCATATTCTGGAATGGAAATTTGATATGCACTACTATTTTTCCCAAAGGACAAAACATAGGATTGTGCGGCATATTTTCAACATTTATATGCGTTGAACTTCTACGAGTTTAAACTTATACTAAAATTTTGTACTACCCCTCCCTTTACTTTGAGTCTTCCTGAAAATTCAATGTGTGCGCTATCCAACAGTATATATTCTGGTATAATTTCCAGGTTGTGTCTCTATGAAATGAAACATGGAGATCATATCTGGGAACCAGTAGGGAAACAGAATGAAATATCTATGAATATTAAATATATCCCTAAAAGAGGAGTGTGTTTTTAATATTACAAAGTGCAACCTATTTATATATATAATAGACAATCGTATAGTATAAGTTGTTAGCCGCGAGGTTTAGATGAATGAGTTATAGAGTCAAAGTTAAAAGTAGAGATTTGTCAGTTTAGGTTAGTATCCCTCTTTTCTCTTTGTTATCCCTTTTCTTTAATTTTTCCGTTTTTCTTATTTTGAACGTTATTGTTGATATTTTTGTAACAAAAAACGGATTTTCCCATTTATTTTTGGTTTATTATTGGCTATATCATGTTTGTCAAAAGAAAATGATTACATATACATATAGGCTGATTTCATTTGTTTTAATACATTTCTTTACAAATGCATATGTGCAAATCACTAGGAGAATAAATCGTGATGTGCCTAGAACTATGTTTCCTGTTAGAAATTCGGAAAAATACATTTAAGATAAACGTAGACATTAGTTCGAATATGCCGTATTTTGTGAATTACAGATAATATTCAGATGCATGATAATTCAATGGAAATTTCCGTACTGTAAAGTGAAAGTACATTGTATTTTGTTTTAAATACTATTTTATGATTTAAATCAACTACCTAGATATAGGAAGATGTGGTGTGAGTGCCAATGAGACAAAAATAACAATTTATAAAAGTAAACCATTATAGGTCAATGTACGGCCTTCAACACGGAGCCTTGGCTCACACCGAACAACAAGCTATAAAGGGCCCCAAAAGTACTAGTGTAAAACCATTCAAACGGTAAAACCAACGGTCTAGTATATATAAAAACGAGAAACGAGAAACACGTATAAATTACATAAACAAACGACAACTACTGTACATCAGATTCCTGTATATTTATAATTATTTATATTTATAATTATTGATTGTTTATATTTATAATTATTGATTGTTTCTTGTGAATCATTCAAGACATTCAAGTAGTTATTTAAACTCTCTGATCATGGAGCCTAATTAATGTAAGAACTGTAATTTTGAAAAGACGTTTCAACAATAGTTTAAATAATAGACACAATTGATGAGAGCTGGATCGTTAAAAAGATACCACTCATCCTCCTGGTTTGTCAAGTATTTGATTGGAATATGTCATAATGTTTCTAACTGATAGAGATGCGGGTTTGTCAATTATTTGATTGGAATATGTCAAAATGTTTCTAGAGATCAATACAAAAAAAATCCGTAGACTGATTAACATAAGCAGATCTCAATACAAGTTTGTTATACTCTCAATAAATCGAAACAAATTCATTTGTCAATATAGCCTTCTGAGATTTCGTACTTAAATTTGTAAGGCAAAATAAAAGCTAATACCTTTCAAGTATCTGTAACATTTGCCAATTAAGATTCTAATTGTAAAAAAAACAGGATGCTAACATAAGTGATGCCTTTCATAATTCATAAAGGGACCACTTTATATTTCTATTTATATCTTTGATAAGTGTTTCTTAATATAAGACTGAAGCAAACATTTTTTTTTTTCTGAAATGCACACATGAAATGGTTTTGCCGTCTATTATAATTTCAGAATTGGTGAAGATAAATCTAATGATTTTATTTCATTCGTGTTACAGTCGATTAAACTAACCTCACACACACTCTTTAGAACTGCATTGCTGGGCTTTTACCAGAAAGCAAAAACAAACACTTTACAAAGATATAATAGCATAAGAGTTGTTTTTTTTTTTCACATTTGCATTATTTACTTTATTCATATCCAATTTAAATATTTTAACCTTGCATTTCCATGAAGTTGGTCTTAAATGGGTAAAATGTACTCTAGTATTGTCCTATTTTGAACTGCAGCCATAGGGATTGAGTCAGCAAAAGGTTGTATGGAAATTTTTGATAGAAAAAAAATCGTGTTAAGAATCTTTCGGGTAGCTTCAAATTATTAGGTAATTATGTGGTTTGAGCTTGCCAGAGTGGACAGGACTCTGTGTAATTGTACAGCTAAGATGAACAGTATTAAGAAATTGTTTAATGCATTGGCTTTCAGAGAGTTTATAGTTCTAAAAACTGTAGCAATATTGGTTCAAGTTCTGTCCTATCTAACCCACCAGAAGCGCAACTGAAAGAGATTCAGAACATATTTAAAAAAATTTTTATGGAAAGGAAAACCAGAAAAAGTAAAGAGATCAGTTGTTACATCCGAATACTGTGATGGAGGTCTTAAGATACCAAATATTTATTTATTTGTTTTGCTCTAGTGTAAAAGTTTCTTGGCTGTTTCTGTATAAATCATAAGATCAACAAGGTAACTCGCCTTGGAAGATTGTGATGCTAACTTAAGTTATATACAGAAAATTGAAGTAGAAAAAACTTAACATTTAAGTCAAGATGGATTACTTGTTTAACTAAGAAAGTTAATCCTTTTTGGCATAACCTCCTTGTAATTTTTTCCAGGCTGCAAAATTAGTTGAAAAAAATACTGATATTTTTTATGATCTTAAAATTCAAATATGTTGAGAATTGTGTTTTGAATTTGTTTTCATATAAAGAATGATTATGAAAGTAAAACTCAATACCAATTTTGCGGACATTTGTGATATAACTAGACTAAAGTGAAATTTCATATAGATAGAAAATTGTGATAGACGGTAGTTCCAAGTTGAACATTATTGAAATGAATTGGTAGATTAAGTTAAAAAAAAAATCATCCATCAGTCTCTTTTATCAATAGTTTTAGAAGATAATAAAGTATTGGTTTTATCATCCAGTAATAAATGAGAAATAGATTTAAATATGCAGATTAAAGATTGGAATATTTTTAATTCTATGCTTTTGATAACAACTAGAAATTCGTTTTTCAAACTCCCATTTTATTAATAATATTGTTCAAGAGATTCTACAATGTTATTCATTTTTATGCGTATTAAAAGAAAATAAAATATCTACTTTTTGTTCAGAAATCAGAGAAAACATATTTCACCTTTTATGAGATTGTAATATTGATTAAAATTATTACATTTTCTTGCCTTTGAGGGCAAAAGAAGTTATGTATAGTGTGTCTTGAAGTTTTTGTTATTAGAAAAGCAGTCAATACGTTTTTGTTACCATTTAAATACTACAAAAGTGGATGCAAGAACAAATTGCCCTAAAAATGGCGAAAATATAGGATTAGTGCAAAAATATTCTATGTATGTTTCTTAATTCCTGCACACAAAGTAAAAATGAATCAGAGGTGGCAATTGGTTGAAGCAGCATTTAGTTAACCAAATCGATTGTAATATCTTTTCTTATATCCATAAAATTTGATTAATTTTACAACTGTTACGTAATTTGTATACAATGTGCCTAATACTGTATAATTTAATTTCGCATGTTTCATTTTAGAAAAAAATACTCCTATTCCCCTTAACACATAAAAAGAAAGTATGAAACCGGTTCAAAATTAAAACAAAATATTTCTTCATTCGGCAAAACAATAGGAAAGATACAAATGCAATTTGGCGTGGAGGAATGAAACATTGTCTTGCCTTCATGTTATGAGATGAATTGTAAAAGATGTAATTGGAATTAACAAGCGAAAACAGATGCTTTGTTTGATCTTTTAAAGTAACAGGTGAAACAAATAAGACTTTTCAATTTGAACAGTCAACTTTAACAAAATATTTTGGATTTCATAAACCGATAGATATCTCTATGATATGCAGATCTTACAAATTGTAAAGTTTCTATGCAGACGTTTCGCTTTTTAATTTTAAATTTTAACTGATAAATACAAACATGAGATTTTTCAGTTGGGAACATGGGGGAACAATTTAAATTGTCAACTTAAAAAAAATCATAACTTTTTAAATCATTTGGGAATTTTATGAAGTATTTATTTTATTTCAAGTATATACTGGTGCGGCTAGAATAAAATTCCAGCTGACGAATACTATATATATAGTTTCTAAAAGCATTAATAACACGTACGGAATAACTATTTTAACTAAACTTGATTGTCTTTGTTATAACATTTGGTCTTATTCTTTTCTTATTTATCTTTAATAAATTTTTCTTGAAAGTCATCGTATTTCAGTTTTAAATTTAAAGACGGATTTATCAATTCTATATTCTAATATTGTATCCTATTCTACCTAAATCAAATGTAGCATTTTTAAAACTTTTAACATGTTTATCTTTACCATTGACTTAAAATGAATCAAAACACATATGTTTTATCGACATGGATTTCATATTCAGCGGTTATTGTATTGTGCATTACATTACAGTATGTTTATAAAAACGTAAAGGTTTTATGGTTTGTATTCAGCGGAACTTACAAAACTGTTTCATTGATAAGGCTTTGAATTTGTATTGTATTGGTTATTGAACCTATTTGGTTTATATGCCTACTTTCATCAATGCATTGAATAATCGGTCATTCAATATTTTAAAACAAACTTATTAGTTTTTGAGTGACGTAAAGATATCTGATTACTATACTATAAAAATAAAAGAAGAACAACAGTTTCAAATAAACTGCATGGCAAATGACTGTGATTTAGATATTAAGATATGACAAAGGAAGACTACTGACAAGGTTTCTGATAATACTGGTACATTAAAAGAAAAGACACAAAGGCACACAAAAGTCTACGGAATACTAAAAAAATGATTAGGAAGATGAACACAAAAAGGGTTTACCTTACACATTTTACAACATGTCGGGGAAGGATGTTTAGTTCCCTCAAACGTGGCCTGTGTTTCTACTGAAAAGATAATCCTCGGTTTTAGGTCGACCGTAATTTGATTTAGTAAACTTGGAAGGGCAAGATTGTGGCTACGGCAATTGAATCAAAAATATTCTAGTAATGCCAACAAAATCAAAATTCAATGGAATAGCTGTGATCAACATAGTCACAGTAACACGTTTGAATTATTCAGTGAAAAATGATGTTAAGGAAAATGCTGTTTGTTTTCATTCCTCTTAAGAATCCCTGTATTCAGTCTGCCTAGTACGCATAACGGAACAAGTTGGCAAGATAAAAAAAAAAGGTATTTCTATCCCTCATTCGTTTTGGTTCAATAAGTTAAGTATATGCCTCAACTAGAGCTTTGGAATTTTAACACTATGCTGGTGTCGAATATCTTCAACCGGAGTTTGATTTTGACGATCAGCAAACTACAATACAAATACAGTATTAAATTCGACAAATAGTCACGAACATATTGCGAAACACATAAGTAGTGATTTCATTAAGATGTTTGGAATGCAATTGAAAAAAAATTTCTGCAACGAAAAACTCTAAATACTTCATGTGGTACTTTTAGAGATAAATGGGGTCAAAATTTAAGACATTTACGGAAACTTTCGATTTTTTTAGGTTTCAAAAGATAAACAGAAGCGGATTTTGGAAAAGTATTTGGAATATCTTCTTAACATAACAATGCTCTAAATTTATGTAACAATACTTTAGAAATAATTTATCTTTATTAAATTTAAATGATTTGAGGACTTTAGAAAAAATCATCGTTGATTTGTTTAAAAAAAAAATAGTACAATTGCTCTTCATACATAATCTAGCCGAATGGCATTTTTAAAAAGAGGGGTCCATATACCCGTTTTCAAGCTAATGGTTAAAATCAGCCGAAAAGTATATCTTTCTCCGATATGTCATAGTTTGTCGTCGCGAAAAATAACTTTTATGTTTGCAAGTCATTACCACCCCTGTACCTGTATTGTAGGCCCTAAAAAAAGCAAGGTACTATGACATCAAAGTTATTGAGACGGGGTGTCTGGTTGTTGAAAAAAGTGTGGAGTGATACGTAACTTTTCTTAATTTCAATTTAAACTAAAATATCAGTATAATGAACTGGTATGATTTATCGGACCATCGTTAGTGTTTATAATATACATCTGATATATTATTCCATGGGGATAATCTGTGCATTAAGAGATGTGGGTATACGTTAATGACAATGTCAATGACACAGAAACCAAACCATATACAAGTATGGCTCGTAGAAAAGGTGACTATCCAAAATTCACGACTCTAAAAGGTTATTTCCCTGAGAGCGCAGCCCGAAGTGAAATAACTTTTTAGGGTTGACAATATTTTTTTTCAGTAAGCTGTTTTGAACTTGTTTTTAAATACATCTCATATTGCATGTAGTTTTACAGTTTTGTTTTGTTGTCCGAAAATAAAACTTTTCAAGACACAATGATTTTGACAGCTTTTCTTATCAAATTAGTTATGTACACTTTTACATATCGTATAGTCATTGTTGTATTTATTACAACACCAATCAATTATTTACGTAAAATAAACAATGATGTCAATCTTTACGTCTGTGTACTAAATTACATTTCAGTAAGATAATTTTACGGTTGAGTTTAGGCTGTTACAGATAGTTTTGCAGCAAAAAGCAAAACCGTTAAAATGTGAACCCCAAATATAATCTCTTGAATTAAACATAAACTCAGTAAGAAGAACATTCTAACAATTTCAACGCAGTTTTTTTAATGTTAACAGCACAAAACCATTCCTCCGATTTTGTAGATAGAAATTCCATCCCATATTTTGCTTCACTTTATCTTGAATTCTAAAAAATTGCAGGGGCGTGTGTAAAAAATTTTATCACCATTTGGGATAAAATGCAAATATTTATTATTATATATTCTTATACAAACTGCAAACATAACCAATATTTTTACTTACAAAGTTCCATTTTTCTTTTATCATTTGGTTATGCAAACAAGATCGATCTTTTTACAGGAAAAAAAGTTGGTCATCAGAAGTAAAAACATTTTTTTAATGGGCAACGTATTAAAAAGGAAATATCTTATTTTGTTTGAAATTTTTTTCGATATTTTGCATGTTAGAATTTTCTGGACGTAAGAATGTGACTTCGCAAATAGGAGAGAACTATATGTTATAATATAACATTTGAACTGTACTTGAAAAGACCGGCTTTCTTACTCATCAGTAATGATTATTTACACGGAATACAAAAGAGTCTTTGTGGTAAAATTTTACAGATTAAACAATGGTCATATGAATGGTTACGTCTGTGCATCTTGGTACCTAGTATCAATGTTTGAGACGTCAAATAATTCCAGAATAGTATGCGGTTGGGAGATTTTGGTATTTAATAGTGCATACCTATTGCATTTGCAAATAAACGTTAAAACTGTTATGCCTTAAAGAGTTTATATACTATATATCTTCCAGTTTGCAGCAAGCGTTTTCCAGAAAAATCGGCAATTGTATTCCTTACGGATTATAGATAATAAAAGCACGAAAGAAAATATTTCATTTTTTTCTGGGTTATATATGAATTCCACTGTATAACAGTGTTAGTTTCAAACATATCAAGTGTTATTTCTAGTTTTTGTGAACTTGTTTGTGTTTTCGTCATCCTTTGTGTTTTTGCCATAGGAGTGTCAGAATCCCTTCCAATTATGAGTTTTAAATATCCCCTTTGTATCTTCAGCCTCTTTTCATAAGAAACAACCCAATCACAAAAGGATTCCAAACATTGGCTTGTTCACAGTGACAAGGTAAACTGTTACATGTGTTACTACGATAGGAAATAAAAGATAAAAACAGTTTCAATAAAAGCTTAAATTTGTGTTACGCATGTAGACTTTTGACTTTTGGTTTTACCGTTTGAATGGTTTTACACTAGTACTTTTGGGGCCCTTTATAGCTTGTTGTTCGGTGTGAGCCAAGGCTCCGTGTTGAAGGCCGTACATTGACCTATAATGGTTTACTTTTATAAATTGTTATTTGGATGGAGAGTTGTCTCATTGGCACTCACACCACATCTTCCTATATCTATTTTGACATGGGTTGATTTCCATAGGTCGTTGTGTGATTGTTTCTTGTAATGGGTTGATTTCCATAGGTCGTTGTGTGATTGTTACTTGTAATGTACTATGACTTTCGGTTTTTAATTTTCATTGAAGCAAACGTTGATATAGATGATAGCTTTAAAATGTAGTTCATCTATCAGTGAATGCATTTGGGAATACAATAATAAACATAAAGTCACCATTAAACTGGAAGTATAAAATACTCGGTCTTACATTAAAGCTATCACTTCAGTTCCTTTACCTCCAATCGATCTATAATTTTTAGCGATCATGACCAATTCCCCCATTATCAGATTGAAATAGAAAATTAACATGTCGATACCTTCAACAGCTGAAACAAAACTATATGTGTTACTCTTTCTAATTAAAATTTAGCAAATAAGTGTCTCATTTTTGATTAAAAAGTATGTGTTATAGCCTTAACTAAATTTACCCTCCGAACAATAGAATAATCAATACGTAGAAAGTGTTAAGTCATATCTAACCTTCCTTACTTTGTCGGGGCCTCGATTAATATTTGAACCGTATGGATGCAATTATTAGTTTAAACATATTTTATTTGCTTAAATAGGCATAATGGATGAAACACAAGTTAATCAAACTCATAACGTCTTCTCCGAAATGGATTAAATAAGAGAATGCTCTCCAACTTGTAATTATTTTTCTGGCAATAAATCACGCGATGTTCGTTCTGGAATACATATAACAACCAAAAACTTAGCATTACCAGTATTTCATGTTTGGGAAGGTTAATCAATATATGATAATCACTCAATTATGATATACATTCCTAGTCATTGTATAAGATGGCTCGTTAAAACAAACTGAGAGATTTAATTTGCAGATGTTATCATTTAACATGATATCGTTCTGTAATGTTTGCAATAATTGCCGGAGGACTTCATATATCTATCACATGTGATATTGTTTTGTTAAGCCATTTGCAAATGTTTTTATCCAACTTGCTTCCCGATACTGGTCAGCTAAAGCTGCCATCCCTTCCTCCACCCCCAAAGAATCTGGAATAATTTTTCAAAACAAAGACAGATTGTTCGAATAGAAACTGATCTCCCATTTTAAAATCATACAAATTGTCATATGTAATAGCTGTGTGTACATTTTAATCCAACGCTTAGAATAGCAATATAACAGACGACTGCATAAAAGTCTCACCTGACTCGGGTCTACAACTTCTAAATCTGCGTCTGAATCTATCTTTAGTCATATCGTACCTTTTACGTTACGCGTCTTTCAAAGCTGCTTAATCAAGAGCACAGTAGGCATAAGTACCTAAACATGTACATCCTTGCCTTTCAATAATATACAAAGCCCGAATATCTGTTTAGCATTTTCGAGCAGTCACATAGCGCTCAAATCTCCTGAGATAACTCTCTATCTCATCCTTACCTTCCTCAAAAGCTGGAATTGTAGGACATCGGACTGTACTGTTTGACCCACTTGTATTTTCTATTTGTGGTAACTGAGCTTGTTCACTTAACTCTTCAATTTTCTGTATATGCGTACATTTTGTAATTCAAATTCAGTCTCAACGTAAACCTTCTCAATCAAAGCTTTTTTCAGTAGCTGCGTTCCTGACGCGTTCCTCTTTCTGCTCTTGTCGTCAATCAGCCCTTTCATCGCAGTCTCTATAGTGCCGATCTTTTATAAACCTTCTCAACTCTTCATCTTTGTACCCTAAAGAAGTATATAACCGTCTAATCTGCTGAATCTGTTGCATTTTGATTGATCAAACAAACAAAATACTTATTCCAAAAATGCAAAATGTCAGCACTCAGTGTACCTACTGCAACCCTCAGTGTATTGCAATTAATTACTAAATATCCGTAAGTACCGATACTCACAGTTTACAATATGATACGGAAACAGCACCAAACCAAAATACTTTATGGAATAGGATATGGTTTTATCCTAATAGGCGCTTTACTCGACAACTTAATGGAATGCTCAAGGAGATCTGTACACCCTGGACCGTTAGTATGTTTTCTTCTGGAAATGAAAACAACATTTGTTTTACCTGTAACATCTGGGTTTTTTTTTTCACTAGGTTTAAACTATGTATAACATATGGGAATAAACATAAAGTAAGCAAGCTATTTTCTTACCAAAATACTTGAATTTACAGAATAAAAATAACATGAATTCTGGGCTCCAACCTACATTCTCACTTTAACATTATAAATACAATTACTGTTACGTATAGCTACTAAAAATAAGTTAATAGATATGAATTGTCATTTAATTCAAATACATCGCATCTCAACATCAAAACTTCATTTCAACACTCGATTAATAATTTCAATTAAGTCAACGTTTCAGACAAACACGTTGTACCATGAAGCTGTCACAGAAATTATGAGTTAAATATTTGCTTACATGTTTGTTTTTTAATCCCTTTTTTGTATTCGATTGTATAAAAGGACCATTCATATATATACAAACAAGAATTGAATGTTAAATGAGCAAAGTAATATAATAAAAAATACAGACTTATATAATCCTCACTATACACAATCTAATATTATCAGTTAACTGTTGTGTAAGGGATTGATGTCGCGTATGAATCGATATGAGAAGTGTAACATGAACTTCCTGGTTCTTTCTTGAAGATTGTGGTGAAATTTAAAACAGATGTACATCAACAAAGTTTATTTGTCGTTTTTAACGATAGTTATTGAATTAGTTCACTCTTAAACCTACTTTATTTAACTATTCCATATTTTCTATATTACTTTGACATGTTTGACTTATATACATGTGTTCATACTCCCTGACGAAACCCATTCCTGTTGGGAACCAAACTGAATTTGAAATAAGCACACACCAAGAATTTAGGTTCTGTTCAGCCATACCTTTTAATAAATAACATTATAAATACAATAACTGTTACGTATAGCTACTAAAAATAAGTTAATAGATGAGTTGTCAGTGAATTCAATGGATCTCAAATACATCGTATCTCTACATCAAAACTTGCTAATCTAACTTTCGGTTGATAATTTCAATTAAATAAACGTTTCAGACTAACACGTTGTATTAAAAGGTGACACACAAATTATGATTAAGTATTTGCTAACATGTTTTATTTTAATCCCTTTTGTGTATTCGATAGTATAAATGGACTATTTATATATATGCAAACAAGAATTGAATGTTAAATGAGCAAAGTAGTATAATAAATAATATAGACATATATAATCCTCACTATACACCATGTAATATTATCAATTAACTGTTGTGTGAGGGATTGAACACATGTCGCGTACGAATCGATATGAGAAGTCAAACATGAACTTCCTGGTTCTTTTTTGAAGATTGTGTTGAAACTTAAAACAGATATACATCAACATTAAAAAATAGTATTTTTCCAAGTTTATTTGTCGTTTTTAACGACAGTTATTAACTTTGTTCACGCCTAAACCTACTTTATTCAATTATTTCATCTTTACTATATTATTTTGATTTATATACATGTGTTTATACTCCCCGACGAAATCCATTCCTTTTGGTATAAGTGAATCTTCATCAATTTATCAAAACCTGTGCTAATACATAATTTTTATCACGGGAATTATATACATGAAGTTTGGGTGGCACGGAATAAATGCGAAATATATATTTTTTTATTTTCTACTTACCCAAACATTTATTGAATCTCATGTATCTAGAAGATATCAAAGGTATTGGATTTCATTCTGACTAGTAAATCTCTATTTGTGTACCAGCTTCACAATATATGCATGCGATCACTTCTGTGATTCAAAAAGTCTTATAAATGGAACAAATCATATATCTGTTTTCAATTTTGTTTTGCGGAATAACTCACACTATCACACTGTACTTGAAAGTTTGACTTTTGGCAGCCAAACTGGATTTAAAATAAGCACAAAAAATGTATTTAGGTTACGCACCCTTTTTCTCTACCTGAACCTGGTAATGAAGCAAATTTTTTTCCAAGAGCAACCCAAACAAATAACAGCACCACATTAACTGTCTTGTGTCGATGTTAATTGTTGTATTATATTGCGTATACTTGTGAATAACTCACACTATCACACAGTACATGTAGTGTGACTTGGCAACCAAACTGAATTTGAAATATAAAACATATTAATATAATCCTCTCTATATACCATCTAATATTATCAATTAAATGTTGTGTGAAATATTGAACACATGTTGCGTATGAATCGATATGAGAAGTAAAACATGAACTTCCTGGTTCGTTTGTGTGGAATTTTGAAACAGATGTACATCAACAATAAAAGATTAGTATTTTTGGATAAGCCCAAGTTTTTTTGTCGTTTTTAACGATATTTATAAACTTAGATCACACTTAAACCTACTGTATTCAACTATTCCGTATTTACTATATGACTTTGACTTATATACATGTGTTTATACTCCCCGACGAAACCTATTGCTTTTGGTATAAGTGAATCTTCATAAATTTAGCAACACCTGTGCTAATAGATAATTTTTATTACAGGGATTATATTTATGAATTTCTGTTGGCACTGACAAAATGTGAAATATATTTTTTTTATTTCTACTTACCCAAACATTTATTGGATCTCATGTATCTAGAAGATATCAAAGACATTGTATTTCATTCTTACAAGTAGATTTCTATGCGTGTACCAGCTTCACAAAATATATGCATACGACCACTTGGGTTATTCAAAAAGTCTTATAAATGGAACAAATCAAATATCCGTTCTCTATGCTGTTTTGTGGAATAACTCACATTGTCACACAGTACATGTAAGTGTGACTGTTGGCAGCCACACTGAATTTGAAATAAGCAAACAAAGTATATTTAGGTTATGCGACCTTTTTCACTACCTGAACCTGATAAGGAAGCAAATAACAGCACCACATTTACTGTCGTGTGTCGATGTAAAATTGTTGTATTATATCGCGTATACATGTGAACCAGTATGAACCGGATTTAGCTGTAGTTAAAACAAACCCAGTTCATACTGGTCTGTAGCGGCCTTGAGCTATGGAGTGTGGAGGAATCGAAGATCGGCGAATTGTAATGACAACCATTTTTCGGGTTATATATTGACTGAATACTAGCAAAGTTTGGATAATTGGTTCATATCCTAGTAGAAGGAGATGACGACATTTACTATGATTTACTATGATAAATGAATAAATATCATCATGACGAAACCAAAAGATGTGTCGATGCAAGAACAAAATACCCACAGACAGCTAGAAAACTATGTAGGTTAGTATATTTGTCTACTGTACGTAAACCAGCAGTTGAACAAGCAAAAGTGAAGAACCACCAAAAAAATACTATGGATTAATATACTTACAGCGATTAATCATTTTATATCAATTATTTGAGATACATACAATAAATGGAAATAGAAGACTTTAAACAGTCATTGATAAGTATCCTGTCAATGTAGCTTTTAGAACATTTATGATAAAATATGTAAAAGATGTGGTTCATAAATCAATATGAGAAGTATTAGTACGATATTAAATTATATCTGCTTGTTTAAAGATTGGTGGTGCAAATTTCAGATACAAATACATCACCATAAAGGATCAATATCAAAAAGTAAAATCACAAAAATACTGAACTCCGAGGAAAATTAAAAAAGGAAAGTTCCCAATCAAATGGCAAAATCAAAAAATCAAACACATCAAACGAATGGATAACAATTATCATATTCCTGACTTGGTACAGGCATTTTCTTATGTAGAAAATGGTGGATTGAACCTGGTTTTATAGCTAGCTAAACCTCTCATTTGTATGACAGTCGCATCAAATTCCATTATATTGACAACGATGCATGAACAAAACAAATAAGCACAACAATAGTTACTACAAATTAAGGAACGTCTTTACCCCACAACAATTGCGACATACTGGGGGCCGCAAAAAAAGGCAAATTATCACAGATTTCCATATTTGGAAATAAATTAAATTAAAACGTCTCCATGAAGTTACTAAATTTAATTAAGTTAACTAAGTTCTCGTTCACATAAAAGAAAATTTTGAGTTAACCACGAAAGTCCCTTTAAAATTGTTAGACATCTTCCTCATATTCATCTACATTGGTAATCCACTTC
Source organism: Mytilus coruscus (assembly GCA_017311375.1). Classification (NCBI taxonomy): domain Eukaryota; kingdom Metazoa; phylum Mollusca; class Bivalvia; order Mytilida; family Mytilidae; genus Mytilus; species Mytilus coruscus. The sequence goes on along the minus strand of CM029602.1, from coordinate 24,872,627 downwards.
CATATCTTTTTCCGGGCCTTCACACTCGCAATTCGTTTCGGCAGAGTACTTCAGTGCGTTGTGTCTTCATGTTGCTCGTCAGTGTTATTGATTGTATCATCAGACTGTGTCCCAGTTACCTCCAACGGAAATATTTTTACGATCGGCCGCGATGTGTCATCTTTGCTTGTCTATATCCGTGCTGCACGTACAAGTCCATCATAGCCTCTCATAAGTTCGTTTACTTTTCCTAATTTCCGATTCACTCTAGGAGATTCATTTTGGATTTAAATATGTCTCCAATTTTAATAGATTGTTCGTTTATTCCTGAAGCTTTGTGAAATTCGCGTAATTATGTCAGGTACTCGGACTTCCATCTGGTCCAAAATTGTTGCATCAGTAAAATTTATCTTCGTGCACATGTGTTTGTTTCTTCATGGTTCATATAGGTAGGATCCTTAAATTCCTGTATTCAATTTGCGGATATGGCAGCGTTGAAATTCTTCTTACTTATAAACCTATATGGAGTTATTTTCTTTCAGAACGACAGGTCTTTCTTTTGAATTATCAACCCGGACGATACCAAGTCTCAATGAAATTTGCTTCAAGGCATAAAATAATGACCTGTGTAAGTTAATTATTTGCCTTGATTAAAATGCAAACTATAATTTACTTAAACATTTAATTCGTTTGATAGTTATCCTGTGGTGTTGATTGAGCCAGAAACAGTCCTGTCCTCCGTTTATTAGACTGAAATACAAAAAATCGCACATTATAATTTTCGAATTAAATAATGTGAAGTTTTGTTAATTTATCGTTACAATAAAGTAACATTATTTGAGATGAATTTAATAATGCAAAACTTTTCATAACACTTTTAAAACAAGCCAGATTTAACACATTCGTGTGTAGGGTTTTAAAAATCTTATTAATTCACACTGTATTTGAAATCATACTTTGACCTATGGATATTCGTTTTTCGTGTTATATGTTTTTCTATGTTGTGATGTTATACTATTGTTTCAGAAAAAGGGAGAAGGTTTGGTACCATTAAAACGTTTAATCTCGCTGCAAATGTTTGCACCTGTCCTAAGTCAGGAATCTGATGTACAGTAGTTGTCGTTTGTTTATGTAATTTATACGTGTTTCTCGTTTCTCGTTTTTTATATAGACTAGACCGTTGGTTTTACCGTTTGAATGGTTTGACACTAGTACTTTTGGGGCCCTTTATAGCTTGTTGTTCGGTGTCAGCCAAGGCTCCGTGTTGAAGACCGTACATTGACCTATAATGGTTTACTTTTATAAATTGTTATTTGGATGGAGAGTTGTCTCATTGGCACTCACACCACATCTTCCTATATCTATGTATCACGATTTCGTGCTCTATTCGTGTCAGTTCTTTAATTTTTACATCTATGTATACCTTTTACTCTATCAAATAATCAATTGACCACATATTTCTAATTTCTATACAATAACAGCCACTTACTTTATGCTAGAGTGGGGGGAGTATACTATTTAATTCTGACTAAGATCTCTGTTTAAAAAAATTGTATTGCCATTCAAAAGTGAAGAAAACAATTACTCTGAACAATTCGTTAAAAATTGTTGAAAAAATCATCTGCTTTTCCGCGATGAAAATGTCATGAAAAAGAAAAAAACATAGCTTCCCCCTTTCATAAACTAAGTGGTACAAAAAATTACTAACAAAGTGACTTGTTTTTTTCATACACCGTAACAATTTATTTGCGTCTTACTTCATGCAGCTACAGTGATATTTCCATTGCAACTGGATAATAATTGCAGACGTTTATATCTAGATTAATTAGTGAGTTTTATTTCACATTACAAATGAGCCGTAGGGCGTATTAAAACCTGAACGCATCAGAAAAGAATATCCCACTTTAGTGTGGTCGGTAAAATAGGATGCAAATCCTGCAAATCTTTGCAGAAAATAATACTTTTACGGTATATAAGTCAGATAATGCATATTTTAAGGTTTTTCTTGTCTTATTACACACCTCGGGGTCTCAGGATTGCCCAAAAGAAAGACCTCCCTACGGTAGATCTTTCATTTGATCAATACTGACACCCCTCGGTGTGTTATACGACAAGAAAACCTTAAAATATGCATTATCTATAACATACCAAAGATAAACTTGGGTTAATGTTTCGAAAAATATGTAAGTGGTCTATCATTTAAAATTCTTTTACTTTTGCCACAACAGTCTGAAGAGTTTCCATGCTGACTTGAAACCGTCCAAATATCTTTTTTAAGCTTGTTTTTTTTAAACCAAGTAGTATCTATTAAAATCCACAATACCAAGGTGCGCGTATAGGTATGAACTTCGATCTATTTCTCGTTTGGATAAAGTCTCTTTTAATAACGCTCTTTCACATAATCGTTTCAGTTCCTCTGATCCTGCAATGAACGTAGTAGCATTGTCTGATATGAGTGTCTTAGGTATTGATTTACGGCTTACGAAACGCCGGAAAGCTTAAAAAACGAATTTTTGGAAAGGTTCGGTACCACTTCTAGATGCACTGCTCTGGTAGAATCATACATACTCTTTTGTCAATATAATGAAATTCTTTTCGACTGTTATACAAGTGAGAGGTTTAGCTACCTATAAAACCAGGTTTATTCAACTATTTTCTACATAAGGAAATGCCTGTACCAAGTCAGGAATATGACAGTTGTTTCCATTTGTTTGATGTGTTTGAGCTTTTGAATTTGCTATTTGATAAAGGACTTTCCGTTTTAAATTTTCCTTGGAGTTCGGTATTTTTCATTGTTTTTGCTATTTTACTTTTTGTTAAATTTCTTTTTTCGTCTATTACCAGTAAAGTTCCTGTAAAATCCACTCCGATGACTGTAAAGGGGTGCTTCGTGTAATCTTGTTTTACGGCATTAGTGTTTTAATTTACATTTGATATACTACGATATGTGCCACGACATCTGAAACATAATTTCTCACGTTTTACAATATTCATGCGTGTTGATGGATCAGATACGTTCGTGCAATGCACTGGTGCGTGTATATCGTGACAGAAAACACAAGGTTTAGTTTCCAAATTCTAGTGTGTATTTCTCGAATTTAGAGCTTGAATTTGTCGAGGTTTTGTGTCTTTCTGTTCCGGTAAAGAAAAACGACGTACTCAGTATAGTGTGTGAATTATTTTTATTTCATGTAAGATACTCTTCCAAAGGTCTCGTCATAACCAGCTTTCTATTGCAAGTTCACGGGCAAGGTAGGTGTCTTTTAATTTCTCCCGGTAATTTATTCAAAATAATTGGTACAATTAATGTTCCATAAGAATCTTTTGGTTGGCCCAAAGATTCTAGCCCTCTTATTTAAGTTTCTATTTTATCGAAAAATTGGCTAAACTGACAAGGTGATTTCTTGGTGCTCGAATTTCTTATAACGTTTGCATGTACTCTTGTGTGATTTTATAGAAATAGAAAAACAAAGGATATGGGCTATCCATCTATGACACAAAATCATTACATGCACAGCAAAAAACACACAAAAAGCAAAGGGACAGCGCTTTTATTGCTGTTCTTTATCTCAGTAACAATGAGGCCTTCAACCCGGAGCAAAAAACTTTCACCTCACTGCAAGTTTAAGCCGGCCCCTAGCACCGGCTTGAGCGGAATTCTTTGCAGAAATAATTCGGATAGACTATTTTGTTAGTCCGAATCTCTCCTTTAACAAATTTATGGCGTCTGCGTAGTTTGCATTAGTAAATGCAAACCCTGCTACGGTTAGTAATGCTTCATTCTGTAATTGTGCTTTGAGGTAATTATATTTTGGACATCTGTCAATAAAGGGTTCAAATGTATGGCACATTCATACAAATGCCAGAAAGTTTTCCACTCTTATAATGTTCCCTTTGAATGTTGGAAGTGTGAGTTTGGGTAAGCGATGATTTTGACTACGAGCGGATGTATGCGTATGTATTTCCTGTGAAGTTTGTTATGACGAACGGTAGATGTTCAACGTTTAATATTTGCGAGGGAGTTACACTTCAACGTGTCTGTGATGTGGTTTGAGCATTTTGAATGAAGTTGCGTATGTGTCAGATTATTGTTTCTAAATTCATACAATACTCTTCTGAATCTATGATTTCATTATATATATCTTCCGTTTCCTTTAAGTTGAGTAGATATTCATTCAAGTTGTTCAGTATTTTTTGTTTCTGAATAAGGTTATCAAACGTTGCGGTTTATTCTTCTTGATCGAAATCTGTCTTCTCCTTTGCTTCTTCTATCTTTCCAAATAGTTTTTTAACAGCAATTCGGTTCTTCGATCTTATCGATTTCAGCTTGTTTAAATCCTGATCACGAACAACATATTAAAGTTCTATCTTAAATGTGTTTGGAACTATCATGTAAATAAAAGGTAATAAATTGTACAGGATAGTCATTTTTGGAGTCGGAAAACTCATCAAAGATACCAGGCTTATAGCTAGACATAAGACGCATCAGTGGCGCTCGTGTAAAAACAGTTCAAAGGCCAATTCAAATATGAAGTTGAAGAGCATTAAAAATGTGAAATTTACGTGTATCATGGTGTCATTAGAACCATAATTAAATGGCACAATGGTATTCAAAAACAAAATTAAAAGTCATATAGATTTACTGGGAACGGATGAAAAATAAAGGAGATTGATTTAAAATTACATAGATCATTTCATGTACACTACAGTCATATGGATTTGCCATGACCACTTTCCATAGTGGGCACAATTGCACTACCCACTATATACAATACAAATGGGTCCCTACTTAAATTGTTAAGCAACATATATATCAGTCATACGTTTGACATAAACATTTCAAAATTAACTATCTGACTTCCATGGGTAAGGAATTAACAACGAATTTATTCAAATAAGCGCTTAAAAATGATCCTATATAACAAAAACAACACATAACCTCTATGTAATTGCCCAGAGTAGGCACATAGAAAATGCCAGTTTCACACTGACTGTGTTTAGTGTATGTGAAACATAATTCACATTACTAGTAACATTTTTGATACATTAACATAATTTTATGCAAATCAATATTTACAGTCAAGAAGTTGGTTTAACATCGAATAATAAGGTAAAAAAACCAGCCTGAAATTTTGTTAATAGAGAATGTGTGATAATGAAGTTAAAAGGGTATTTGAAAATCCACCTTTCTTTTTTCATCCCAACATTTGATAGCAAAGATATAATTCAGTAAAACATTCTATGTCACCCTTATTGAATTTCTCTTTGGTATCTCTCGTCCTCTCTTATTCTTATAGACGGGAATTACATTAGCTAGTTTCCACAATAAATGTATTTGAAAGACAGAGGATGTTATTACACGATTTTTATCAGCTCAAATGGCCTTAAAGACCATGTGAGCTTTTGCAATTCTTTGGCGTCCCTCGTCATCTGTCGTAAACTTTATCAAAGATCTTCTCCACTGAAACTACTGAACCAATTTCAACATAACTCAAAGTGAATGATCCTAAGGGTAATTAGTATAACGTTTGTGTTTTTCCATTTTCGCTAGCCAAGGGTTACGATCCAGTCCCCTCCTCTCCACCCTAGGCAGGTTAAGCCAACATTTGTGATTACAATGCTGCGCCATCTGCCGGTAGATAAAAGTCACGCCCATTCCGACTACATCATTCTTGACCAATGGCATCACTTGAACTCTCTTAAGTGTGGAGGTGTAAAATGGTTGTGTCTAGTGTTTACAAATTTCGTGAAGCAGGAACCGAAAATATACGTTGACATCCCAACATTTGCTGGAGAAACATACTCAGAAACTTCAATTAGTTGATTTTGAACTTTAAAACTGTCACTAAATATCGTCCTTTGTTTTGGGAGTAAATACATTTTACACAATTAACACGTGGCAATTGTTTATTTACATTTTCTACATTTACACGTGATCATCTTAAAGGCGCTTTTGATTGGATGCAGCCAGTTACAACTGCGACCAATGGAAATCATTACCTCGTGGATCCGAAATTCTATCTTCATCCGCCAAGGGTGGAGAGGAGGTGACTGGATCGTAACCCTTGGCTAGCGAAGATGGTGTTTTTCCCGGTCAGTCAACAAACATGACCACCATAGATAAAAATAGATCAACGAATTTTTTTTATAATTTTCATGTGTTTAACATTATGGCTGATACTTTTGGACAATCCCTTAAGGAATTATTGCCTATTAATGACGATTTTTAATTATTTTTTTTATATTCCCAATTATATCGAAAACTAAAATAGATAAGTAGAAACTGTAGCAGCAAAATTTCACTTAGGTTTTATACCTGGTGATTCGATGGTAAACCAACTTATATATATATATATATTATATATATATATATATATATATATATATATCAATGTATATGTATGCTTTTAGTAAACAAACATTAGGTGCAGGAAAAGAGTTAAAAGTAGTCCTCTACGATATAAGTTGAACATTCGACCAAGATTAGCTAAAAAAATGAATATTAATGGATTATTGTTACTTTGGTTTGCGAACCTGTTTGAATTTTTAAAGAAGACAACAGGTTGTCATTGAAGAAGAAACGTCAAACACTGAGCATGTATTAGCTGGGGTACCTCAATGATCTATCATGGGTCCATTTTATTTCTTATATATCTAAATGAAATAGTAAATGATGTAGAATGTGATATTAAAGTTTTTGCTGACTTCACATTAATTTATATAACGGTTGATAACGAATATGAAACGGCAGAAAAGTTAGATATAGATATTGAGAAGATGTATATTTTGTCTAAACAATGGTTTGTAACGGCAACTCAAACAAAACAGAAATAAAGACTATCTCAAAAAAGTATATAACATCATCACCCAACAGTTTATATGAATAATAATATATCAGAGAAGTTCAGTCGCACTAACTTTTACGGGTTATTATAAATTAAGACGGACGCTGGTATAATCATGCCAAAAAAAAATAATTGATAAGACTCTTCCACGATTAGCCTTATTCTGAGAGCTGAAGTTTAAATTAAAAAGAAAACATTTATAAACTATTTATTTATCTTTTGTTCGCCAAGTCTTAGAATATGGGAAAATTGTCAGTGACAATTTCCCTGATTATGAAAAAAACATCTTTAGAAAACTCGCAACTAAAAGAAACAAGAATAGTCACAGGTGGTACCAAAATAACACCAAGACAGTTGCTATACGACGAAACAGATTGAGAAACTCTCTAGTCTCGACGTAATATACAAACATCGTTTGTTGTTGTATGTCATATTTGTTTTTGTTCATTGTTTTGTGCATAAATAAATCAGACCGTTAGTTTTCTCGTTTGAATTGTTTAACGTTTTTTTTATTTCTGGGCGTGTTTTAGCTGGCTATGCGGTATGGGACTTGCTCATTGTTGAAGGCCGTACGGCAATATAAAGATGTTAACTTCCATGTCATTTGGTTTCTGGTGGAGAGTTGACTCATTGACAATCATATCACATCTTCTTATTTTTATACGTTGAAAAAATTTCCCCAAATGTTTCACAATGATGTCCTGATTACTAGTATCTTTCTGCGTTAGTTTCAAATCAGAGGCTACATCTACATGACTAGGGCCTCTTCAAATTTGCAAACTATACTATGTAGAACAAGCTTTAATCAGAAGTATTTTCTACCAGCAGATATCATGGTTATAAACATTTGGAAAATATTTCATACGATAATCGTTTAAATCAACCATAGTCTGATTTTAAGACATATCTCTTTCAAAATATTATCAAAATCCATTAGTTTTTTCACCTAGCCTATAGTAGCGAACAAATATATTTTGCAAGACTCAGACTCCAGAATACTGTTTTAAAACAAAAGAGTTTCGAATGCGCACTGTGTTCCTGTGGTCACGTAGAAACTACCCTTCATTACTTCCTTGTATGTCCACAATATAATGAAACTCGAAGGGACACCGTTGGTACAATTTCCTGTATTAAACTTATACGGGAACAGTTTAAAGTCTGATGAGGACAAAAGGCTAATTGTTCATAAATTTTCTCAATATATAAATCAAACAAAACTTTTTTTTAAATTGACCATGTATATGTATGTATCACCTGTTTAAATAAACCACATTCAGGAAATTATTGATTGCACAGAGTCGTCTTTTAATATAGTTTATAAATTGAAATTTCTAACTGTTCTGTTCAAGACTTTTTATGATTAGATGGTTTAACTGTTCATAGTGTCGGACCTCCTTAACGGTTTGCAAGCGTAATGTAAGGAAGTTACTCCGAAATGTTTCCTCTGCGTTATTGTCGGTATCATGTAGTTTTATGTTAAAAAAAAAACGGGATTGTAGATTTCTGTACGTATATTTATATCTAATTTATAACATTTGTAATTTATTTTCCTCTAAATGTGTTTGGTATTGTTTTGAATTAAATATTTGGTAACAATCATTTTATATATCAAATGGTATATACAATAGTTTTTGTTATGTTGTAGTTTTATGGCTCAATATACCTACACCTCTCGTATCATCAATGGATATTTTGTGGACTGCAGTTTTCTTTTCTCATGCTTTTAGTTTAACCTTTCAGTTTTTTTGGCAGTCCCAATAGTTGCAGACTTTAATTCCCCTTAATACTTTTTACTAATTTGTAATATGTTTTGATTAGTTATCGTTATTTTTAAATTGACCATCTGTCGCTGAATAAGGCGAAAGTTTGTAATTAGCCATAATCTGATCCCTTAATTGCCAAATGAGTAAAACTCTATAACATATAGAATACTTTCAAATTTATGTTTTTGTTATAAACATTTAAAAAATGATATAGTCTGGTCACATTAGTGTTGAAATGTCACCTGTGGTGTTACTATGATGTCATACACATGTAAACCTGGATGTTCTGACGTAAAATTGCTACTTTTCACATAATCTTAGTTTTAAACAAAAAGATAACAATAACTTATTAATACAAGACACCTTGCTGGCAAACATATTTGTAGTTTATAGGCTCATGTCCTAAAATTACTCACATGCACTCTAATTGAGATTATTTGAGCAGTTTTTTACGCTTCAATTTAACTGAATAAAGTTCATGATTTAGAGGAGCAATATGTCGCATTAAATTCCTGTTAACTAAGCTTGGTATCGTTTGTTTTACCTTCTTTTTTTTTTTATTCTTTCTTCAGCTTTAAAGTTTGACCCATGAACGCCTGCCACACAATTTGATAACATACAATGTGCTAATATAATGTGGTACCTCGATACAATGCATGTCATAATTGTTCGAGCATACAACGCTCGAAACAATATAGAATTGATATTTTTTAATCGCTATATTGACAGCTGACAAACGAGCTAACAGTGAGATTGTACTATTTCTAATGAGACTTGACACCTTGGTTTCATGAAAATATTGTAAATAGGGCAAAAAAATTAAGACTTCTTTCAACCAAGTGGATAATGTTGGGTCTGCTCATTTTACAAGCATTTTTCCAATCCTAAATATATCTTTAAGGGGAGTAAAATAGACTTATGAATTATCTCCAAAGGAAGCGTCAAGCCGTCGTCTTATGTCTCACATACATTATATTAGAGAAATAGTTTGGAATCACACGAGGACTTGTTGTAATATATATTAATAGACACAAACTTTTAAATGAACTACACGACACAAATAACGAAATTCAATAGTGAATAACCTATTTCAAGATTCGAAGCTATGAGTTTAATACATTATTCACGCTATTTTAAAAACTATGTCTTGTTGTTTTCCTGATGATGTTGCTTAGTTTCTTTTGGCTTAAATGAGGTATAACATTATGAACTCCTCACGAAAAGCGAGAAGAAATTATAAATTGACGATTGAAATACTTGTAAAGCACTTAGGATAATTTTTATATATTATATAATGGGCTGTTAAAATACTGTATAATAATAATGAAATCCGTATTTAATAAAATAACATTATAGGTTTGAAAGACCCTATTAAAATGAGTTATATTGCTATAGGATCGCGTCAGATGAACAGTGTCGGATAAACACTGATAGTCTAACTTGACAATTTTACTATTATGCATTTCCTATGGTTAACAATGGTTAATCTGCATTGTATGCACCATTCATTTTATTTACATTATTTCCTATGTATGATGTTTAATAACATATCACCAGTAATTATCACGTTATATTCGAGATGATCCGTTCACTGATGCATCTAATAATTAATGACCGATAAACAATAACTTAATATATATTTGTTATTAGTAATTTGTTAGTCTGTCATAGTTTACAATTTAAAACGTGTGGGTTTAGAACATGCACGTAAGAAGTCTATACAACAACAACAAAAACATATAGTGTCTACAATGCATTTGTAACCATCTGAACACCGTAAATTTAAAGCATCAATGCATGTGTAACTATCGATGTGTACTTTAGTTGACGGTGAAGTTGAGAGAAATTTTACCCGAAACAATTTGATTCATTTAATAGAGAGAGTAAGCAAAAATATTAAGAATTACCGGAATCGCGTGTCAGTCAAGGAGATTGAAATATATCCTCCTAGATCTGAAGATGAGTTTAAAGATTTTTACCATTGTATGTTTTGTTTTCCTTTTACACTCCAGCCTTATTCGCTTATTGTTGTTTCACAGCCCATTCCCTGTTAGGTCTGACTTTATGTAATATAACTAATAATAATGTAACCGAAACTCAAATAAAAGATTCCGAAAATGAAATCCCTTTCAACCGAAAATATGGGTAATTTTGCTTTAAAAAAAACACTTTCTGATTAAACAAAAACAAAAAAAGAATAATACACTGTATAACCTAATCTTTGATATTGCTAACTTAATGATAAAGAGTGACTAACTATTCAATCAACCTTTTTATGTTGATTTGCAGAAATTTGTATGCTATATGAAATAATTTCGTCCCCTAAGATCATAGTTAAAGGGATTAATTTTCCTCAGGAAATACTGAACTCTTTCATTGGAAGTTTGTGTATTGACGGTTTTATTAACTGAGAAAAACGAGTGTTTTTTTTTTTTTTTCTAACGTGACGCTCACAACAAATTGTCAATATAAAATTGCTCGCCTTTTGATACACTATTGTTTATTTAAATTTTAACGTTAAAAATCTTTTATAGACCTCCATATATAATGTTGAACTTAAAGTGACTTTTATGAAAATATCAGCGTGTGATCTCTAGTTTGAAATGAATTACATTTTGTAATCCTTCGAATGAAAAATGAATAAATTGAGAAAAGACAAAGATACAACCCAATCCCCAACCCCGTCAATAAAAATCAATTTTCGAAAACATTTATTCTAGCATAAAAGAGATTAATGTCAGATAGACCAATCAAAATTTTGATGTTTGGCATAACATTTGACACTCTAAAATGAACTTTTATATTCTTCGTAATTATCAGCAGCGATATCCGTAACATAAATATAAAATGAATACTAATTTATAATTTATAACTAAAAAGGCAATAACTTGTCGAATATTGCATAGAAAATACTACATTTGTAAATCAAAACTACAATTCGAAACGAGAATATGTCTCTTCCGTTTTCTCCTGGGTCAGTCATAATCGAAATTTAATGACTCAAACAAAATAACAAACTAATTAGAAATGCCAGGATTAAAATTGTGTACGCCAGACGCACATTTAGTAAGAGCCTACACAATTTCTAGCCTTTGTTTTTATTTCGCATTTGTCAGTTATGCACCCCCTCATTACTCAAACTGAAAAAAAAATCAATGCATTATTAATTATCGCACCTTGAGTAAATTAGTGACGTTGTGATTGGTTTAACGCCGTCACGTGGTGATCCCCTATGAATCCATATGGAGATCATGACGTCACTTCTTCTATTTTTAATGGTGACGTCATATATTATTGTTATTGGGTTTCAATGTTAATCTTTATACATGAATTTGCAGAAAAAGTCCCGTGTGCGATAAATTCATTATACGGTTCACAACTGACCCCTACGGATCAATAGAGGGTTAATCAAATCCATAGGAGTTTCGGTCTTCGGCCTCGTCCTCTATGGATTTTACTATCCTCTAAGGATCCTTACTAGGTCAGTAGCAAACCATATAACTGATAATATTGTTATGGTTTAATGAAGTCTCCCCCCCCCCCTTCTTACCGCGGAAAGACCTTTTGATTTGTTCTGATTATTCAGTCTTACCTCTTTTGCGTGGAAAGACCTTTTGATTTTAGATCTGATTAAATTTTTTTCCTCCGCCAAACTCATTTCCTGCGCTGCTTTTTTTAGCTAGATTTCGCTTAGATATTTGGTATTGTATCGAAGTTTATACGCTTTTGAAACTGAAACTATTTAACCTAACATTTTTCTGTGTCAGACTTATCTTCCATAATATTGTTTTTCTTTAGATCACTACACCGTCGCAACCGTTAAAGAATCTGACATAATTCATTTCCTTCTTAGTTTTCGCTCGTTATTTCCACAGGATATTGAGAATACGTTTGACCAAAGTAATCCGGAGACTCAATATGAGAGTCGTTTGCCTTCATGGATACAACATAAGTGAAATGTAATTGTAACTCATAAACCGTAAATTATGGAGACCTAGGGTGTTTTGATTTGATGTCCTAGGATCCCAAAACTAAGATGAGTTTAAGGTCATGTTCTGATTTTGACTTTTGCTTGTTATCGGGACACCGTAAAATATATCCACAAAAGTGTTTCTTTTTCAAAATTGTTTTTGCGACATGTCATAATTGCAATAAATTCATGTGTTAGTGGTACGGCAACAAGTTATAGGAGTTTTCACCCCTGGAATATTTGAAATAAGCTGTATGGTGATATTACTAAAAAACCATACAAAATAGAGACCTAGCAATGGTACTTTAATTTTAAATTTATGACCTTAAAATTGATGTCAAGGTCAAAGTTCAATTTGACGTTCTTGATTATGACCTTTGCTATAAATTCATACTGATAGATGATAAATCCATAGGGTTTTTTGTTTAAGGTTGGAAAACATTTGACCTTGAAAAAGTCCAACTGAAAATGACCTTGTTTTAAACCGAAGTAACCATATTTTTCACTGAATTAATGTAAAAACTAAAATAGCAAAAAAACCGAACACCAAGGAAAATTCAAAACGGAAATGCCCTTATCAAATGGCAAAATCAAAAGCTCAAACACATCAAACGAATGGAAAACACCTGTCATATTCCTGACTTCGGAAAGGCGATTTCCTTATGTAGAAAATGGTGGATTAAACCTGGTTTTATAGCTAGCTAAACCTCTCACTTGTATAACAGTCGCATAGAACAAGGTATGATAAGGGCTTTTTTTGGCCCACTTTTTCACGATTTTTGAAACCATGAAGTTGAAACCCATCTCGCCTGTGAAATGATCTGTAGTAACTGCTCGTTCACGAGGCACCTTTTTTTGTTTTATTACATGTATGTGCTCATATATGTGCAAACCAAGACCTTGAAAAGGCTAGGAACGACGAAATGTGTCAAAAATCTACAATTTTGTAATGTTTGGAAACGAAATTCAACATCAGCGCCAACGTAGACCATCCTAAATTTTTCAACCATCAACTCTACTCTTATGTATCTTTCATTTTACAAAATATCATGATGGTCTACGTTGGCGCTCATATCGTAAATTCCAAAAAAAAATCCGATTGTTAACTATTTTGACAAGTCCATATAATACGTCAAACGAAACGGCACAGGTTTCGAGATTATTCTGGGGTCCACAATTTATCTGAATATCACGTACGAATTACTTCTACGTATTCAGTCACAAAGACATGTCACTCTCTTAATGATAATATGTTGTACGTGTAGTTAAGCCCAGGCAAAAATCTACCGCAGTGCAGATAACATCGCTTTATTACATAAATACAGAGTGATGTCTTTTGAAATATGGTGAATTAATTTCCATTCAATAAGTTTTTTTTAAATATTCAGTTGAATCTTTCGAATACATTTATAAACAGGTCTTAATAAATTAATACTCTTTTGTAAATTGGAAGTAACTTGTACGTTTCCTCTTAAATATTTTGTATTTGAAAATATTCTATTATACCATCTACAGAAAACAATATTATCGTCTACAACCTAATGCAAATGTGACGACCACATGGGCAGTGAGGGTAGTTAATTACCCCCGTTTGAATTATCAATTATAATTTAAAATTTAATATAAAGATAAACACCCCCGTAAGTATTAATTGTTACACAAAATGTTACCGTGAAAAAAATCCCCAAGAGACATGGAAAAAATATAAGTTGATAAATACACCAATAACAGTGCTCTGAAACTGATGGATTATTTGAATTAAAGCCTATCTTTAAGAGAAATACACATGTTAAATAATATCAAAAGTAGACCGGTGTTTTTCGTGACAAAATGTCAAACTCCTAACTCATCTCGAGAGTACAACAAAATTAGAATAATATCGGAAGTAGACCTTTGTCCTTGTCTTTCGTGACAAAATGTCAAAACTTTAAGTTAACTCATCATGCTAATCTCGAGAGTATAAAAAATGTAGATAAATTCAACAAAAGCACTTTAAGATTCGCAATCAAGACAAAATCCCCCCAAAGCAATCCAAATAAACCCACAATGAAAAAAGTATTGTGATACTACTATGACAAGCTTACCACTCACAAAAATGACAAGATGCTTGAATTGGGACCGGCATATGCACACGTGGAGTGATAACAATATTTAGATCCCAACCTCACCCTATATCCATTAAGTGAACTTCAAAACGTACTAAAAAAAATATGCAATATGAAAAAAAGCATTTTATTTAAAAAACAAAGTATAATTGATACCAAGACGCAGTTTAAAGGGGAAATTATAATTCCGTGTAAAATGCAGTTTATACTGAAAGAATCTTCGATACTTAACCTTTACTGCAGTTTACATATTGATACCTTATTTATATTTGATACATTTCTTTTAGATATTTAATAGAAAAGACAGGATAAGGGGTATCCATCCATGACACAAAATCATTACATGAACAGCAAAAAAAGCAAAGGAACCGCGCTTTAATGGCTGTTCTTCATCTCTAAGTCAAAATGAGGCCTTCAACAAGCACTCTTAGAAAGTGCTGAATTTGATAAGCTGCATTCATAAAATAAAAGTTTGTTGTTGAATTAGCATTTCTTTTCTCTTAGCTCTTGTTTGGATATGCCAATAAAACACACTACAAAAAATGAATTAGTTTCAACATATTTTACTTACATAAATAAAAATTGGATAAGACCCATAGCAAACAGACTTATGAAGTCTTTGCTAAGTATGCATGTAGAAATATGTGTGTTTATTTCTGCAATTTCAAGCATTTATAGCTATTTTTTCTTAAGTTTGAATTAAGTGACAGTCATTTCATGTCAAACCTTTACCTTATCCCGGAGTGCGCTGGCTCCTTGAAGTATGTTGCTACTAAACATTAGTGTCACATTCTGGATAAAATAAGGAGATGAGGTATGATTGCAAATGAGACAGTTATCCACCAGAGATCAAATATGTTAATTTCAGGAAATCGATAGTAGAAATAATGACTTTTTAGAAAAAGTTGAAAACGTTCTATACATCTTCATGAGTGCTGTTTACGTCTTGAACCCTGACCAGTACGAGAACTCTGAACTTTGCGTTCGGTATTACTTTATTTTAAATGTTGCTTTAATTGTTTAACAGTTCACAGTGTAGGATACTTAAACTGACAAACAATTGAATTGCACAAGCAACACGTATTTGTTATAATACTCAAACCTTTTTGATCAGATACTGAATTTTCAATAGTATTTTTAACCGCTTTGTGTTTTTTAATTTAATTATTATTTAAATGGTATAATTGTCAATGCTATATTCATAATTCGGACTATTATTTATGAATATAAGTGTCACTATAACGTTCGTTTATGTGGCTTAATTTGTTAATGTAAAGAACCATCACAAATTCCTGCGGATGGAATTATATAAGTTCATATCAACGTTAATGTACGAAAATGAACAAAAAATATGAAAAGATCCACTCAATTACTCTGTATATGAAAGCAAAATGTTTATGACATTGATAATTGCGCGATCGTATGAACTATGAGTATAATCAATTTTAAATTAAATGAAATACTATGTCAGGATGACAACACTCTCTGCTGAATATGCTTAAGCTGAATGTCAGTATGATAACTTTGGAGTTTATATGTATTTAATTTTCCTTTCTGTCGGTCGTTGTTCATATGAAGTTAGCAAAGCGTAAAAATTGGACCGATTGTTAATTTCTTACTGCATATTGTTTGACAATCTGATTTGCATTTATGAAATTTTGTGGAATAATATGACCCATTAATTTGTAGTTTTCTTTTATTTAATCATTTTTTTTTTTTCCTGTTGTTGTTAGCAATTTATGAGTTAATATGCTCGGTAAGAACTTCATCAAAATAGAATAATGATGTCATATTCATACTCGAGATAACAAAACAAAAACAGTATTAAACCGTTTCTAAGCACTATTCTGGTTACTCAGTTGTTATAACATGATATAATTGAAATTACTTTCATTTCTTACTGCTAGTTATTCTTATACGCCAATCTGATCTGCTTTTATTCTATTTTGTATAATGAAATAACAAATTAATTTTTTGTTAAATTTAATTTAATCATTTTGGCTGTTGCTAAGCAACTTTTGGGTTGCTATGTTCAATATGAACTTCATAAAAAAGATTAATGATGACTCAGACAACAGATAAGAACGAAAAACCATGTATGGCAGCTTAATCTTCATAAATAGCTATATTTAAACCTCAGAGGTAAAAAATAACCAATTTCTGAACCGTTGCTAGGCAATATTTGTGTTGCTAGGTTATTGCATTTATTTAACTTAAACTGAAGTGACTATTTATTTGCAACTTCAAGTTATTCTTAAACAAACAGTACTATTTTGAATTGTATTCATTTGTACAGATAAAGCATTGCATAAGTGATAATTTTGCTATTCATTAAAACCGTTGCTAGGCAACCTTCCTTTCACCGGAACACAAAAAAATCACTGTTTTCTCAAGTTTGTATACAAAGTTTATAAATGATATAAATATAAACTTATTAGGATAGGGGGCCAAAAACGCCCCTTATCATACCTTGTCCTTTATGAACAATCTAAAAATGGATGTCTGATTGTTATAGAAGGCATAGAATTAATATTATCTTACCTCCTATACATTTCTAGGAATATGATTGGTTAAAAGTGACCGCTTGGAGACCCTGTGTATTTAATACGGGGTTAGTGGGCGCGTTTGATTTCAATATTGGGTTAGTAGCAGTGTTACGTCTCATTGTAAAAACAACATGACGTTGAAGAAAAATCTGAAACGTTTTGCCCAAACAACAGATGAAGAAATTGATGATGAACGACTGAAAATAAATGCAGAAAACACATTAAAGCTAACCAGTGGTTATTGTTGGCATTTGTTTTGGTATAGACAAATGGAAGTATGTTCTTAATATTGAATACTTGATCACTTTGATAGGCCACTACTATAAATGCCACATGTTAAGAAAGTCGGTAAGATAAATTCGTTACACAGTGTGCTAGTGACCTAATACGATATATATGGGTTCGAGCTTCGCTCTCACCCCATATTGAATTAACTGACCCCATATATATCGTAGTAGGTCACTAGCACACTGTGTAACTAATAATATTCCTATCTTCAACCTGCATATCTAAACTGTTTACTTTATCTAGCAATTCATTTCAATAGTGTACCCAACTTAGAACTACCTTATATCAAAATTTAAAACAATTTGGAATTACACTAATAATATTACAAAACTTCACAAAACTGTTTCTGAAAATCTTCAAATGAAAAAAAGTCTATTATTTTCAGACACCAGAAATAAAAGAAATACAATTCTCAATATATTTGAACTTTAAGATCATCAAAATTATCGGTATTTTTTCCAACTTATTTTGAAACCTGAAAATATTACCACGATATCATGCTAAAAAGGATTGACTTTCTTAGCAAAAACAAGTAATCTATCTTCACTTAAATGTAAAGTTTTGTCTCCTCCAAATTTCTGTATAAACCTTAGCAACAAAATGTTCAGAGGTGGGTTATTTTTGTGGATCTATTTTTAGATGTTTTGACACTCTATAGAGCAAAAAAAGCAAATATTGGGTATCTTAAGATCTCCATTACAGTATTCAGATGTAACAACTGATCTCTTTAGTTCTTCTGGTTTTTCTTTCCATAAAAAATGATTCTCTTTCATAACCCCTTCTAGTGGGTTAGAAAGGACAGAACTTGAATCGATATTGATAAGTTTTTTATAACTATAACCCTTCAAATATATGTAAAAAGGGAAAACAACACTTTATAAATTGTATGCGTCCAAAGCGCTTTTCTGGATTTTCTTTCATCAGGAACGCCCAAATTCCAATATTTGAAAGCCAATTATGTATAAGAACAGAAACAGTTGAAGAGCAATATGATCAAAAAGGACCTAATAAAATAGCCAAATCCATCTAAGGTCAACTTTGCCTAAGGGAATTGAAATCTTACTTTCTTTATGATTTCTAAATCTATAAACGGACAATTTTAGAAGAGTAAGTTCTCTAAAGGCCAATGTATTAAACAATGACTTAATACTGTTTATCTTAGTTGTACAATTACACATAGTCTTGTCCACATTTGCAAGCTCAAACCATCTACCTAATAGTTTGAACTTACCAGAAAGATTCCTAACAAGATTTTTGTCTGGCAAAAGCTTTCCTTACTACCTTTTGTTAACCTAGTCCATATGGCTGCAGTTCAAAATAGGACAATATTATAAAATGGTTATTTCTTAACTGAAAAATGCAGAATGGGTACCTTTTAAGACCAACTTGATGGAAATGCAAGTCTAAAATGTTCTAATTGGATATGTATAAAGTAAATATTGCAAATGTGAAAATTTCTAAAAAACAGTTTCCTTTAGTCTTATATTAAGATATACTTTATCCAAGATATAAATGAATATAAAGTGGTCCCTTTGTGAACTATGAAAGGCATTACTTATTTTATCATCTTGTTTTACAATGAAAATGTTGATTGGCAAAAGTAACAGATACTTAAAAGGAGAATAACAAACTTGTATTAAGATTTGCTTGTGTTAATCATCCTACTAAAATGAGTTTTTTTTTTTATTTATCTGCTTCCAGTTGAATACATTTTGAAACATTCCAATCAAATGATTTACATTCAGAACATGTGTATAGGTTGGTCTAAGTAATATTTGATCACTTTGTTGTCTATAGTTTTAGTCATGATATCACATACAAAAATATAGGGATGCATTTTTGGATAATTCACAATTGGAACAAAAGTTCTTCTTTTGTAAAAGCAATTGGAGATAATTAAAAGTACCTTTCTAACCTGGTATCGACGATGAGTTTAATTATTACACCCATTATACAGTGAATGACTGCTTAATGTTAAACTTTTTTCTCCTATTATTGATACTTGATTTGGCCCCTGTTCGAGTTATCTTAAATAGATAAGTGATCGATTTCTACATGTATTTGCACATTTGCATTGATTTATCTTTAACGAATCTATCTCTCTCTCTCTCTCTCTCTTTGTCTCTGTTTCTCTCTCTCTTTCTCTCTTTCTCTCTTTCTTGAAAACTGTACAGCTCATTTGGTTGTCCGTTGGTCTTGATAGTTATTTCATTTATGATAATATATTATACTGTTTTTAAATATGGTTCTTTTAAATAAATTAAGTATTCCTTCTAATTTTGCTTTGCACGGTTTTTGTTGCTCAACATTTATTTTTCTGTGTAGAATTCATTTGACTTTTAAATCGTGAATATTTCGACAATGCGTGTTGAATGTATTTCCTCGACTTATAAAGTTTAGTATGATAGCTACCATTGTATATCGTTACGCTCACGAGAGGTCATTGATTGTATCGATGAAAGGAGACAAAGAATTTTGCTATGATATTTGACACGCAGTATAAAATAAAATATTGTTCTTATCACTGCCAAATACGAGTCATCGAACCGTTCGGTATTGTTTTATGTGTGTTTTGTTTTACATACGTACAACAGTCATGATAAAGGCATTACTTTAGAATTTAGGTTATTGACCAATGAAATCTTATCTTATTTTATTATTCAAGAACAACTATAAGATTGTTGGCTATAAAATAAAAAAATAAAATGTTTGAAAATTGATTTATATTGAATTTCGGTCAGCTTTATCTACTTCCTCCACCACTGCCGCCGCTGCCACTGTCCAATTCAGAGCAACATAGCCCGTCATCAGAACTTTCAGAAGGCTCACATCCAGTGCATTGATGTTGCATGTGTGGAACTGTGACTGGGCATTGACGTGGAAGGTTGCATCCCATATCTGTAAAAGAAAAGAAAACAAACTTTTCCTATTTAATTAAATGGTCGTTTGAAAAATCTGATTGCAAATTTATCTGCTGCAACTCAAATAAAGCCTTTTTCTGTAATGAACACGGTAAATATGCTGGATATACTAACTGGAAGTGTGATGAGATGTTTAAAGTTGTAATTCTCTCCTTGACAACTTTTATGTACGTTTCGGCAATACAGTTTATCGATAGGTTTTAGTTTTTCCTATGGGCACCAACTACACCCCTTTAATATCATACTTATTCCTGTACTGTTAGGTTCACAATTTATACCTAAACTCAGTAAAAACCCGTATAAATTCCATTTAATTAATAAATTAAACAACACTTACCGCTATCTTGATGATATATTTTCGTTAAATAAACAGGAATTCTCAAAGTAAACTGACGAAATTATCCCAAAGGAACTTACTATAAATAAATCAAATTAAAACAGCAATAACTGAACTTTCCTATATGTCGATATTTCAATTTTACACTGTGAACCCTACACAAAAATTTACGACAAAAGGGACGATTTTTCGTTCCCTATTGTTAATTTTCCTTTTTTGGACGGTGATGTATCTTTGGCGCCATCTTATGTGTTTATATATCCCAACTCGTTCGCTATGCCCGTGTCTGTAGTGACGTTTTGTCTTTCAATGAACGTAATCTATGTTTTAGTGGTAAATTATGAAGTCAAGCAGTTCGTTATCACAAATTCTTCAAACCTTTACTAAATTCTTTCAAAGATACAAAGATTTAGTTTGAAAGTTTTATTTTACATCGACTTGACTCATCGGTGACAAATCGTTGACTTATCAGTGACGTATTACGAATTTAACGGATCTGACTAATTGGATCCATCAAGTTACAGTTACCATTAATCAGTTAATTAATGAAATCGAATGCTGATATGAATTTTATCTAGCTTATTGTACAGCACGTACAAACAGATCTAATTGTACTGTGTAAATTGTATGACGATCAAGATTTAGTTGATGTTGTAGATAGATTGAATATTGATAGTTGCTTTTTACACCTTATCTAAATGCATACTTATATAACACACACACACACACACACACTTACACAAATACACACTCATATATTCGCTTTAAAAGTCTTCTCTCAGACAATAATGTTTTCATTTTCGAAAAAAACAGGAGATATTTATATAACAGTAAATGTAGGTAAAACGGTAACGATGAACACAGTTTGGCTCATTTGACGCAAAACATTGTTTTTTGGGGGGTTTTTTGAGGGTTTTTTTTTTTTATCACATCAATTGTTACTAAAAATAGGTTACAACTCTCTTATAATGAAACAGTCGAATTTAAAGTTATTTAATTTTAGATTTACATTTCGTGACAGACGTCTGACTTTTTACCACATAAAGCCTTAATGAGCAGCTTACCACACAAATCATGCAAATGGTGATACAAGCATGAAACTTTGTCAGAACATGCCTTTAGGTGTATTTAATCATATTAAGGGGGTAGCCACGAAAAAAACCAATCCCATCATGGCGGCCATCTTTGATTTTCAAAATGACTTCTATCCAGGTAAAAGACATCAAATGTATGTTCCCTTCTGCATACATATTGCTTGTATTTTATTCAAAATGTTATTAAATAGAGTGAATGAAGGTTTATTTGTCTTATTGTAGTAATAAGAATAAAACATCACTTCCGGTCAAATATCGGTCGATAACTCACTTCAGGTTTTATAAACATCTTACATTTGATCCATACTACCACACGCCAATGTTTAAATCGTAGTACTTTGATTGTTATTAATTTAAATCGTCGTTTGAGGTTGGTCTTTGTACCTTATTTATAACCAATTCTTAATGTTAAGTCTTTACTTGGCGTCCGTCCTTAACAATTGCTTGGCATCAGTCCATTGTGAAGTTGCTTGACTTTGTCAAATGTCATTCATTACCAGTCATTACTTAATGTTAATCACTTATCACTAGAAGTATTTCAGAGAGTGATTTTTTTGCACTTCTAGCGCACACTGGTATAAATCACTCCCGATAATCTCGGCATGGGGTCCAGTGTCAGCTTTATAAGATTAAAGTGTTCCCAAATACTCCATGATTGCCCCAATTATTAAATCATGGAGTCGTACCTGAATCGACAGGATGTTCTAACGCGAGAGAGCCGAGCCAAGGAGGAGGGACTTATTCCTCGGGATGGTGTACAGATCGCACGGGTTTTAAATGATACTTGATGAACGATCGGGATGAATGTAGGCAAACTTTTAATAGGGTTAACCGAATTCTGTTAAATTCAATACAACAAAGTGCTATACAGGTGGTAAAAGGATAATCCCTCGACTTGAATATCAGAAGTGTTAAGATATTTTATTGAGACAATATTTGTGTTATTGTTCTATCGTTACATTATTGATCTCTTTAGTTTATTTATATAATAGTTGATTTTTTGAAATGGCGAAAAGAATTCGCTCGTCAGCTTCCTCAACAGATAGAACAAAAAGAAAAATGATAAGTATCATAATTTGTGCAGAATAAAGTTTAACAATGCAAAACTTGAAAGAGCCCAGAAACGCCATATGTCACCAATGCCATCTGGAAGTTCAAGTAAATGCAAGTCCCCTAAAGTTTTTAGAAGTACTCTTCGTTCGAACGACCAACAACCAGATCCCGTTGAAAATTTGCATCAATGTTTCATTTGTGAGTTGCCTTTATCCGCTTAAGAGAGGCAATGACAATGAAACTGAACCAACGATTAGTGGATTGTGCAACAGTTCTACAGGATAAACAGCTGTTGGCTAAACTAAGTAGTGGTGATGTAAAAGCACAAGAAATGAAGTGTCATCCGTTTTGTCTCGCAGCTGTATACAACAGAGAGAGACAGCAAATAAGAGACAAACAGAGGCCGAAAGCAGTTGCAATATGATGAAAGAAACTGCATCTTTGAGGCTCAACGAAATTCTGGAGAGTCAATGGTGTTTCGATAAGCAGACCTGGCAAACCTATACGAGAAAGATTGACACAACTTGGTTCTTCTTCCTCATATGTACACTCTACGCACTTAATATGAAGGACAAGTATTTGAGGAAGATGCCAGAACTAGAAGCACACACAAAAGACAGAGATGTCCTTTTGATGTTTGAAAAAGATACAGGACCAGCTATCGCGTGTCTGTGATTACATTGACACTATGCATATGGCAAAGACGGCCGAAATGATTCGCTGCCAGTAAGCTACCAAGAAGACAGCATTTTCTGGATCTATGGTTTCTGAAGATATCGATGACAGCATACCTCCTTTGTTACAGTTGGTGAAAATGATAGAGCATGGACCTGATAATAAATCGCAGTTACGTGACTCTGTGCTTATGTATCCCGTCATACCTTGAACGATAAAATTATTTCATTTTTTAATATTACTTTTACTGTTAAGTCTGTTTTTTGTGATATACATTTGACATGACTCTGTACTATGTATCCCGTCATAATTTGAACCACACTATTAGTTTATTTGTTGATATTGCTTTTGCTGTTGGGTCTGTTTTTTGTGATGTCCATTTTGCGTGACTCTGTGCGTATGTATTCTGTCATACTTTGAACGACAAAATTGTTTTATTCATTGATATCACTTTTGCTGTTGAGTCTGTTTTTTGTGATATACGTTTGACGTGCCTCGGACTTATGTGTCCCGTCATGATTTTAACCACACTATTATTTTATTTGTTAATGTTGCTTTTGCTGCTGGGTCTGTTTTTTGTGATGTCCATTTTGCGTGACTCTGTGTTTATGTATCTCTTTATACCTTGAACGACAAAATTATTTTATGTCTACCTGTACGAATTTCAAACGCGCGATTTTACGCCAGTACTTAAAACCTTCCATCCTTATAGGTGGATTTTACATAGATAAATAAAATCGTATGATATAAGCATAATGAGGATGTTAAATTTGATGTATGCCCCCTTTTGTGCTTCTTCGTAACATTTGTTTGTTTTATAGTGATTAAGATGATAACACAATGTTGACTGCTGTAATCCTATTTTGACATTTTACCAATTGTGTCTGTTTGTTTTGTTCACGCATCGTTGTCAATATAATGGAATTTGATACGACTGTCATACAAGTGAGAGGTTTGGCTAGCCATAAAACCAGGTTCAATCCACCATTTTCTACATAAGAAAATGCCTGTACCAAGTCAGGAATATGACAGTTGTTATCCATTCGTTTGATGTGTTTGAACTTTTGATTTTGCCATTTGATTGAGGACTTTCCTTTTGAATTTTCCTCGGAGTTCAGTATTTTGTGATTTTACTTTTACTACAACCAAGTCGATGTCAAGTTTCTTCCTAGAAGAAACTTTACTGCTGGTGGATTATTCCCGAGGGCATCATTAACTTGGTAGCTTTATGCATGATGAAAACAAATAATACAAAGAACAAACCGGCTGGGACGTCGCCCGGGTTACCAAGGTCCTCTTTGCTGCACGGAACACTGTAGCATTTGATTTGTGTGTTCCACGGAATATCCTCCGGGATACCCTGATTTGACGTACGTTCAGCCAGAAGGTAATTACTACTTTAAAATTCAGATACTTTTCATAAATTAAAGCCATGTTGCGTTAATATTTTCGACTGTTTGAATACACCTGCTACAAGTGAATCAACACCTATCATTTCTTCTTGTAAACACAAAAGGAAAAGGAGCACGTGTAAGACATGTAATATGTTAATCACGACTCCTGATTTTACCAGTAATTTGACAGGAAAACGTACTATACTAAATCTTTCGAGCCTCTGGACTGTTCCACGGACAATGTCGTGTACGGAATTGAATGTACTTTGTGCGGACTACTTTATGTCGGTGAAACTCGACAAGCTTTGCGTAAAAGGATGAATCAACACCGGTCTGATAGTAAAGATCCGCAATTCAGGGTTCTTTATAACCATTTTAATCAACCGGACCATGATCCTACTTTATCTATGAAAGTACGCATCATCGAGAAAATTTATCACCACACAAATAGCCCTGTACTTAGTACTCCTTTCCGAAAAGATAGAGAAATTTCTGGATAAGGGAACTAGGTACTGCAATGCCATATGGTTGCAATGATAATGTCAAAGGAGTAGGAAATTTGTCAAGTCCAGCCTGCAGTGATGTTAATGTAATGAGTTTATTTAATACTACCTTACGAAACCAACGTAGTCATGGGCAAAAACGTTACCATCGGCCTAATGTAAAAAAGTCTTCCAAATCTAGATCGGCCTCTGGGAGCTTTGATGACCTTCTTTCTCATCTTCATCATCCACTAGGGTTACATTACATTAGAACTATTCTTTTTTCACTGCCTGTTAATTTTCTAAAATGTTTGAGAGATTATGCACTTGACAAAGGATGCATAAATACATTTTCTCCAATATACAGACTTGTCAGTATAATTTGTGATATAGCTCTTTTCCGTCTTTTAAACCAGTAAGATCGGAACCTTTACATGAGGAAAAGAGGAAATTCCTTCCTGTTTACTTTGCCAATAGAGGAATTGATGCAATCAACATCAGCAACGTTCTACATCACAAGGAGGTAACATCTAAAATTCCTATTTATTTTCAAAATCAGTCTGTTCCTATTGTATCCTACAATTACACCAAAACCATTGCACCCAAAATATTTAACTATAAACAAGCATTGCAGGACCTTGATTTAGAACAATACCTAAAAAACCCTCTGACATGTGACTGTTCCCACTCACCTTACAATTACAGCCCCTCCGGCCATGTTATTACTGGGGATCTAAACATAATTCAACATGAAAATCTCCGAAAGGTGATTTCTCATGGTCCTAAGTTTAGAGAACCCTAACACATCAATTGGAACCATAACTTCAAAATAATTATGGATTCCATTGAGGACTACGCCAGAGCATGGGCTAAACGAGAAGAAGTTCAACTGGACACTTTGTCAGAATGGGTCAAAACAATCAGGTCTCTGATAAAACGTCGCATTCATAAGTTAAAAAACTGTGTGAATGATCGACCAAAGTCCGTTTTCAGAGACAAAGAGGCAGTGAAATGTCTATCATCTCTTCAAGATAAGTATGTTGTTGTTCCTGCGGACAAAGCTTCAAATAATATTGTCTTTGTATGTAAATCGTATTACTACGAGTGTCTTGTCAAAGAATTAGGAATAAATGAGCACTCAGGTAATCCCACATACAAAACATATCATTTGACAAGGATGAGATTTTGGCGAATCATAAGTCCTTCATGGCTTCAATTAACATTGCATTGAACAACAAATCAGAGGACTTACCTTGTTTGTATTGGATACCTAAACTTCACAAAATTCCGTACAAACAACGGTACATTGCCGGCTCATCTGCATGTTCCACTAAAGAATTGTCCATTAGATTGACTAAAATTCTGTCCGCAGTGAAAGAGGGTCTTCAGAAATACTGTGAAACTGTTTACTCGCGTAGTGGTATTAACCATATGTGGATTCTTAAAAACTTTAAAGAACTTCTGGATAATTTTAAATCTCGGTCTTTTTCTGAAATTAGTTCTATCAAAACTTTTGATTTTTCTACCTTGTATACCACCATTCCCCATGTGAAATTGAAAAACCGTCTAAAAGAAATAATCCACAATGCTTTTCATCATAAAAATGGTAGCATACGCTATAAATTTATTACTTTGGGATACCTTAAGGCATATTTTGTTAATAACGAACAGAAGGGTAAAACATGCTACACAGAGGAACAAGTGATCAGTATGCTGGAGTTCCTTATTGACAACATATTTGTTGAATTTGGAGGTAGACTTTTTCAACAAATTGTCGGCATTCCTATGGGAACGAACTGTGCGCCTCTCCTGGCCGACCTCTTCTTATTTTCATATGAATCGGAGTTCCTTCAGACACTTGTCAAAAACAAGAAGATCAAAGAAGCCAGGTTATTTAATTTCACTTTCAGATATATTGATGATGTTCTTTCCATTAACAATCCGAACTTTTCTGATTGGGTTTCATTAATATATCCACCAGAACTAGAAATTAAAGAAACAACAGACACGGCTTCCTCCGCCTCTTTTTAGACTTATACCTCGAATTTGACATACACAGTCATCTCAGTACCAGAATCTATGACAAACGAGACGATTTTAATTTTGAAATTATCAATTTCCCCACCTTAGTAGCAATATACCAACTTCACCTGCATATGGGATATACATTTCCCAACTTATTCGGTATTCAAGAGCTTGCAGCTCCTACTCAGACTTTGTAAAACGTCACCAGTGTCTGAGCAGAAAGTTGATGAACCAGGGTATGTCAAAGAACGTCTTGTCCTTTTTCTAAAAAAGTTCATCGGAAGGTACCAAGAACATGTTGATAAATATTCCGTATCAACTTCACAAATAATACACGATGGTCTTGAAGTATAGATTTTGCGTAGTGACGTTGTTTATCATCTTAATAACGTGTTATAGTATTCTTTTATTTGTCTTAATTAATACTACTTTTATTGTTAAGCTCAGTTTTTTGATATATCCATTTGACGTGACTCTGTGCTTATGTATCCCGTCATACCTTGAACGATAAAATTATTTCATTTTTTAATATTACTTTTACTGTTAAGTCTGTTTTTTGTGATATACATTTGACATGACTCTGTACTATGTATCCCGTCATAATTTGAACCACACTATTAGTTTATTTGTTGATATTGCTTTTGCTGTTGGGTCTGTTTTTTGTGATGTCCATTTTGCGTGACTCTGTGCGTATGTATTCTGTCATACTTTGAACGACAAAATTGTTTTATTCATTGATATCACTTTTGCTGTTGAGTCTGTTTTTTGTGATATACGTTTGACGTGCCTCGGACTTATGTGTCCCGTCATGATTTTAACCACACTATTATTTTATTTGTTAATGTTGCTTTTGCTGCTGGGTCTGTTTTTTGTGATGTCCATTTTGCGTGACTCTGTGTTTATGTATCTCTTTATACCTTGAACGACAAAATTATTTTATGTCTACCTGTACGAATTTCAAACGCGCGATTTTACGCCAGTACTTAAAACCTTCCATCCTTATAGGTGGATTTTACATAGATAAATAAAATCGTATGATATAAGCATAATGAGGATGTTAAATTTGATGTATGCCCCCTTTTGTGCTTCTTCGTAACATTTGTTTGTTTTATAGTGATTAAGATGATAACACAATGTTGACTGCTGTAATCCTATTTTGACATTTTACCAATTGTGTCTGTTTGTTTTGTTCACGCATCGTTGTCAATATAATGGAATTTGATACGACTGTCATACAAGTGAGAGGTTTGGCTAGCCATAAAACCAGGTTCAATCCACCATTTTCTACATAAGAAAATGCCTGTACCAAGTCAGGAATATGACAGTTGTTATCCATTCGTTTGATGTGTTTGAACTTTTGATTTTGCCATTTGATTGAGGACTTTCCTTTTGAATTTTCCTCGGAGTTCAGTATTTTGTGATTTTACTTTTACTACAACCAAGTCGATGTCAAGTTTCTTCCTAGAAGAAACTTTACTGCTGGTGGATTATTCCCGAGGGCATCATTAACTTGGTAGCTTTATGCATGATGAAAACAAATAATACAAAGAACAAACCGGCTGGGACGTCGCCCGGGTTACCAAGGTCCTCTTTGCTGCACGGAACACTGTAGCATTTGATTTGTGTGTTCCACGGAATATCCTCCGGGATACCCCTGATTTGACGTACGTTCAGCCAGAAGGTAATTACTACTTTAAAATTCAGATACTTTTCATAAATTAAAGCCATGTTGCGTTAATATTTTCGACTGTTTGAATACACCTGCTACAAGTGAATCAACACCTATCATTTCTTCTTGTAAACACAAAAGGAAAAAGGAGCACGTGTAAGACATGTAATATGTTAATCACGACTCCTGATTTTACCAGTAATTTGACAGGAAAACGTACTATACTAAATCTTTCGAGCCTCTGGACTGTTCCACGGACAATGTCGTGTACGGAATTGAATGTACTTTGTGCGGACTACTTTATGTCGGTGAAACTCGACAAGCTTTGCGTAAAAGGATGAATCAACACCGGTCTGATAGTAAAGATCCGCAATTCAGGGTTCTTTATAACCATTTTAATCAACCGGACCATGATCCTACTTTATCTATGAAAGTACGCATCATCGAGAAAATTTATCACCACACAAATAGCCCTGTACTTAGTACTCCTTTCCGAAAAGATAGAAAAATTTCTGGATAAGGGAACTAGGTACTGCAATGCCATATGGTTGCAATGATAATGTCAAAGGAGTAGGAAATTTGTCAAGTCCAGCCTGCAGTGATGTTAATGTAATGAGTTTATTTAATACTACCTTACGAAACCAACGTAGTCATGGGCAAAAACGTTACCATCGGCCTAATGTAAAAAAGTCTTCCAAATCTAGATCGGCCTCTGGGAGCTTTGATGACCTTCTTTCTCATCTTCATCATCCACTAGGGTTACATTACATTAGAACTATTCTTTTTTCACTGCCTGTTAATTTTCTAAAATGTTTGAGAGATTATGCACTTGACAAAGGATGCATAAATACATTTTCTCCAATATACAGACTTGTCAGTATAATTTGTGATATAGCTCTTTTCCGTCTTTTAAACCAGTAAGATCGGAACCTTTACATGAGGAAAAGAGGAAATTCCTTCCTGTTTACTTTGCCAATAGAGGAATTGATGCAATCAACATCAGCAACGTTCTACATCACAAGGAGGTAACATCTAAAATTCCTATTTATTTTCAAAATCAGTCTGTTCCTATTGTATCCTACAATTACACCAAAACCATTGCACCCAAAATATTTAACTATAAACAAGCATTGCAGGACCTTGATTTAGAACAATACCTAAAAACCCTCTGACATGTGACTGTTCCCACTCACCTTACAATTACAGCCCTCCGGCCATGTTATTACTGGGGATCTAAACATAATTCAACATGAAAATCTCCGAAAGGTGATTTCTCATGGTCCTAAGTTTAGAGAACCCAACACATCAATTGGAACCATAACTTCAAAATAATTATGGATTCCATTGAGGACTACGCCAGAGCATGGGCTAAACGAGAAGAAGTTCAACTGGACACTTTGTCAGAATGGGTCAAAACAATCAGGTCTCTGATAAAACGTCGCATTCATAAGTTAAAAAACTGTGTGAATGATCGACCAAAGTCCGTTTTCAGAGACAAAGAGGCAGTGAAATGTCTATCATCTCTTCAAGATAAGTATGTTGTTGTTCCTGCGGACAAAGCTTCAAATAATATTGTCTTTGTATGTAAATCGTATTACTACGAGTGTCTTGTCAAAGAATTAGGAATAAATGAGCACTCAGGTAATCCCACATACAAAAACATATCATTTGACAAGGATGAGATTTTGGCGAATCATAAGTCCTTCATGGCTTCAATTAACATTGCATTGAACAACAAATCAGAGGACTTACCTTGTTTGTATTGGATACCTAAACTTCACAAAATTCCGTACAAACAACGGTACATTGCCGGCTCATCTGCATGTTCCACTAAAGAATTGTCCATTAGATTGACTAAAATTCTGTCCGCAGTGAAAGAGGGTCTTCAGAAATACTGTGAAACGGTTTACTCGCGTAGTGGTATTAACCATATGTGGATTCTTAAAACTCTAAAGAACTTCTGGATAATTTTAAATCTCGGTCTTTTCTGAAATTAGTTCTATCAAAACTTTTGATTTTTCTACCTTGTATACCACCATTCCCCATGTGAAATTGAAAACCGTCTAAAAGAAATAATCCACAATGCTTTTCATCATAAAATGGTAGCATACGCTATAAATTTATTACTTTGGGATACCATAAGGCATATTTTGTTAATAACGAACAAAAGGGTAAAACATGCTACACAGAGGAACAAGTGATCAGTATGCTGGAGTTCCTTATTGACAACATATTTGTTGAATTTGAGGTAGACTTTTCAACAAATTGTCGGCATTCCTATGGGAACGAACTGTGCGCCTCTCCTTGCCGACCTCTTCTTATTTTCATATGAATCGGAGTTCCTTCAGACACTTGTCAAAAACAAGAGGATCAAAGAAGCCAGGTTATTTAATTTCACTTTCAGATATATTGATGATGTTCTTTCCATTAACAATCCGAACTTTTCTGATTGGGTTTCATTAATATATCCACCAGAACTAGAAATTAAAGAAACAACAGACACGGCTTCCTCCGCCTCTTTTTAGACTTATACCTCGAATTTGACATACACAGTCATCTCAGTACCAGAATCTATGACAAACGAGACGATTTTAATTTTGAAATTATCAATTTCCCCACCTTAGTAGCAATATACCAACTTCACCTGCATATGGGATATACATTTCCCAACTTATTCGGTATTCAAGAGCTTGCAGCTCCTACTCAGACTTTGTAAAACGTCACCAGTGTCTGAGCAGAAAGTTGATGAACCAGGGTATGTCAAAGAACGTCTTGTCCTTTTTCTAAAAAAGTTCATCGGAAGGTACCAAGAACATGTTGATAAATATTCCGTATCAACTTCACAAATAATACACGATGGTCTTGAAGTATAGATTTTGCGTAGTGACGTTGTTTATCATCTTAATAACGTGTTATAGTATTCTTTTATTTGTCTTAATTAATACTACTTTTATTGTTAAGCTCAGTTTTTTGATATATCCATTTGACGTGACTCTGTGCTTATGTATCCCGTCATACCTTGAACGATAAAATTATTTCATTTTTTAATATTACTTTTACTGTTAAGTCTGTTTTTTGTGATATACATTTGACATGACTCTGTACTATGTATCCCGTCATAATTTGAACCACACTATTAGTTTATTTGTTGATATTGCTTTTGCTGTTGGGTCTGTTTTTTGTGATGTCCATTTTGCGTGACTCTGTGCGTATGTATTCTGTCATACTTTGAACGACAAAATTGTTTTATTCATTGATATCACTTTTGCTGTTGAGTCTGTTTTTTGTGATATACGTTTGACGTGCCTCGGACTTATGTGTCCCGTCATGATTTTAACCACACTATTATTTTATTTGTTAATGTTGCTTTTGCTGCTGGGTCTGTTTTTTGTGATGTCCATTTTGCGTGACTCTGTGTTTATGTATCTCTTTATACCTTGAACGACAAAATTATTTTATGTCTACCTGTACGAATTTCAAACGCGCGATTTTACGCCAGTACTTAAAACCTTCCATCCTTATAGGTGGATTTTACATAGATAAATAAAATCGTATGATATAAGCATAATGAGGATGTTAAATTTGATGTATGCCCCCTTTTGTGCTTCTTCGTAACATTTGTTTGTTTTATAGTGATTAAGATGATAACACAATGTTGACTGCTGTAATCCTATTTTGACATTTTACCAATTGTGTCTGTTTGTTTTGTTCACGCATCGTTGTCAATATAATGGAATTTGATACGACTGTCATACAAGTGAGAGGTTTGGCTAGCCATAAAACCAGGTTCAATCCACCATTTTCTACATAAGAAAATGCCTGTACCAAGTCAGGAATATGACAGTTGTTATCCATTCGTTTGATGTGTTTGAACTTTTGATTTTGCCATTTGATTGAGGACTTTCCTTTTGAATTTTCCTCGGAGTTCAGTATTTTGTGATTTTACTTTTTATTTTTAGACTACGTTTCTACAATGTTCGACTTATTAATGTTTAATTACCATGCAAACACCCAGAAGGCCCCAGTACAACACAGACATTCAACTGATCGTGTGGCACCATTTTGTGTGTATCTTGGACTATTACGCCTTGCAAAAACCAGGAAGAGACAGCTTATAGATACATTATTTCAACATGGGCTATGCATCTCTTATGATCAGGTACTGGAAATATCAACTCAACTAGGTAAAGCTGTAGTTCAACGTTATTTGAATGAGAGTGTGGTTTGTCCGCCTTTATTTAATTGAAAAGTGTTTACCACAGCTGCGGTCGACAACATAGACCACAACCCCAGCTCAACAACATCAAAATCATATTTTCATGGGACCGGAATCTCTATTTTTCAACATCCAATGAAAGAAAATGTTGGCGTTAGAAGGGATCAGGTAATATTACCTACAAGTAAACCAAAATCTAAACAGGTACCTGAACTCCCTGATGCTTACATGAATATAAAACCTGCATATCTTAAAACAAAACTAGAACCACTTATTCTGTCGTAGGATGTTACTACCATTCTTAACTACAACTATCTATTCATGAGGTTTCAGAATGAGTATGAGTGGTCCTTGTAATCATGAGGAAGCAGACACAAGGATATTTGTTCATATCAAAAGTGCAACTGAAAGGGGGTGTAAGTCGACACTGATAACCAGCTCAGCTCAGCTTTTTTCAAGACACTACAAGAAGAAAAACTTTGGGTTGCATTTGGAAAAGGAAAAGACCTGCGAGATGGCTTCCGATTCACGAAATTCATCATGCTCTTGGTCCTAGATCAGAGGTTTTGCCATTTTCCCACGCTTTAACTCGATATGACACCGTCTCCACTTTTCGTGGAAAGAGAAAGAAGTCGGCAAGGCAGACGTGGGAAATATTTGATGATGTAACCGAGGTGTTTCGACGATTGAGTAAGAAACCTGCATTGGTCAATGAAGCTGATATGGAGTTGATAGATGCATTTGTTGTAGTTATGTACGACAGACCCACAACAACATTTGACATCAATGAATCCAGGCTTGAATTGTTTGTACGCAAACAAAGACAGTATGGTACAATTCCGCCCACCAGAGCTGCACTGCTTGAGCAAACCAAACGAGCTGCATATCAAGGTGGTAATGTATGGGGACAGGCAGTCACACATGAACAACGTCTACCTAGTCCGGCCGATTGGGGATGGATCGATGAGACTACAGATGGGTTGTGGATTCCGAATTGGACACAATTAGCAGCCATTGCAGCATCTTGCCAGGAGTTACACAAATGTGGATGCAAGAAAACTTGTTCTTGTAGATGCAAGTCCTACAAACCTGGTTTGACATGTACCACATTGTTTTCCTGTAGCTGTTAGAACGAAATACATCGAAAAATATGGTAGAATAATACATTAATCGAACTCCCTGCATGTCTTAAATAATTAACTATGTACCAAACGGACATTTTTTTGGCATATCCTTACCACTATTTTTTAACTCGATTGTATGAACTTTTACAACCCTAACCGGAAGTGGTGATTTATGTTTATAATTACTGTCTGTTTGACATATTTTCATGTCATTTTGTTGTATTTGAAATAGTTGTCATGACCTATATCACATTAAAAAGGTGTAGATCTGTTTTCAAATTTCAAATATTTAGCTAAATGATGTCAATTTTAAATTCAAGATGGCTGTCGTGAAAAAATTCAAACATATGTTGGCTACCCATCTAATATGCTAAAGTACACCCTAACAAACGTATGTGCCAAATCCTATGCTTGTATCACCATTTGCATGATTTTGTCAAACTTCGGTACTTAGCCGCCCCACTATAAATAAACTTTCTCCTATTATCATAGTTAGAACCTAGTATGCATAATTAGTTGATTTAAATTGAATAGATTGTGTTTTATGTCAGGGCAAATAAAGTGTGTCCATTTAGTTGCATGTTTTGTTTTACGAAAGTTGTACGTCGTCAATCGAATGTCATATTGCCACATACCTAACGAAAAAGTGTAAAAACGGAATCTTGCAGTTATACTTATTGACTATATGCTGCAAAATTAGCATAATTTTAGTTGTAAATATATTTGTTCCAAAACAAGATCGACATTGACGTGATAACATACTTAGGTCACAGGAATCGGCTATGATAAAAGTTATGTTTGTTTTACAGTTTGAACAATTCAGTAAATGCAGATATTTTCAAAGTTCCCTGAATGAAAACAAAATGCGAATTATTTGGTTTACAGTAGATTTTAGTTGTCATCTTAAAAGTAAGTATTGCTGTTGTCGATAGGAGTATTAACAGAAATATTGACTCTTTAATTCCACACAATTAAGAATGCAGAAACTGTTTTGTCTACTTTTAATTGTCAACATTCTTTCTTATATCATTTGTTATTGAATTTCAATTATTTCCTTCAATAATGATTTTGGTGACTTGGGTGGCTGTTCTCCTTAACCTTGGTTCTAAAAAAGTCTGACTACTGTTAACAAATTATAAAGTGACAAATGTTTGAATGTAACCTCTAAAATATTGTAACTATTTAACAAAATGTCTAATTACGTTTATTTACCACCAGGAAAAACTACAAAATCAAACGTAATATCAATATAATAATAATAATGATTAGATAGATAGTAATCATTATTATTAAAAGTAGTAGTAGTAGTAGTAGAATCTTACAAATAATGCCAAGAGTTTATTTCAAACATTCCTATTTAAACTCATCACGAACTAGTTGTCCATAAAATAAACTAGAAGACAGTTTGATCTCAGAATTGTGACTTGGTCGTTGAATCTATATTAACATTTGCTTTTGCATCTGTTTAAGTAAGTAAAAACAATTTTATATGCACATCTGTATTAACATCATGTTCTAATTACCTTACTGATAAACTTGTCATTGCTTCAATCTGTAAAGTGTGAGCTTTTTCCTAAGCATTGATGCAATTAAGGCGCTCATTTAAAATGTGTATTCTAAATTATAGTTCATGTTTTTTTTCTGAATCTAATGTGTTATGACTCACCAGACAACAGCGTCTAGTGAAATCAAACCATTTGATCGTTCGATCGGGAACGGCTACCTTCAAACTTATTCAGCATAATGCTATTCTCTATCTTGTTCTTAGGTATTGCAGTTTGTTGTAATACATTTCCATTGCGACATGTTTAGTTATCACAGTACAGTGTTACAAATTGTTTATATTACTGGGTTATGTTTAGGGTTGGCAAAACTCCCGGGTTTTATGAGTATTGCCAAACCCAGTGCGGAATACTGGGAAAACCCGGTTTTCACAAGGTTTGTTCCTTGTAATACTTGGCAATACTGAGAAAAAATGGAATACTGGCCTACATCTTAAACAGGATTCAGTAATAAAAATCAAATACATAATATATATATATATATATATAAGACATAAAAACAATTGTTGTATATAAAATCATTTAATGAGGACACTGGCGTATGTGGTTTTTGATTATAATATTTTGAATTATAAACCAAAGTATTTGCTTACGCTGACATAAATTGAAGAACTCCTCTCTTGGTTAAGAATGGTTATTATCACGTGCTTTTAATTTATGAGTGTGTCACATGTGTAAAGCACATTGAACTTTGTTACTCGTGACACTGGAACTTGATTGCAGCATCTGTTTAACTATATACAAACATTGTGATAAACAAAAAGGTGAATAGGGACTTTATGAAAACCCATTTATCTGGCGGTTCAGGCCGGAGACAAAAACGGATGTAGAACTGGTCCTGTATGGCACATATCTCTACGCTACCGGTTTTACGTTGGAGGGTATACAATAATTTCCTAGGGTTCTCTCTTGCGTTCGAAGGAAATCCCTCCAGGTTAAAAGGAAGAAAATGACGATGAAGGGCGCAACCTAGTTTTTAGATTTATGATAATAGGTAGAGTACATTTATTTTCTGCTGCCCTGTTAATTAGAGAAGAAAATTGAAAACGTGAGAAATTAATGTTGACTATTGGTCTAGAAATAGCGAGAAATATGGAGGTAACTTTTTGTGATGAACTAAATTTTATGTGCAAAATTAAGCAAGAATTGTTCTTCATTCATGCTACTTCGAAAATTCCAGAACGATAGAACACCCCTTAAAAATTGCCATATTTCTATCAAAAAAGCTGCGGTTCCATATGTATTGAACGGTTTTATTGACACACAAAGGTGTTTAATGTTCAGATTTGCCAGTTTTTTCAACGGATTTTTTTTTTTGTGAAAACGCAGAACCCAAAACGGCTACCATTGTATAATAAAAATTCATTATAACGTCCACTTCTAGTAGCAGAAGGAAAGTGCCATATTTGCAGTACACGTAATTCAGGTTGTTTGAAAGTTATAAATCGGAAGGACTTGTTTTTGAAGAGATTTGTGTAAAAAGAGGGAGGTCCTCCATCCAGTCCTGTCTTGCACGTAGGAGGGATATTTTTGACACTTATGTTATCAAAGAATCCCCTACATGCTCTTTTAAATTTATTTGCTATCTGGTTGTTTGCTTCCCTGTAACTGGCAATTGTCTATTTATTCTTTT
This sequence comes from Mytilus coruscus, assembly GCA_017311375.1. NCBI lineage: Eukaryota > Metazoa > Mollusca > Bivalvia > Mytilida > Mytilidae > Mytilus > Mytilus coruscus. The sequence goes on along the minus strand of CM029602.1, from coordinate 24,834,946 downwards.
ATTCATAATGTCTCCCCTTCAACGAAGGGAGAAAATGTGGTGTAGTATAAATTCTTCGTCAGCCTTTTTATTCGAAATTTTTTTGAAGGAAGTTGTATCACATATACCATGAGACAGTGTGTATCGATATGTAATCATGGCTACTGATTTTTGGTGACGATTCAGTATTTTTAATAAAAAGAGGACATGCTGGCACTCTCAATTGATGCAGACAGTTTTGTAGTCATTGTGTTCCAATCCATCCTGAGTTAAAAAATTTAGTGATTTATTATGCGGCTATATACATTTTCATAATAAAGTGCAAATATGATCAGTTTTGGTTGATGTTGTCAAATATTTTTGTTATACAAACCAGTCTGAGATATAAAAACTACTGATTTTTGGTGACGATTCAATATGTTGAATAAAAAGAGGACATGTGGCATTATAAATTGATGCGGAAAAAAATTGGTATTCATTGTGTTCCAATATTTCTGTCATTTGTATTCTACAATCCATCCTGAGTTAACAAATTTACTGTGATTTATGATATGGCTATTCAATTTTCGTAATAAAGTGCAAATATAGTCAGTTTTGGTTGATGCGGTCAAATGTTTTTGTAATACGAGCCAGACTGAGATATAAAAACTACTGATTTTTGGTGACGATTCAATATTTTGAATAAAAAAAAGGACATGCTGGCACTCTAAAATGATGCAGAAAAAGAAACATTAGAAATGTGGGCACTCTGAATTAAAGCCGACCATAGATAACTGAACACCAATATTGCTTTCATTTATCATAATTATTTTATACAATCTATGTACTCTGCGTTATTCCCATTGTTAATCGATTCTATCTGAAAACCAAGTTTTTAAGCTTACTGCTACATTTTAAAAGATATCAGAACTTTAAAAACATTTTATATAAAATGGAAACTACTTGAAGAATATGATATTTGTTGAAATATATATTCAATGCACGTTTGCGGTAAACCAATAACGTTTTTTTTTTTTTTTGCGATGTAACCAATATCGTTTTCGATTTGTTAAAAGGCAGATCACAGAGAAATTTATTTAACAAAGTTTTATGCGTAGTTATTTTTACAAATGTATTTAATCTGTATTGTTTAAAGCAAAACGAAGACATTTAAAAAAGGAGTTGATATAGGAGTCGATCAGGATAAAGGGCGGGACATTGAAATACCACTGATTAATGAGTGTATATTGGACAGGGACATACATTTAGCCTCGTAACAGGCAATCAACGAACCCCTAAAAGAGTTGTTGCAATGCCTCTTAACGTGCAGAGAACGTGGCACTCTTGTCGTGAGACATCGGAGTTATTGTCCTCGTTCTGACCGGACGTAGCTACGTACCTATACATCCCGTAGAGCTAAACGGACGCCCCACTTTGCAAGGGTTTTACTGCCGTTTGGAAGAAAGAAAAAAAAGACCATATTCCCTAGTTACTCTTTGGAAAATTCATCTTAGAGTTTGCACATAGGCACCATATTAATGTGATTATATATAAATTTATAATGAAATAGTAATCATAATATCTGTAGGTACTGCACCAAAGCTTAGAAAATCATACAACTGGAATAAGTGGTATAGGACGAGTTGCGGAAACAAAATTGGCACCTCCCCTTTGGATTATTGAAACAAAGCTGGGAGATAAACAAATTATTAAAAAATGCGAAAAAATAAATTGTATTCTGCCTATATAGAATTGTTAAAGAAAGGGAATGAATTGATTGTTTTATCCCTTGAAAATGACTCTCAAATTGTATCTGTATAAAAAACATTAATTAAGGTGGTACCTAACACTACAGGGAGATAACTCTGTAAAAATCAGCTAAACGTTTTAATCACGTTCTTTTGTTAAGGAAATATTAAGCTTCTCAATGATCGAAATTAGTGTTTGTCAAACTGCTATATAACCAAAGAAATTTTTCTGATAAAGTGGTTGGTTCAAATTTTTTGAAATTTTTATATTTTTGTCAAAGGGTCAAAGTAAACATTATGTCAAAATTTTATGAAAATTAAACGAGCCAAATTATTATTAGTCAAGGTGTTGGGTACCACCTTAAGCTATAATTTAAACATCCTTTGCTAAAAATGTTTGGGTTTGAGTCTTCCTGTGAAGACAAACCCAGAAAAGCTCTTCGGATTAATAATTTAATAAATTAAGAAAGTTTAATTTTCATTCATAAGGTCTAAACATAACTACAAAAGTCAGCATGTGTTTATTATTCTGTATAAAAATAAGCTTAAAAATAAGATTGACCAGTATTTACAAATTCCAATAAGTATAATCGAGTCCAGGAAAACCAGGGTTTTCCCACCTTGGTTTTCCCCGCCCGGGAACAACTTTGCAAACTCTGATCATGTTTGCAGTCAATTCTAATTGTTTCTAATTCAAAATAGTAAAATATAAAAGTTCTTTTATTATTTTGCTTTTGGCAATTCACTGAGGTTAATGGTTTGTGTTTACAATTTATTTTCAAAAGGGTACATTGATTGAACAATCAGGAATAGTCATGCAGAACAGAAAAAAACTAGACCAATCAAATTTAAAGATTATAAATAAATATTGATTTATTTAGATTATTTCTTAATATATTGTAAACTATTTTCAAACATAACTTACCAACTTTACATTCTGAAATAGGATTGCATTTTATAAGCTATTTAATAAACATGTCATTTAATTTGCAAAGAAATGGTGATTTTAAGGTCGCATTTCATTTGACATGAGAATATGATATTACTAAGTAAAAATAATACGTATTAAAAATATTATAATTTTTGGGTTACCATCTTGTAAATGAACAAAAATAAAATGATTTTGTGGGATGAATAATTTATATTGGAGTAACATACAAAGAGAAATCATGTATCCACTGTAATTTTAAATAATTCCCCTTGATAAGAATGAGATACGGAACATTCAGAAACATTCAGAACTGATTTCATTATATGGTGTGTCCTTAGACTTAATCCTCTTATGAATGAATATTGCAATACACTATGCTTTTTTGACATAATCATGATATGGCTATACAAATTAAGGAATAGCAGTACTGTATTTGAAAAGTTGCAAATGCAGTTTTAATGGCGACGCGGAGTGGAGCAAGTGCCGAGTATTTACGACCGTAAATCAAAAGAAGATGGTGACAACTCTTCGTACTGTTATTCCTATTCTAATGCAATACTCTTAAAATGTTCAAAATTTAACACCTTAAATATCCCGTAAACGTCGACTGCGATTGCACAATGTTGTTGCGAATGACTCCGACCGTTAACCGTGGAATGGACGATAGACGTCATCCAATCAAAATTGGCGTTGTATGTCTTATTGCATCAGAATGGTATGTATAAGTGCAGTCATTCATTATACGAAAGCAAGATGCAATATTTAAGACATTGCTAGATTAGAACATGATGTCAGAACTGACGAATACTGTTTTAAGTATAATATTTAAAATATTTATATGATATTTTTGTTTATTGCTCGTTTGTGTAAATATGACTGAACTGATTGATGTTTCGAGTTTGATTTATATTTTCGTTCTCAACAGTCTTCTTGTTTCAAGCCTTTTTAGACATGTAAGAACAAAGTTCAGGAATGTCAAAGTTGTTTATCTATCGATGTAACATTTCGCTTCCCATGCCGATTTAGATTCAATAAAATTTTAGCTTGTCACACATTGTTTGTGATTGTTGATAAGTAAACACTTGGCTTTTTGGTAGACATTTTAATATCTTAAGTCTATGCTTCTTTCTATTCAAACAGTGTATCTTTTTGTAACAGGAACTGTTAATAAGAGTCGTGTTAAAATCAAAACGATAATATTGTGAGTATATGAAAAGGTTTAAACATTATTGATAATGAAAGTTGAAGTATGTGTAAAATAAACAATCATGTCACGTCTCTTTATTCTGATAAACACAAACACAATTAGATAAATATATTAAATGTCTGCACGTAAAACTGGTTAAACACTATCATAATATGCGCCTGTACCAAGTCAGGCTACTTTAATAATGGGTTAAGTTACTGTTTGTCTTTGTTTGTATCTCAGGTATGTTTTAGGAGTCGTTGTAAATTGTTGATGTGGTTTGTTGTTCGTGTACTGTACGGTTTTGTGGCGATTCCTGTTATCTCTTTTATTACTCTGTCATGTATCTATATTACTCATCCCATGTGTCAGCCCTCGTAAGCTGGTAGTCTTGACATGCTAAACGTCAAAAAAGCCAACTTGCCAGTTTGACATACGAATGACTTTTTTTTAATCACAGATCCGGCAGAAGGAAACTCTAAAAACGTTGCCAAATGGAAATTAGCCTTCTTCCAGTCACATAATAATTGCAAACCGGAAAGCGTAATTCGCTGATTATTATCTAGGGAATGATAGTTAGGCATACATCTAGATTCTCCTTATTTGAACGATTAACGTATCCCTTGATAACAGATTGTGGATTCGAACGTTCAAATGCGTTATTTGCACAACTATTTTGATACATGCGGTCGTAGGAATTTTGTTTTCCCAATTTTTAAATGTAATTACTTAAAATTACACAGGCCACTGACAAAATAAACACACAATCTAAGAGTCTTTTTGGGCTTTAACCTTTTAAGTTCAAAATTTAATAAACTGTTTATAATAACATAAACTATTCATAATTAATTGAAAGACAGTTTTTTAACTCACCTGCATCATCCGCTGAAACACAAGATATTGTTCGTCAAAAAAAAAATAGCGTGTAACACAAGCACATACAAAGCAAAATACATAAATTTGATAAATTCAACGTTTACATGCGGAACAAAATGTTAAGTGCTGTTTCTAATATTAATCTCATTCATTTTTTTTTTTTCGAAATAACACATTGGTATTTTCCTTCATGAATAAATTCACAGTTCATACATGTATGTTTGTTTTGGTTCATGCAATCGTACAACATTTCCTTATTCTTACAATATGTATATTCTAAACATTTATTTTATGTTAAACATTGTACCCAGATCATAATTTTAAATCAACAAATGTTTCAGAATGTATGATATTCAAACATATTCAACTGTTAATTGCGCGGTGAAAAAATTGTATACCAAAAAAAGTTAGTTACGCTAGACCTATTCTATTGTAATATTGTCTTATAATTCAATACCTTTATTTTAAGGATGAATTTTCATTATGAATCTTTGTTATGTTTATAAATGCCGAAAATTATTTACTCAGTTTTTAATAATATCCTCATTTGAATAATTCACACAAATAACACACACTGAAACGCCAAAAGGGAAACAGCCCCACAATTTCGATTTTGCTGTCGCAAGTATGGTTAATCGAGGTTGAGTAGTATCGTGCATACGTTTCAGAAGATTGTGGTTATCAAAGAAAACTCCTAAAGATCGAACCCTGGACTGTCATTATCTTTTGAGAGATAAGAAGTTAATAAGATATCGAAAAGAGGCGGAAGATACCAAGGGTACATTTAATGTGAAAAACTGAAAACGCCATAGAAAAAGACAAACTGAAAACTAAAATCTAGCGTGCGTAGTACTTAAGAAACATGACTTCAACTTTACCACTTGGAACCATTAATTTGTTAGCTTTCTTGTAAGCAGCAACGCTCCATCAAAATATAACTCAGAATGTAAATTAACGTCAAATGACACCAAAATCTTTAAGATAATCTGCAGTTAGAACAATAAACTGATGTCAGAGAAATTAAAAACGTCTAATGAAATAATAAGTTTTGGACTTAACAGTTGTTTGTGATCTATAATTTCAAATAATCGTAAATCTAGATATGATTTTCCGTCTAAAACAGACCAAACGTAGGTACATAGAAGCTTTTTTCCTGGTTTAATACTTTGAAAAGATAAATCTCTCTCGGAGAGTTTGTCTGTGCATCACACATATTTAAATTAATAAAAGCAATTAAAACCAATTTGGTGCTAAATTTATTAAATTTCTATGTTTGTCAAATATTTTCAGAAAAAAAAGTCTGCTGGCATGATAGCTTGTGATATGATTCAGAATAATTAACTTTGTAATGTATATTAGTATGTTTATGAACAGTTCGTTCATATGTATATTCTATTAACAGCGTGTCTTCTATGAATTCAATACTTTGATCAAAACCGTTAAATTTCAGCAATTTTAAAAGTGCTTCATCAGGTTTGATACAATTGAAATATCTTGAAGTAACAAATAAAGATATTTAAGAAGTATTATCATGCATTTGTACTGCAATTTTCATTTTCAACACTGGTTTAAATCGTTCATCAAATAAAGAAATATCAGAGTCTTTAACCTGATCCAGTACATATTAAACATTTATTTCACTCTTCTCATGAAATCATTATTAGGTATAAAATATATGTATATTCCATTTAACAGATCAAAGTTTTGAATACAAAATTACTTCAGTCTCATCATAAATAATGAAACACTAAGTGTACTGAATATCCTACTTGTATGAAGGTATGGAAGTTGGGAGATCTTGAAATACACTATTCGGGGTTTTTTTTTGTATGAATTTTATAAATAAAAAATTAAAATCAATATACCCGTGAGTTACTTATGATATAATGTTAACTAACTGCATAGCTTTTTGCGATAATTTCCTCTTTTCTAATTGGATCATTTCAGGTACACAGACTAATAATTTCTTCTGCCAGTCATATTTACATACGTAACTTAACTCGAGTCTTTTCGTAGGTGTGATGAAATTTAAAAAGAGTGTGACAATACCAAAGGAACAAACAAATCCATCCTACTGATAAAACATGCTGTATCATTACAATGTACTAAATGAAATACGACGTAAAGAAAAACAACAGTTCATAAAACACTCAACAGAAAACGCACGATTTAGTAACACAAACCCTTGTATTCGGGTTGAATATGTTTATTGGAATTGTAAGATTTTCATTAATTTTTGCTACAATTTAATCAATCGCATGCGTTTAAATATTTAACAGGTTTTGAAAATAACGATTATTTTTTTATGGATACAGTCTACCTAATATTTTGAAAAGAAAAGATACTTTCAATTAACTTTTAGGTAATGGTATAGCATAAATTTACATTTCAATATATGCAAAACGCAGTATAGAAAAACTGTTTTCATCGATATTAAATTTTCATTGATATTTTTTATAATTGTGTACTTTTGATAGTGCAATTTTTGATGAACATTTTCAAAATTTAATTGATTTATCTGAACTTACATTTCAAAACACAATACAAGGACGAAAATTATAAATTATAGATATAATAAAGTAAATATAAGGCAACTTCAAGTTCAATCCAATTGCATTTATTCGTTTAATTGAATAAAGGAGGAGCAAGTTTTAATTACAAAACGGATAATATAAGGAGCCCTTATTTAAATATATTTCATCAATACACGATAAGTTAACAAAATTTAGTATTTAAGTAATGCAATGATCCTACCTTTGAAAACACGAACATCTCCAAATCCTGTACCATTACAAACGTCACATACTGATGGAGGCTCCAGAAAACATTCTGAAAACAATGAAGATGAATTCAACAAAAGTTTATTAATATATAAGTACAAATAACAAATAATTCACAAGGGATTATACATATTTGTTCACAGGTCAGTATACTTACCCCAACCCGTTTCATACCAAACAACAACGTCGTAAGATGTTTCGAAGGATGTATCTTTTAGACATTTGTATTCATATCTGCCATCAATTAAACGACGACTGAAATATAATTGAAAAGATTCAAGTCCATTTTTATACATAAATTAATGCTTGACGATTATTTATACAATATGAAATTAACAAAAGGCATCCGATCATAAATGAAGAAGTAAACTTTCTTTTGGATCATAAATGAAGAAGTAAACTTTCTTGATTGTGTGCATATAAAATGTTTCTCATTGTTGGCTTTTATTAAAGACAATACTTGCTGCAGATGTAGTATATATGAGCTGTTAAAGTTTTTAATTTTGAGAATTGACGCCTTTTGGATTGTACAAAGCAATATAACAGCCATTAGTGACACACTTGAACAAATCATTATCATTTCCGCATTGTCTGAGTTAGACGGACTACAAAAATAGGTGAAATTTTGAATTATCTGTTGGTTCGATACAAGTCTCTCCATTTAGAGTCATCATAGACTGTTTAGGTCGTTATACCCACTAAAACAAATTCATTGACATCGCAATACAGACCAGCTTAACGCTTTGAGTTGCTTTTAATATGCAAATGAATATTAAAATCAATCGGGTCCAGGAACAATCCAGTATATCTTATTATAATCCTTCGTTTTTAATTCAATTTTCTATGTGCATACATTTAAAGTAATTAAGAGCTGGTAAACTCAGTGTATGATAAATATTTCTGGTCATGGAATACATTCTTCTGCATTTATTTCCATATTTTTCTAGAAATTCACACTTGCATAATTGTAGTATAGTTATTGTTTGTGTACTAAAAAAAGTGTTTCGGTTATGGTCATGAAGACCTAGGCCTATCCTCATCAGGTATCCCTAGCCTATATGCTTCCTTCTTTGAAATATGTAGAATAGTTCTAATTTGATTTCTCTTATGGGGATACAATATTAAAATCAATCGGGTCCAGGACCAATCCAGTATATCTTTTTATAATCCTTCGTTTTTAATTCAATTTTCTATGTGCATACATTTAAAGTAATTAAGAGCTGGTAAACTCAGTGTATGATAAATATTTCTGTAAAGTATCCCCATAAGTGAAATCAAATTGGAACCATTCTAAATATTACAAGAAAGAAAAATATAGGCTAGGGATACCTGATGAGGATAAGCCTAGGTCTCATGACCATAACCGAAACACCTCCTTTAATATTTGAAACACAGACTAAATCTGGATTTCTATTCTAAAATACACACACACAACAATTATACTGCAAACATGCAAGTGCAAATTTCTTAACAAAATATGAAAATAAATGCTGAAAAAATATATTCCGTTACAAGGAACAGTTATGATACACATTGCACATAAAAAATGGACTTAATTGCGAAGGATTTTGATAAGATATACTGGATTGGTCCTGGACCCGATTGATTTTAACATGTTATGCCCGATATTAGTTGTGAGAACGTGGCATTAAACGAGTGCAGATTATATGCATTTCTTTTCGATATTAAATTCGAGTTTAAGATGTGTTGTGGTTTCGTATAACGGATTCGTTAATTATTTCAAAGTCAAGAAGTTCCCCGTGCAGTGATTTGTGCCTACTATGTAAGGTGTTTGATTGGTATTTCTTTATTGAGTCTCGTTATACGAAACCACAACACATCTTTTTTATTTTCTCTTTGATGATACTTGTGGATTTTAAGGATTATACTTAGCAGTTTGCATCAGTTGATAAACTTTTGATTTGAAAATGATATAATAATAACTGTTGTGTGTTATACATATGATTTATGTAACGTATACATGTACGAATAAAATCGTAACGAGCGACTCAATCCTATAAACTGTATTTGTCATTATTCATTAAGGAAAGACAATCAAATCCTAACAAATTAGTGTATAATTTATATAATTTTTCAAAAACGTAACCAGCTTCACTTAGTTTCGTTGACGAGACACCAAATTTACTTTGCAAAGAACTACCGGGAATATCCATAATTTTTTTTGTCGCAAATGACTGCAATTGATCGGTCAAAGATTTTTCTAAATATAGCAAATACTTTCGCAGAAATGCATTTATTCATGGAAATATTCATTCCATGGAAAAGTAATAAGATTTTCACTTATTAAAATACAAATACAGAAAAAAAGGAAAGACAATATATATTTTCGGACGAACAAGGTGTTGGAAGAAAATTAGCTTAGTTTTCTGCCACTATTGGTAATGAGGATTACATTGAAAGAGCCTTAATTGGCTTTTTGTTTATTATAAAATGTGTCTTTGAATAGGATATACAATTTTCTTTCTATTTTGCTCTTTCAAGTTCTGATAAGTCTCTATTTTCCAATCAACTTTCTATATCATTGCTGTACATACATAGGTCTTACTTGTGATGATAACATAATTTGGTAAGCTATATGTTTTATTTTCAAAACACAGATAGCATAGACATCATGAACATAAAGAAAGTAAAGGTTATTCGCTTAAAATAATAAAAGGTTGGATGCTAAGTTTTCAAATATTTCAGTAGTCAGTACTTCGGTACTGACATGATTAATAACATATTTTCTTAAATTGTCCTTTTATCAATTTAAAAATTATTAAGAAACTAAGGTTTCAACTACCTCAGGCAAAATTTGCCTTAAAGGGATTTGGATATATTTGTAGGTCCTTTTTGGTCATATAGCTCTCCAACTGTTTCGGTTCACATACATCATTGGCTTTCAAATTGTCGGCTTTGTGTGTTCCTAATGAAGGTGAATCTAGAAAAGCGCTTCGGAGGCATAACATTAATAAAATTGTGTTTTCATGTTTTATTTTATTTTTTTCAAAGTTTAAACGTTAAACATTGCAAGCTGTCAAATGCATGATAATAGGGATACATAAGGTACGAGGAACGAGTGCCGTTGTTGATAAAACAGGAAATACAGAAACATGTACCGTAGTATGATGAATGGACCAGACCGTTCATAGCATTCTAAGTATACAGCGATATTGTTTCTAGTAGATATGAAAACCGATGGATCTCCAGTGCTAAAATTTGAAGTCAGTCCATCTGTTAAGCTTGTGAATGTTCTGTTTTGTCTACTGCATGGGAAAAAACATGGATACGTATTCCCTGAAATATAACATATATGTATTGTCTTTTCGTTATCTTCAATCGGTTAACGTTTATAACTTGACAGGTCGACTTTCATCTTTTTTTATCTTCTTATACCTATAACGAACAAAGCTGTAAATAAAAAAAAATGGATATTAATAGACAATTATGTTTTTTTTCTCAACTGAGATTCTTTATTAACCCTTTTTAAAATGAATAATAGAAATTTTGAAAGCTGGACAAAATACGACAATTTAGACTTACCAAACTGCCCCAATCGAAATACTGGTAAATACGGTAGACTATGATATAAGCCGGGTTCCACCACTGTTATAATGATTAAAGCCTCGTTAGCACTTTATGAAATTGTTCAATCGGTTATCTGTTGACAACTTTTTTTAATTGATAGATGATATCGAACGTTTAACGGAGGTATACATAGTTAAATATATTTATTATCATTCCGAAATATATAACCTTTTTTTTAATGTTAGCAACTTTACAAAGATCATTTTATTTCCCATATAAATAAAGTATTAACCACGAATGAAAAAATATTTCAAACGAATGTTTTCACAAGAAGTTGTGTTTCAAAAGATTCCGTTAAATAAACTCATCATAGATACCAGGATTGAAATTCTGTACGACAGACACACGTTTCGTCTACGGAAGACTGCAAACAAAAAAGTTAAAAAGGAAAATAAAGTACGAAGTAGAAGAGCATTGAGGACCAAAAATCCCTCAAATTTTTGCCAAATACAACTTAACGATTGAAAATGTAAAACTGATTCGAAATGCCTGTTGACTCGTAATGCAAGTCTTTTATATAGGTTACAACCAATGTATTCTCCCGAACATTTGTAAGGTATTATTAAAATTAAAGTAATTCTCTCTTTCTGTTATTTTTTGATAAAAAAAAATTAAGTCACCAGTAGTTTACGAATGTTCAAATCTCATAAATAGATCAAGGTAACAAACAAAAACTGTGGGAATCGCATTTACTCCTAAATGAGCGGGACTAGTTGAGTTGACACATAGACGCCACAACTACTTTTACACATAAATCACTATTACTTTTCGGGAAAGGTGCTGGTAAATGTTGGTTTGTTGCCAAGTCACATCTTCTGTATTCATCAATGTGAACAACTTAAATAAGTATCCATAATATATACATAAAGCCCTCATTATACTTCTCAAAGCAAATACATGACTGTATATAGTCTATAATTCCGTTCCTCGAATGCTCCTTCCCTATAATATGTCCAAGATCTCTACAACGAATGTTATCATATGATATACAGTACTTTTCCATTGAGCTATCTTTGTTATATGGCATCGCATATTTTGTTTTCATGCGAAATAAACGCTTTACTCAACAAAAGTTAATCTATCTTCAATTTTTGAGTATACATTGATGATGATTTTTTAACCATGCAACACTATTGAAATGAAAACTGGAACCATGTACACTTATGAATTGTAAGTGAATATGTGATTTATAGTGAACACATTGATAATAACAGTCTGATTGAATTATTAATATCTACTTTAGACACATTTAATGAATTCCTATGGTAAAAGGGAATAAGATCCAAGGTACATTGTACATGGTGTAAATATATCATTTGTTTGTTTATTCTTTATTCAATGATGTTCCGAATTATATGGAAAACGCTCACAACTACACATTGTAAAATAATTATATATTATAACATAACTTCTACATGTTTTTTGTAAAATATTAATTGCACACGGTTTCAATGAAATGATAATAAATATACAATAGTGATGTTCTTGGTTTTAGGTGTTTGAATATCATGGACAGTTTGATTGGTATGTAAAGTGCAGTGGCAAAAAATAAAAATAGCAATCAGGACGAGAAGATCTTAATGTATTATCAACCCTGTTTTGTCCTAGCATTCAAACGTTCTAGGGTAACAGATTACAAGTGTCATTATTATTTACAAGTTATCATTTAATCTCATTTTAGACTTTGCTTATCTCTCTAAAAAGGAGATATTTGGTTTAAGTTAAGGATGTAGTTAGTTGAAATTAAAAAAATCTAGAATTTAAAATTGATACTATAAGTCAGAAAATCAATTACTGAAGGAAAGAAATAAGCTAAAATATTGATAGGTTATGGAACTCCTTTTTGAGATATTTGTTGTTGTTTTTTTAAATGGCGGGGAAAGGCTGACTTAGACTTTTACCTTATATTTGGCATTGGCATTATTTGGGTCTGAAATCGTAAGAAACAAATCTAGAATCTGCTTAAATTTTGGTAATGACCTTTTTATAAGCTATTGAAGTCTTCTATGAAAAGAAAAGTGTGTGATATTGGGCATATACTTTACCGAACTAGAGATAAAGGATACAACAGATACAGTTACGTCTGCTTCATATCTTGACTTACATCTAGAAATTGACAATGAGGGTCGGTTGAAAAACAAAATTTTACGACAAAAGAGATGATTTCAGCTTCCCAATTGTGAACTTTCCATTTCTATGTAGCAACATTCCCGCAGCGCCTGCATACGGAGTATATATCTCCCAATTGATACGATATTCTCAGGCTTGTATTTCCTATCATGGTTTCCTTGATAGAGGATTGCTCTCACAAGGAAGCTATTAAACCAAGAGTTCCAAATGGTGAAGTTGAAATCATCCCTTCGTAAATTTTACGGACGCCATCACGAGTTGATTGACCGTTATGAAATAACCGTTTCACAGATGATAGCGAATATGTTCCTAATGTCGTAACTATAATCCCGTTCCCTTTTCACGAATGTGGCCTACCGAATTAGACTATTTACCGGGTTTGTACTAACATGAGCAACACAACGGGTGTCACATGTGGAGCAGGTTCTGCTTACCCTTCCGGAGCACCTGAAATCACCCCCAGTTTTTGGTGGGGTTCGTGTTGCTTAGTCTTTAGTTTTCAATGTTGTGTTTTGTGTACTATTATTTGTCTTTTTCTTTTTTAGCCATGGCGTTGTCAGTTTATTTTCGATTTATGAGTTTGAATGTCCCTCTGGTATCTTTCGCCCCTCTTTTACCCTGTATCGTAGGAAAAAAACCAAAAATTTCCAAACCTGACCTGACTAAATCCTTAATGAGGAAGAAACCAACACAAAAAGCTCTGAACATTTATAGGTCAGCATGCAGTCTTCAACAGAATAAAATATATAAACAATGTGTGAAGCTCTATATTGCCTGCGTCTAGGAAAGTTGTGAAGGCATTAAACTGCAACTTTCAAAGCTCTGCTACCAATACCTGGCTGTTATCTCGTTGTGGAGTTATATTTATGCTTTTACGTGTGTTTTTCTTGTTTGCTAAATGTTCGTGCAGTGTTTTTGTCATGCTCCAGGTCGTTGTAATCATGGAATTTCACAACTATAGGACAGGGTCTGTTTGTATTTGACTGGATCCCAATTCTGTGGGCTAGGTCAATTTTAATGTCTGCATTTATTTTCAGAACATTTTTTAACATCAATTTTAATTCTACTTATACATATTCGTCTTTTCGTTTTTGAAATCATATTACAATAGCATTTTCTCTCATGCTCAGTACGAAAGGTCTTTGGTTCAATCACCGTTCTGGTCAAACCAAACACAAAACTAGTTTTAACTGCCTATACGCTAAGGGTTCGGCATTTAATAGTTAAAGCAAAGACGGGAAAGAGGACATGTATTGCTGTCGACTGCTGGCTTCTGCAATATACGACTCAGTGTGTATCAATGTAGTATATAGCAAGTTTCCTATTCATTTTATATTAACAATCACATCTACTTATAGGTTCGCGACTTATTGGATGTCGGACAGATGAAATATCGGTGTCTGACTAATTCAATGGTTTAGAATGTATAACTGAACTGTCTGACTGATAAATGGGTCAATGAACTGTCAAACTCATATCATTATCGAAGAAAGAGTGAAAAATACGATGTCGGAAAGTCACAACCAGGAAAAAAAGAGGCGAGCTATAATGGTTGATATTTGCTTTCAGAACACGATTGATTATGTTGACCCCTCACCTGGGTTCTATTAGGTAAAGCTCTGAATCTGTAGAATACTAAATGATGAGCAGATTTAATTGGCTCATGGGACCAAAAAGTTAGAAGTAGAATTTTGTTCTTATTAAATAAATTTCAAATGTTTACTATCATATAAAATGCAATTAAGATGTTATTTCAAGTTTTTCAACATACTCACCTGTTTGTGTAATTGATTGACTCTAAGTACAGCGTTTTGTATTTATATTTGTACAAGCCTGTGAAAAAAATTCAAGAGTTACTTCTTTTTTTTTTACATGATACAGATTTGCGCTTGATGAATAAATCTTTGGATTCGGTAGGTTAGAGAACAACCATTTATATTTTTTTTTATTTTGGAAAGGGGTTACGGGGGATGCAAGGAAAATAAAAGACTTTTTTGTCCTTCTCTTTCTCCGAACCCTGGATCAACCCCTGCAAATGAATGGATATCCAAGGAGGTCAAAATTTTGAGAGTAGATAAAAAACCAAATATATCAAAAACAGTGCAGCCACACCAGTCTAAAAAACAAAAACCTTTAATTCATGGTGGGGGAACAGATTTGTTTTGATTTGATTTTTGATTTTTGGTGTTTTAACGCCACTTTTAAGCACCGCTTTTGGGCTATTTCGTGGCGGCAAGTTTTTATTTGTGGAGGAAGCCGGAGTGCCCGCAGAAAACCACCGACCTTCGATAGGAAAACTGACAATCCTAGTCAATTAAGTTTGGAGTCGAGTGCACCCGCACGAGCGGGGTTCGAACTCACAACCTCAGTGTTGACTGGCTAGTGATTACAGTAGTAACTACTTAGACCACTCGGCCATCGAGGCCCCAAGATTTGTTTTGCAAAAAAATGTTTTCGTTTGAAAAATGGAAAAAAAGTGCACCAAGAACTAAAGACAAAAGAATGTTTTCTAATCTGTGTTAAAAACAATTCATTGAATTGGTGTATAATTCTCTGCCCCCAATGATTATCAAATGATAGCTTCCTTATCACATCTACTTGTTTAGGGGCATTAAGCTGTGAGTTGACAATCCTGTATTGCATTATCTATACAAAGTTCTTCTCGAGTCGTTATGCTTTATCGACTCTCAATAAAGAAATGTGTATGTGTATTTGTAATTACAGTCACACATTTTTTTATAGATACCCCCTTCCCCACCTCCCCACTGTTCTTATATTTTACAGATTTGCGCTCTCGACAAACACTGCCTTCTATTTTTGAAGTTTGTCATGTTTATTAGTTTTGTCTGTACTGGAACAATTTTTTTTTTCCAATAATTTGTTAAGTCAGAACAAAATTTGAATTCACAGCTGACTGACAGCCAAAAAATACAGCCTTGTATTTACATCCATAAATTGAGAATGAATTTGACATCCTCTTATATAAAATATCAATATATCAATCCGATGTCACACGCTTTCCCTAAAACTCTGAAATTATAACTTTGCACGTATATTCAAAGAGGAATATCCTGCTTCATTTTCATTGAGGGTCGATATCAAAATCAACCACACCAATTTTTCTCTATGAAAAATATACTGCATCAATTGTCTGATATATTACAATTCAATAGAAAATAAAATTATTGTGAAATCAAAATATTTATAGCAAAATCTATAGAACCATATGTCACCACTGTTGCCCAGATGTGTGTCGTCTTTTATTATTTGGGCAAAATGGGACAGTGGCTTTGCATGGTAATCGGTGAATTTTAACATTCAGTTTAAACATAGTTTAAATTGTCTAGTCAATATTCAAGATATTAGAATTCTTAATATGCGCAATTACAAACAATATAGTCCATAGATGTACAAACGTTCTGTTCATTTTTACATAGTTTGATACATATTGACTATAAGACAAAACTTTAAAGGTTATCAGTTTACAGGCTAAATGGTCTGAAAATTCAGATGAATGGCGGCAACGAATGTACACAGTAATTATGTGTTCTTCATGTTATTGGTTTTTTATAAGATCTAGATGGACCCTGTGATTCAACTTGGTTTGAGTCAAACATAGACTAACAATTAATCAATCATTTAAAAAAAAGTGTTAAGTAATAATGTTTGTTCCGTAAAAAATTGAAACCGACTGTCAGATAACGTAAGAAATGTTTACATATGAGGTTTTATACTATTTGGAAATGTAATGTCATTTTTAGAACTATGATGAAACTATTTAAGAGCAAAACACTATCTTTTCGTGCTTATTGCATGTGCACCAGTTGTAAAAAAATCTAAATTTTTGATTTGCGCCAAAAACAATTATTTTGCTTCATCTTGATAAGATTAGATCACATATATTTGACAACCATAACCAATGTATAAGTTAACCCAAACACAACTGGTACGTGGTGTTTAATGAGTTTATGTTTTCGTTACATTTACATTTATATTTCCCTCGTTTCATTCCTCTGAAAATAAAATGTGTCCTCACTATATATTTTAGAAAAAAGCAAATACATATACAGTATAGGGTTGTGCGTTTGCTACAAAATCGCATTTAATATAACATATTCAACATATCTACAGCAGATGTATATCAATGCATCAAAATACAAAATACACAAGTCAATACGAACTGAGGAAGAAGTATATATGAAGGTCATTTCGGATGGGTGGCTGGGAAATAGTGTACAAAACTAATTTCTATGTCCTGACTATCTTGTAACGAACGTCGCATTGGTAAAGCGCGCCTTAACGTTTCTTTAGTTAAAGACCGACGAAATCGTCCCTGCAGAAAGGAATTCAATAATTATTACCTTAATCTAATTTAAACATTCAAAATCGTTATGGCAAACTTAGAACCGTAAATAAATTGAATTATTGTAAAGCTTGAAGAGCGTATTGATTTAAACGCTTTAATGCGACATGATGGAACTTTTGCACACCAAAAGAAGCCGAGGAAATACATTTATATCATTTTAGGGATATTTTCAAAAGCCATAAAAAGAGGTTTTTTTTTCAGATGTATTAGATGTACGGTAGAGGTAACATATGTTTTAGTTGAAATTAAGCACAGAATACATTCTGACCAATACAACAACTTATTCTGTAAATGTTTCTTTAAAAAGACTTAGAATTATCTCCCATAGAACATATATATATCAAACATTCCGTAAGAAAGTAGAGAATTATTTTTAAAAAATCTTGAGGTCTCATTTGAAGGATGTGTTTCTTTGTGTTTACAAAAATTTTACTTCCTTATCACTGAAGAAAACGTTTGATGATTGAACATTAACAAGTTTAAATAATGTCACACAATTGTAAAGGGCTTCATATGAGAGAAAACGGAGGTATAATTATTTTTAATAAACTGTATTCAAAAAATTTAAACGTATATCGTAAGATAAATAACAACTTCTTAATAGTGGGAACAAAGACTGAGCAGATATTAACAGACTACAACGAATTGTATGAACATTACTGAATTAATTATTGTTTTCATCAAATATACAATATAAGAGAGTAAAACTGAATCATTTTGTTTCACATTATTAAAGAGTGACGAAATATCTTCTTATTTGTTTAAACCATGTACTATTTTTGGAAATAGTAATTTTAGTAACTCCGGATGAGTTGTTTTCATATACTATCAATTATATATCAGGATGGATAGTTGATCTTACGATTGTATTGAATAAAAGAGCAATTATTTTTATTTTTAAGGCATTCATGAACCGCAATTGAATATTAGTACTCTTTATAAATATGTATTGAGTGCTTTTATAAGATATAATGAATATAAAATAAAATATACCAAAAAAATTTGTCCGCATTGTTTAAGAGGGACAAAAGTTCTTCTTATTATTTGGAAACCGTGAACAAATATTTTAAATAGCCATTGAAGTTCCTCCTGATACATTGTTTTTTCCTACAATTTGAACATAATAAAAGAAAAGACAGTCACTCTTTTGTTTGTGTTGATTTCTAGTGCAATAATTTCTTTATTTTAAGGGAAATCATGAACCGTCATTGGATACACGTATAAGTACTTGTTGTACTTACAGATTGGTGCAGTCCTAACCTGTACAAAGCTTTACATGGAGCAGACTTGCTGACTGCTTTGCCAATTCACTTAAACAAATTTAAGCAGACAAGCAAGTTAACTTTGTCGGTGGTAGACTAGACCTAGGTCTGTTTTTTTAGGACTGCTGCAGACTTATTAATGAGTCAGTTCCAGACCAAACCTTTGATAATGTCTACTCCAGACCAGACTTGTGGACAGGTCTGCTTTTAAACAGTCGTGAAGACAGGTCTGCTGAAGACCAGACCTGCGCACAGATCTGATTTTGACTGGTTCTGGAAAAAGGTCAGCTCCTGACCAGAACTTAAGACAGGTCTGCTATATACAGATTGCCTTGTTTAAGACTTCATATCAGACCTGACATTTTATCATAGAAACATAGATCGTACATGTCGTATTGTTCTATTTTCCAGTACAGCAAAATACAATACTAATTAATTGTATTTATCGATATAAAACGGCCCCGGTCACACGTTAACTTAGTGTTGAGCAGACTAGCAAAAGGTTTACTTTAGAACAGGTCTAGTTTAATCGGAGTAGTCAAGGTCGAAGTTAACTTCTTGAGGAACTGGTTTCGAAGTTAACTTTAGTAGCGGACTTGTCTAAAGTTAACTTCTTCGGCGGTCATAGAAACAGTCCTAGGACCAAGTCTGCTTTTTAAGTTAACTTGATTTTGGTCCTAGGACCGGTCGGAGCGGTCCAAAAACCTGTCGGAGGTTAACTTTGACCAATCAAAACGACTGGTTGTCGAGTTAACTTGCTGTACAGCTTAGGACTGCACTCATCTGTAAGGATAGGTTGTTTTTCATAAGATGTTATCAATATAACAGCACAGGTTATAAATGTTTGTCTTCATTGATTAGGAGTGCAAATAAATCTCCTTTAAGTTAAAAGTGTTGTACCGTCTTTGAATATTTGTACTATGGGTACCACAAGATGGATCTTTTCCCATAAAAATAGAACAGTATAAGAGTAAAACACTTAAAGTTCTGTTTTTGTTGATTAACAGTGCCAATATTTCTTCATTTTAATGCAAATCATGTACAGTTATTGGATATGAGTATTGTTTGTTCCTTAGTATTGGTTTTTTTCACCAAAAGTGAAAAAATATAAAAGTGCAGAGAATACATTTTTTATTGTATTTACCTTTTGAATCATTATCGTAAATGTACTGTTTAATTTGTTTTCCTCTACTATATTGTTACCATTTTATTGTTCATTTTGAATTGGCAAAACTGCTATTTTCTATTTTGGTAATATGATGTTAAGAACTGTAATCTGGATTTATAATAATATCAATTCATTTTTGTTTTTTCATACATGGTCTTTATCAAATTAAACCATTGTCGTGAC
Source organism: Mytilus coruscus (assembly GCA_017311375.1). Classification (NCBI taxonomy): domain Eukaryota; kingdom Metazoa; phylum Mollusca; class Bivalvia; order Mytilida; family Mytilidae; genus Mytilus; species Mytilus coruscus. The sequence goes on along the minus strand of CM029602.1, from coordinate 24,814,770 downwards.
GTCAGCCTATTCATTTACCGTGGATTCTTTTTCTAGAATAAACGCTTTCTAAATCTGTCGCTCACCAAATTATATGCAATTGTTTCTTTTGTGTCCCTAATTTTATTAGGTTTGAATTGGCTAATTTACTGATTTCTGTTCACTAATGGAATTAATTTAAAAACTTACCTTTAATTTTTGTAAATTTTATATGCCTTCACTAGGAATCGAACCCCTCCTTGAAATCTGTTATGTGTGACTGGCATCAACACATCGACGAAACTGCTCGGCTACCAATGGGTTGCAATTTAGATGTCTATTTTATATATATAAATGAACATATGATACACATCGGCACAACAAACATACAGGGTTTGTAACTTTATATATACATTATAGGCAATCGTATAGTATAAGTTGGTAGCCGCGAGGTTAACATGGTTATGATCAATGAGTCAAGTTAAAGGTAGAGACTTGTCGGTTTAGGTTCGAATCCCTGTATTCTCTTTGTTGTTCCTATTCTTTAGTTTTTCCGTTTTCTTATTTTGTATGTCATTTTGTATGTTATTGTGGATATTTTTGTAATAAAAGCGGGTTATCCGTTTATTTTTGGATTATTTTTGGCTATTTCACATATTTGAAAGAAAATGATTACATTCAATTTGTCCAGTTTTGTTTTATGAATATAGTATGATTTCATCTGTTTTGCTACATATCTTTACAAATGTTTATTCGCAAATCCCTATGCGAGTAAATCGTAATGTTCCTAGAAATAGACTTCTTGCTAGTAATTTCGGTAACATACTTATTATATATACTTAGAAATAAGTTCGAATATGTTTTATTTTGTAAATTACAGATAATATTCAGATGCCTGATAATTTAAAGACAGACGTGTTATGTTATATTTGCATTTCTCTAACCAATTAATTGTGAACTTAGATTTATTAGTGCATTGTTGAACATAATGACATGGTTATTTAAACTCACTTACAATAGCTTCTAATTAAGAAAAGGCTTAAATTTTGAAAAGGCATCAACACAATAGTTTAAGTTAGAGATACAATGGATAAGCGTTGATTCATGAAAAACAAACCATTCGCCCTCCGGGCTCATGGTTTCTTTTTCAAGAATCAATGCTTATTCATTGTATCTATATAACAGAATTGCTTTTTTATATAGTACAATCGAATTCATCTAACAAGATTGAATATTTCATGAACAATTTTTTGACATTTGGCGGAAAAACTTTTTTGCACAGCTAGCATAAACGAATAAAACAAAACTACGATTCCGTAATATACAAAATGTCAGGCGTGACGTAATAAGTCAATTCGTCAAGACGGATCGACCCATCTTATCCGTCCGATCAATCCGCGCAATAAAAGATTCTCATAAGTTTAACGAATTGGTGACGTGAACTTGATGTGAACTGGACTGGTCGGGACGAATTGAAGAATGCTGACTGATCGCTTAAATAGTAACGCTTAAGGTTGCAAGTACTATGAGTAAATGCGTCTGAAAATGGAATTAAAGACTTTACATGACTTGATAATGTAATTGGATACAGAAAAGACTAAAGGTCAACATTTAAGGTCATGAACTCAGTAGGTTGAGGAAGGAGATAGGCTAATTCCCTTTGCAATACAGAAACTCCAAAGTTTGTCAATAAAACTTTCAAAAGACTTGTTATTGACGACAATACTATAGTAGAAAATCTTAAAGAACTTAAAAATATTTTATGCGAAACTTTACAACCGACAAGATTGCATGTCCCAAAAAGTAATCTTCTGAATAAAAATGCGATTTTTGTCAACTAAGTTAAGAGACAATGTCGAAGCATCCGTTGTGTGCTGTTGTTTGTCTTTTCGTCGGTTTTCGTGTTTTTGCCATGGCATTGTCAGTTTGTTTTCTACTTGTGAGATTGAATGTCCTTTGATATCTTTGCCTCTCTTTTACAAGGTAATATTTCCTTTCCTCAATTAACACAAGCATTGAAAAGACTATCCGATTACAAAAGTCCTTGATCAGATGGTTTTATTGCAGAATTTTCAAAGTATTTTGGTTGGACGTAGGAAAGTTTGTCTTAAGGTCGATGATTTATATATTTTAAATTGGTAATGTCTGTCACACAGTCAGGGAGTTATCACGTGTTTTCCAAAAAAAGGTAAGTCAAAGCAGTTCTGTTGAAAAATTGGCGTCAAAGTACACTTATGAATTCAACATATAAATTACATTCTAACTGTATAGCTGAGAGGGACAAAAACAATGCTTAAAGAATTGCTTGATTCTGATCAAGCAGGCTTTATTGGGAAGAAGTGAAAACTTGAATATAATATTTGACACTTACCTGAGGAAAATTATGTCCTTGGTATATTTACTGATTGATTTTGAAAAGGCTTTTGACTCTATATCATGGTCATTTCTCTTTGAAACAGTTAAGTATTTTAATTGTTGAGATTCCATCATGATTTGTATGAAAACATTTTTACACTCAGAACTGTTTTCTGTCAGACTTATGCCGAGTGGAAGGAGGCTTTAGACAAATGGATCCTTTTTCTCCTTACTTTTTCTTACTATCTGCATAGTTTCTGGACATTTAAGTCAGAAATAATAATGAAATAAAGGGTATTACGATAGATTATTCAGAGTTGATCTCGTCTCAATATGCATACTACTTACCACTTACCACTTAAGACAAAATAAATGTAAAGTTAGGAACTTAAGTGGGGTGCCAGTACTTTCAAATTATTGGGTAAAATTGTTTGTAATGGTTAAGATAGAATGTTAGACCTTAATCATTCTCCTCGAAACCAAGAAATAAGAAATATCATACAAAACAGATCAAAACAGTCACTTACCCCATTTGGTAAAATAACAATTACTCAGTCTCTAACTCTTTCATAATTTAATTATCTGTTCCTGTCCGAACCAGGTCAATATAAGAATATGCAACGTCAACTTATAAGTTAATTGTTTTCATTCCTTTGGAATAATAACCAAGACAATATAAAGCAGGATCTTCTATGTCAAGAATACTACAGAAGAGGCTTGAAAATGAATTTTTTTTTTTTTTTATACAAGGGTTAAAATTGACTTGGGTAAAAAGATTAATTATGTCAAATTACAAGTGGATAACATCGTTCAACTCTATGGTAAATAGAAAGCTTACACAGAGTTGGTTTATTTTGGATCGATTAAAATATCAAAAACACAAATGTTGGAATCCTTATATTTTTGAGGGAGTCGTTTCGGCTTCTATATGGAAAAAAATTGATAATATCAACGTTAATTATAGAATTTAGGCACACCATGGGATATGGACTGTAAATGTCCTGTAAGAAAAACAAGAAAATATACTAACCTATCAAACTTTTAAAGAATATATAATTTCAAACCAATTTTGTACAACTTATTGGGGATATACAAGCACTAAAAGAGTTGCAACCTATTGGAATCAACACTAAAAAGGAGAAAAAAAATCAATAAGCTCTTACGCCTTTGAATACTAATAGTTTCTTTAAGTCAGAAAAATGCTCAAAGGGCATGTATACTATCTTAAATCGAGGTAAAATACATATATATTTTGCAGCTGAACAAAATTAGGAGAATGTACTAATTTAGGTTATTTAAGGAATGAATGTAATATTTTCTGTCTATGAAGAAATAACATAAAACATGTGGTGCACACTGAGTTATTAATAATTCGGGTTATTTAAAAGTGTGTACCATATTTTTGATGTTATTTCGAAAAGACAGAAAATTATTACAGTAATTCCTTATGATTTAGTTCTAAATTCCATTTTTGATCAGTAAATCATGAAAAAAAAACGTTGATGACGTCACGGTCACATGACAAAATTATGTCTATGAGCTGATAGACCAAAAACTTTCAGCCAATCAGAAGACGTGTTACATCCAAAATTAAATTATTAAGGAATGTACAAATTCCACTTTTGTGTTACTAAGTTTTCAGAAAATACAAATCTTCGTTGGTTTGTTTACTGAATTGTACACTTTGTTTTATAGGTATAAACACTTTACTTTTATAAATGAACCTTATAATAATACAAAATTGTGACCAACATTTGACACACTCTGAAATCATCCCTTCGAAAATTTGAAGGTCGCCATCACGAGTTGGTTAACCGTTATGGAATATCTGTTTCACAGATGGCGACGGATATATTCCTATTGTCATACCCACAATCCCGTCCTTCTTTCTTTAGAGGTGATAGACTTATCATGGGTTTGCACTCATTTGAGCAACACGACGAGTGCCACATGAGGAGCAGGATCTGTTTACCCATCCATAGCACCTGAGATTATCCCCGGTTTTGGTAGAGTTCGTGTTGCTCATTCTTTAGTTTTTCTATGTTGTGTTTTGTATACTGTTGTTTGTCTTTTTGTTTTGTTTTTTTTTTTTTTTTTGGTCATGGCATTGTCAGTTTATTTTCGACTCATGAGTTTGAATGTCCCTTTGATATCACTTGCCTCCCTTGTAACAAGTAATGCATGTACATTTTGCAAGGACGAGCAAGAATATATTGAAAATTTACTCTAGGACTGTCATAGTGTAACCGACATTTGCCATAATCTGAATTCTCAATAATTTTATGCAGTACATGCTGAAATTCTACTCAATTTGGATATTGTCATATTACCTATAAAGTACATCATCTACAGGGATAAGATACAAGATGCAAAACCTTATATAAATTGACTGAAAATTATGTTAAAGAAAACTGGATTTCAGAAAAACACATTTTCTGAAAATATATGAGTGTGGAAGAATACAAGTTGTACTGAAAACTTTGGATTAGAATCAATAATTAAATGTTAAGGTCAACAGTAAATGGACTATGTTATAGATTTTGGTAACATTTTGCATACAATATTTGCTCCTTGAACTATAATTGAAAATCGAAAAAATAATGTAACGTGTCCGATTCGCCGAAATGTGTCTGTTTAGCTCAAACATGTCCTTAAAATCACATATCGCCCAAACATGTCCAACTCTACTTCCCAACAAACATGTACGATTATTTTTTTCTACCAAATCTATCCGATTTTTACCACACCTAAACGTGTTCGAAAGTATCTTATCGCCGAAACGTGTCCACTTTAAGACACAAGAGCGTCTCAAAGCCTTAAGCGCTTATTTGTCATCTGTGACGACTGTAACGTCTACGGCAGATTCATTCGTGGTGCAAATAATTTAGGACGTAGTGTTTCTGCTCGACAACACAAGATAAAAACCGCTATCCAATGACACCAATGCAAAGATTAAAAAGGTTCCTAAGTTAAAAGAGGAAAATCTTAAATGAGGACCTCGTCCTACGGATTAGAGAAAGAATGATTAAAAAATAGATATACAATTGTATTTTAACAAGGAATCCAGAAATGTGTTTATACAGTAAAAATCTTAATGTTGGTTACAGTTGCAAATATTTCATAGAGAACTTTTCAAGTTAAAAACTGAAAAATGTTGTTCATCATGCATTAGTTTACTGTATGTCAGTACTGTGGAAAATGGCAAATGGTAAATCATATGAACTACAACATTTTGAATAAAATTCATTTTCACCACTTTGATCTATAAATTTAGGTTATTTCTTTTGTTCTTCGCCATACATTCTTTTTATCTTTTTATTTTTGTACAGTTGAAATAATTTTGTGCATGCCAATATACTCCAGGGGATACTTAACTAGCTGAACAATCGATGAGGTTTCCGAAAGGCTGGATACCTGTAGAACTTGTTTCAAATGTGTCAACAAATATTGCTATTTACAGTATGAGTAACGTTTTTGATTTTCATAATATATTAGTCTCAATCATCACTGAAAAGACGTTAATTGTCGCAATGCACATCTGGTGCAGTATTAGTTTGTGGTATTAAGCATTTTATGCAGCAACTTAAAGCTGTAAGTTGATTGGCATCTAGTGTGTTATCTATCTAGGGGTGGGATAGTTTCCTACATGTACCGAAACAGGAACTTAATCCACTATGTCGAACAGTTAGCTACAAATTGTAGTAATATTGGCACCTGTTTGGTTTTCAGTTAGTATAAGCGGTTATGATGTTTAATAATGACAATGTAAGTTGTATATGTCTTAAAATAATAAAAATTACTTGAAGAACATATCTTTTTTCTCATTTTTGAATTGAATTATATATTTTTAAAGTAAATTACAGGTGTAATACCAACAAATCATAGTACGCCTCATCCGGTTTCATACGAAAAAGGTTAGAAAAAAAAAATATTTCCTTGAATTTGACAGTTGTAGGAAATTAATCCTACGTTTCATTGCAGTAAAAAATTTCTGAGTCATAAACACCGTTCTTTTTTTATTGGGTGTTTCTATAAAATATTATGGAAACTTGAGGTTACATGGTTACTAAAGCTTGTAAACAAGGAAAAAAGGGTGAAAAATTGATTGGTTAACTTCCAGTGATGGTTATTATCTTATATGCAATGAAATGTTACGTGAATCTTTGTCTGAAGTACTGGACAGGATAAAACTTTACTCATGCCAAGTATTTCTTTATTTCAAACAAAGATAAATTCTGCACAATGTTTTGAAAAGTGTCAATTTAACAAAGACTAACAGGGGAAAACAATGGTGTTACTACTCCTACAGTAAATATATTTCAACTAGATTTGTTTTTAAACAACCTTTATGATTACGCATAACTTTATATAAAGGTGTACACATTTGGACGTTTATGAAAAGGAAACGTTTCGGCGTACTACACCAACAAAACCTGTCTGCAATGGAGTACATTGATGTCATAAAGACATGTTTTAGGGATTCGGTACGTTTGAGGGAAAGACACGTGTATGTGCATATTTAAGTGCACTGTTATTATTAGTATTATTTTGTTAATGAAAATGCTATACAAGGTCATGTTTTTCTCTGACTGTTAATGACTTTACACTTAATCCATTGGTGAAGTGATTGATATTTTAGTCTAAGATACATGATCTTTTATTAGTTGTTATCGGCTTTGAACTAACTTTCAGTAACTGTGAGTACTCTCAGATCTGAACTTTGTGTATTTTGTGTTATTTATAGATTTTTATTGTGCTTTGTATCGATTTGATGAGTTAAGCCCTTTTCAACTGATTGCTATAGTTTGTTCTGATGTTGTACTGTACTTGTCAGCAAACATGTTTAACCCGTCATGATTCTGTATGTGCCTTTCCCAAGTCAGGAGCCTGTAAATCAGTTGTCGTTTGTTGATTTGTTTCTTGTTTTGTACATAAATCAGGCCGTTATTTTTCTCGTTTGAATTATTTTACCATGTCATTTCGAAGCCTTTTGTAACTTACTATGTGGTATGGGTTTTCATCATTGTTGAAGGCCGTATGGTGACAAATAGTTGTTTACCTTTACGTCATTTGGCCGTATTATGCTTATTTATTCCACTTGATTGATTTTTGTGGCACGAGATAACTTTATGTGAATACCTATACATACATGGAGAAGAAAACAAATATAAACAAAATACATATTTGTTAAAAATGACGATCACACGATCACAATACGAAAAAATTGTTGCTGACAGAGTTGAAAATGTGTTAATGTACTTATGACGTCAATGTGTTGGCTGTCGTATCGTACACAAAAGGTTGTTAAGTTATTTGACGTGATGATGAAAATAGTTTTAGAAACTTATAAAATAAATGAATCAAACTTTAAATCCCTTCCGGCTCCACGGGTATGTTGAACAGGTGACATATATATGGCAAACAGAAAGAGTATAAGCTCAAATAAGCCATAAAGTACTTGTAACTTGGCGCAAATGAGACCATATTTAAAAAATAAAATGCTGATTAGCGCAAATGAAAAACGTTGTCTGTTAAACCATCGCTTATTGATTGTTCAAAAATATATCCTGACGTATAATTTATGATTTCAATTCAATATTCAAATTTAATTCAATTTTTTTTCTTAGATTGTTTTTCTAAAATGTTGTTATTAGTCAATTAGTAGAATTATCAAACTCTCGTATTTTAAGCGGTAAGAATTTCTATTTAGACTTGATGGGACACAGAAGGGTCTATTATCATTCATAGAACTATTTGAACTTCTCGCTGATTTTAAATTTTATCGGCTCAAACATATTTCTAATTAGATAAATAGTTTATCAAAACTTTAAAACATATAATTGATTTCAATGTATGCTATACATTTTCATGGCTGTTGTAGCAGTTTCTAATGATACACTTTCAACAAAAAAGTTAATCGAGAGATGAAAAAAAACTGTCCATGGTCAATATTTCTACACAATTCAGAACTAAACCCGTGGGAGTATCTTATGATCAGATTGGTGAATGAATGATAAGGATATGGCTCTACTGTTTTAATATTCAGTTGAAATTGTCAGCTTGTGTTTGAATACACGAATATTATTATGCTCTACATAATTTTAATTTTCTTCGTAAGAAAGAACTAAAGGTATGTAGAAACACGAAATTAAATGTTTGAATACCAATAACTGTGTAATAATCTCATTTCAGTTAATGCGCAGTCCTGGTTTTATAGTATTGCACTACCTTTTATTTGGAAGATTGTTGTTTTCTTAACGACCAGTGCATATGAAGGTCGAAAAAATGAATTGAACAATCAAACTTTCAACGCATCAAGTAAGATTTATGGACCGACAGATATGAATGTTTGGAAACTTAATCTGAATAAACTGGAAAGAGAAAAGAGGACTCGCTCGGTAGGTTCAGTAATTACTCTCGCATTTTGTCACATACAAATTCTTTATAGAATTCAGTTTGATTTTTGACATTGTTACCGTTTAATGTTATTTATAACGCTATAGCTATAAGCTATGCATTTACTTCTTTTCCGATGTGAACTCGCTATTAAGATGTAATGAAATATTAATGTATCTAGTTGACTTTTTGTCGATGTTATTTCAGTCATTTTCATAGTTTTCTATCCTCCATTCAAGTGGTTGTGTTTTGTTCAATGGCGAATATTACATGTATAAAAGAGACAGAGATTTTACAGTTAATTGGTGTGGTAATTTATTTGTAAACGTAAAGCAAGACTGTAATATATACGAAATTAATTTATCAAATTGCAACATTTTCACATTATATATTCTCGTCTAATAATAAACGGAAAAACAACAAAATAAATACCCTTTAAATAAAGGGATTTCTAAAATATATATGATTATAATTAACAGATAATGTCATTTCATCTAAATAATGTAATATTTGAGCAATTTAATTTCCTTTTTCCTAAGGTCTATATCAATAATTAAAGAATACATTTCTAGAAGAAATACGGAAAAAAAAGACCGCCAAAAAGTAGCGATTATGATATTTAACCCTCCCTCAGAAAATGAGATATAAATTAAGTAAGCAGTAAAACAGAAATGAAATTCTTTATCAATAAAAAGTAAAAAAGTGACACTTTTTCCCCACATATTAATGTTCTAGTTGTAGGGGAGTGACCAAGCCAACAAATTTTCAACTTTAATGGATCACTCTACCTGCAGGCTAAATTATGATTTTTCTTGTAGAGAATGTCTAAACTTCAATTTTTGCCTGGTGGTAGAATCGAAAAATGGTGCATTGTTTTAAATTTGAGGCAAAAGTTCGGTAGTTGAGTTTTTCTTTAGTGTTGATAATTTCCTCATGGGGTTATAAAAAATAATATCTAAATTGTGAAATAGGCAAGACATTATTCCTCTAAGAAAGAATAAACAATAGCAATTCGTTTCCGAGTCAATTTGAAGACTTTGTAATCAGCAAATGCCAACTTTCGAGGGAAATTTAGGTGGGTAACAAGAAAAAACCAACGACAAAACTGGAAATTGATTTCAATTGATGTTTTAACATAACATGTACATTTAAAGATATATTTCTGAATTTTAAGCAGTTTCTTATAAAACAATAGAATATAATTTTGATTCTGTTTCATTATATACCGGTTGCCAGCGGCAAATATTTCACTAGGTAACTGAATAAAATGGTTTAAATGAAGTATATTTTTGTTATGACTAATGCGATTGTATGGGTAGGAATTGTGACATCAGCAGCCTACTATGGACTCCTCAGAAAGTGTTGCTGCAAGAGTCCTTTAACATGCAAAGTGCACAACACTTTTAGAACTCCAGGCTTCTCATTGTTTAGCCATGAATTTAAATATTCCGCATGGTCAAAGCTGTATCCACCCTCCATGAGTTCTACTGTTATATAATAACAAGAAATAATTTTCCCAATATTTCTTACATTACATATTTTGATCAGATCTCGTTTCATCGTCGTCTTCTTCAGAAACTGCTTGTTGATTAAGATGATTCCTACATCCCGCAGACCCTCCACATGATGAAATACTTGTATAAGCTAAATTATGTGTTTACCATATACAACCTTTTTTTCAAGCTCTCTACCCTTACATATTAAAATGATGTCTTGAAGGATATCTGATGACTAAGGTCCCTCAAGGAAAACCGGGTTGCGTTCTCAATTCTTAAAACAAATCTATTGTCTTTAAAAACAGAAAAGACATCTTCAATGACTTTAGTGCTTTTGGATGAGACAATAAATGAGCTATGACAATCAAGAAACGCCTTCCATACGTTTTGTGGAATACTTTTTATACAGTTTATGTCTCTGAATCAATTGAAAAATGCTTTAAATAAATGAACCTTGGGAGCCTCATAGGGCAGTGTTAATACTGGACTACCACGATTAAATATTCGCAAATAAGGATCTGTTTACTGTATTTCGAGCCTAAATTCCAGAGTCAAAACATATGTCATATAGCCCAGATGAAGTTTATAACTTACCAACTGTTGCTATATAAGAGATGAAAGCCTATGAAATCCTCATATTCTTTAAATGTGGGAGTATGAAACGTCTGCCATAGACCATGTTTGTTGTTGGGCAACAGCATACAATTGCTGGTTAAACGTTTGCTCTGCATTTTGCTGAACATACCTTGTTTCATTATATGGATTCGGCCTATTTCCAAATTTTCTAAGCTGGTGTTATATCTTCATACTTCCTAGTATGATTCACAAACGCCATGGAAACTTTGATTGTCAATCATATCTTTTTAACCAAACTCATGGTGTAGTTGTAATGCCATCTCAAGATGAAAGGGGATGAAAACAAGTTAGCTGCTTAATGTAACTATACATCTGTTATTGACAAGATTTTTCACATCCTGTCGTCAGAAGATTCAGGAGCATTACTCTCAGCATTGTAAGCTTAAGAATCAATTATCAAGAACAAAACTTCGTAAGTAAGCAAGGAGTGTTGTGGGGAATATGAAATACATATTTCAGATGGTGTTGGGTAAGTCCCATTTGATATATCTAAGGACTGCATTTAACTATAAGAACTGTTGAAGTGTCTGCATGTAATGTTTGGATTCATTCATAGTTATTGTATCAATATCAGTTTCAATTTCTGACAGTATGTATCCAGATTTTATATGGCTAGCTGCTAGCTGCTTCAATGGCTTCATACATCTAGATCGAACTACTGAACCCTACATTTGATTCTTCCTGCCGTTTCTTCTTCTGTATGACGATTGATTTTTCAAAATATTTTTTCTAACCTACACTGTAGTTAAGCTGAAGCGAACGTTGTTTTCAATTTATGAAGTAGGAAGCAGCAGTATTTACCCAAAAGAAAAGACATGAAATAGGCTTTTTGGGAACAGGCAAGTCTTCATGGATGTCACCAATTAGGCTAAGAGAATCCTTCTCGTTAAACATTCAACTCGTCGTTTTTTTGTTTTTGTTTTTTTTTTTTTTTTTTTGTACCGGAATGCTAAGAAAATATAACCATTGAAGTCTTGTAGTAAAGGGCCTTTGTTTTGAATTCTGGTGAAAAAGGGTGATTTTAATTCTAAATGTCTTTTTTTGTCCGATATTTCTATTAAGTTTTCGAGTCCTTCGTCTGTTTAGTGCTTGCTGAAAAATACTAGCAGTTCAGTCAAAAGGCGTGGACATTGATCTAGCTAGAACAGACCAAGAACAACATGGTTGATCATCAGCATGGAAAGTATCTGTCTGATCATCTAGAAATTCAGGCAGTGTAAACTTTTCTAAATTGACCATTCTAGTGTATGATTTGTTACAAGATTTGTGATAATGATACTTATTTATATGAACATCATCAGGCGAACTATACTTACTTCATGGAGTCGGTGAAATACATCTTTTCTTGTATATACAGCATTATAAAGGGTTCCTTTTGCAGTTAGATAGGACAGTTTTTACTTGTTTTAAACTGGTATGTATTTGAAAAATCTCAGTTCTTTGAAACTCGGTTTTTTTAGCTTGCGAAGATGTTAGCATCAGTTGACTACTAAAAGTAGACATATTCCGGAAAAACACTTATGTGCTCCAATTTGACTTTTACTGTTAGAAAACATCTATTTTCAACTTTAGTAAAAGCACGATAAAATATCTTTTTAAACAAAATTTATCAGTCAAAACTTTATAAAACATTGTTCAATAAACCTATGATACAAAAATATCAATCCTAACATATTTAATAGTCACAAACAGGAACATTTCGTCAAGTAAAAGGCAATATACTTCGTATCGGTAAAAGAAATAAATCCGGAAATTCACTGAATTATAATGTCTATCAAAAATATGTCGAAACACTTGAATTTATTAGAAAAACTGAGCCGGAGTGGTCTCATAACTTTACCTAATCATGCTAATGAAGTTTTATTACTTTTTAACACACAAAAAAATAGAAGATATCGATGTTATGTAAATCTACAAATGGTGTAACTACTCAGTGAACATAAAACAGAATGCATATTCTTAAAACTGAGTGAAAACAAAAAAATTAGGCTTAATAGAAGGATTTATAGTTTTAAAATATGAATTAGCACTTAAACTTTCATAAAATGCCAATTCAAGAGTTTAAGGACTATAAAAAAGAAACAAAAGTAAATATTTTGTCGAGTAATGGAAAAATCAACACTTCTTTAATTTCTTTTCCTTTTTTTTTTTTTTTTTTTTGGAAAACTGCACCGTAGGAAATAGCTACGACCGGGCAAACAAATAGGATTAAGGTATTGGCTTTGCAAAATAATCATTTTTAGCGTGCAGTTATGCCGTTCCATTAAAGTCATAAAATAAACACCTTTTTCTTGATTTGTCACTCCACTATTGAGTCTTTGTTGGATTTAAATAGAAACACACACGTATTTTGCAACAGTGAATCAAAAATATACCTTTTCATTCACTTCCCATCAATCTCACGCGACCATACGCCACACGGATGACACAAAGTAGATGAAACCAATAGGTAATAGCTACTTCGGACCAAGATTTCAATATTTGTCTTTACAGCTTTTTCCCGCTGATTTACTATAAGTGCATTTTGAAAATCGTGATAAAACCATTTTGCCCATTCAATACAAGTTATTGCTACTAGTGTTAGTGATGATAATATCAATATTCGATCAAAATCAGACATAGTATTGAGTTTTTTTTTTGTATTACAAATAATCTCATACGCACACTCTTACCAAAACCTTTTTTTTTCTCTCAAATAATAGTTACCCCGCTTCTGATTTTATGGAATAAGGTATTTCTGAAAGATTTGGTCAGAATTTAATTTGATACACTTAATATAAAAATGAAAGTAACTAAAATGTACTTGTCTAATGAATGATTAAATTACAACTTTATAGATGTAATGCTTACGAAGGGCTTTTCTGGATTGACCTTCTCAAAAGAAATACTCTGAGCCAAAGATTTGAAAGCCAATGATGTACAAGTACCTAAAAACATGAAGAGCTATATAGCCAAAAATCTAATTGAACAACAATGATTTATTCGTTACTAACCTGTATTTAGTAAAAATGATCCAACAGAGATTAATAAAAAGACAGCTAATGTGTTCATCTTTTTGCTTTTAGACCGGCAGATAATTTCAAATGTCTCGTGAAAACATGTTATTGCTTTTTATAGTCTACAACTACCAATCAAAATAGTGAATATTTTCTACTGGATAAAGAACTTACTTCACCCAATAAAATCTGTTCACGTACAGAGTCTTCAAATTGCTTAGTTACACATTTTATACGTGCCAAATCACAGAGTTTTTGTTTAATTATGCATGCACATCAAAAGCATAATATGAATATTGCATCCTAGTATTTACGATAACTTTGCTCATCAAGCCCGTAAAGTTAGAAAAGATCCATGTTTACTCATAAATCTTTGACAGTTATTCTCAAGGGATATTAAATTAATTCCGTTTTTAGATCTTTGAATTATTGTTTTTATCAGAACAAAAATAATGTTGTTTTTGATTAATTAAAACATTACTAACTATGTATGGCTATACAGTTCTGAAAATGCTGGAACTTACATCCTGTCGATATCAAACACTTGTAGTTGAGCATTGCACACGGTCAGGGTTTTCTAGGACGGGAGAACCTGATTTCTTTATTAGCTTTAATGGTTTTGAACTAACTTTCGGTAACTCTACGACGCATTCTTAACGTGACTGTCCTAAGCCATGAGCCTGTATTTCAGTGGTTGGCGTTGGTTGTTATGTGCTATTAAATTAGTTTTTTATCGTTAATATTTTTGTCATTAATCAGGCCGTTGGTTTTTACATAAAAGATAACATAAAATTACAGCAACTTTTAGATTGAATATATCAATGTTGCTAGTTCAAAAACAGACATGTGCAGAGTGTTTACTTCTGTTTGTATGCAAAAGGTGAATAACGAACATTTGTCAGAAATCATGAACAAAAAGATTTTTTCTAATATTTGTTTAAAATACAACGATACTAAACTGCATTCCATTCATCAAACAAGCAGCAATAAAATATACAAATGAGATTATAACTACAACTTAAGCATTTAATCGGATTTGAATAAATTTAACAGCTTTAATAATGTCAAGAAAGTTAAACGCCTATTAAGATCATGTGCGAAATAATGACACATGAGGCGTTTAACCTTTAACTTTATGTGGGTTAATGCTAGGATGACATTGTACTCTAAACACATGGCTGTTCGTGTTATAGCGAACTTCGCCGCGATTAATCTTTATTTCTCGGGGTAATTATCTGCTAAATAACTCTCTCAGCTTTTGTGGTGTTTTTTATATGACCTCGATAGCAGGGGAAAATTTTTTATAATAGTTTTGTACATTTAATTCTATAAAATATATTTGCCAATGACTTCACCTTCCTCTTTATTAATGATTTTCTTTCGTTGAATTTTTCAACGTATGGTGACTAGTGGCCTATCAAAGGGATCAAGTCTTCAATATATAGAACCTACTTCCATTGGTCTATACAAAAACAAATGCCAACAATAACAACTTGTTACTTTTAATGCGTTTTCTGCATTTATTTCAATCGTTCATCATCAATTTCTTCATCTTTTGTCCTGGCAAAACGTTTCAGATTTTTCTTCAACGCCGTGTTATTTTTTATAAAGGGACGTACCACCACTACTAACCGTGTATTAAAATAAACCACTCCTACTAACCCCATATTAAATATACACGGTCTCCACGCGGAAGCTTTTAATCAATCTTATTCCTAGAAATGTATAGGAGGTAAGATGATTTACAATATTTACCATACTTTTAAAAATAGCTAATCAAAGATTGAATCAGGTTAAGATTAAAATTGGTAATGCAAAAAAAAAAATGTAAAACACATTTCTTGAAATAAAAAATAAATGGAGAGTGTGTCCATGGAACACAGATGAACACAGATGATGCCCCCGCTTGCATATAGAGTTATAAAGGGGCATAACTCGAGAATGGTAAAAGTGTCGCCACCCAAATTCGAACTTGATCTATGTTTTGTGGTAATAGGCATTTTTTTAAAGTTTTGATTGAGGCAAACTTAAGTTAGAGAACGGAAACCAATTTCGGAAAGTACGTACGAACGGACGGTCAATGGTAACACTTTATGTCCCTCCAGTGACGGCGGGAGCATAAAAAGCAAGTTCTGTGGTGAAACGTCAACATGAGGTTGAACAGAAAATGCTCTTATTTTGCAAACTGGACGAAAAGTGTTACATAAATGATACCACGATGAACATGTTGAAATTTTCTGAAACTATAATTTGATCAAAAATTAACAACAAAAAATGGACAAAGCAAACATATATGTTTAAAAATGCAATACCAAATAAAGCGCAACGCAACTTGACTCTATCAAAACTAAGATTTATGTTAAACATGATTTAAATATAATGAATAAAACCATCGCTTCGTTTATAAACAAAAGAAACTCTATAAAATATTTAAAACACTAACAGAAAGTTGTGATAACCCAAACTTTTTTTTAATGTGGGAGAAAATATTTAAGAAACATTTAAATACAAAATTTAAAAAAACAATTTCATTGCGTGTTCCAATATCTCAATGATAAGTACCGATTATCAGGTTGTCTGAATATTGATATTGTAAAATATCGGCTGCGAGTCACAATATGAAGTTGTTGTCGAGTAAGCGTAGCGAACGAGTTCAAAAAGGCTTCATATTGTGTCGAGCAGATGATATTTTACAATATAAATATGCAGACAACCAGATAATCGATTTATCGGCTTGTATTTGCGTATTTTGCATGGTAGAGACAAGTTTTTTTCTTTGTTTTACAAGCAAACCGGAAGATAACGTTATAAGTTCGGGTCAAACTTATCAACGTCGGTTCATTCATTATGACGTCGGTGATATGTCCGGGTCAAAGTTATTAAGGCCGGGTCAACGTATTTGACGTCACAAAGCCATGATATGCAATTTTATTAAAACCTGAGCAGATTGATACAGACAGTGGGACGACCGATAAAAGATTGAAAACATGCAAGTGGAAGCTTGTTAATAACATTATTGATTGAAATGACTGCTGACAAAGTGGGAAAATTACAGAAGATAATTTGTGCTCTTATTGTAAAAAGAACATTTTTTTCTGACAAGTTTATATACTGCTGAATTCCTAAATATAATAATAAACTAATGCAATATATTGGAATTTATAAACACATTATAAACATGGACAATTTAGGAATTGGGTACTATATTGAAGATGCTGCACACTTTAATAATCTATTAACAATATTTTTTTTACAATATAGGAATCATATTTTGTCAAAGAAAAGAAAACAAGCATTACCAAAATGTTTGCAGCCCCCTAAAATAATTTCAGACATAATAATTTCAAAATAATTTCAGACATCATAGAAGACATCATCACAGACATCACAATTTCAATAAAACAAAGAATAGCACGATAAGTATAAAACACTATTCTTCATTGGTAGATACACTAGATCCTTGACAAGCATCAATCAAAAATTCGTTTATGATTGATAAACTTCAATGCTTAAATTACAGATAATAAAATCAAGTTGAAGAAAATATGTTTTGATATTATGATTTCATCTTGGAACGAATACTTATATTTAATCACAAGCCAAACATGGTCAAATGTTTTTCACACGTTACTGGGTTTAGAACATATTTTTGACAAAATTGAATCCGACGTAACTCATCTGTCCACCGCCACTTCTCAAACAAACAACAATTTATTGTCTGAAAAAAATTTGCAGTGCAGTTGCTTAAAAACAGAGACAATATAATAATAAAACCAGCAGATAAAGGAAGCGCTACTGTTGTCATGAAAAAAGAATATATTCAAGAGGCAGAACGTATACTTTCTGATGAGGATTTTATCAGAAATTAGACACGATGACTAAACGCCTGAATTCAACAAAAAAGTCAACACGAACATGGAAATCATGTGTGAACAGTGTTATATAGATGAAGACATATTTGAATACCTAAAACCTAAAAAATCAAAGCCGAAACGTTTCTATCTTTTGCTAAAAAAACAAAAAGTCAATAATCCAGGTAGACTAATAGTTTCTGCCGATGACCACCCTATAGAGAAAATATCAGAATTTATTTACTTTCATGTAGAAAATATACCATCCTACATACGAGATATAACACACTATCTCAAGAAAATGGAATTTTTGATACCTCCCCACCTGAAATAATACTGTTCTCGCTTGACGTTACCTCTCTCTGTACTGACATCCAAATTAAGATGTTTTAAAGCATGTAGGGAATATTGAAACTCTCGCAGTGTACCTTACACCCACAAACTGAATGTTACGTCCAGCTTCTTCTTACTTTGGTATTTAAATATGCAATAACTTCACATTCAATGGTGAATACTCACTCCAGGTTAAATATACTGAACAAGAACTTAATGTGTTCATTCATTATGCCAATGACGCCATCCTTCAGTAAATTTCACTTATGAAATCTCTGCCTCTAAGATCGAATTTCTTGACACAGCTACACAAGTGAGGGATGGAATCATATTAACAGATCTGTATTGCGAGCCCACAGACAAACATCAATATCTTTCTCCCCTGAGTTGACATTCAAAACACTGCACCAAAAGCATTCCCTACAATCAGGTCATCAGAATAAGGGGATTTACTCCAGAAATAATACATTTGTACTTTGAAAACACGATTACATGATCTTTGCAGTCACCTATAAAATCGGAGCTACAGAAGATAAGACATTGATAGAGGATTCTTGCATAGTAGCAACATCAGCCGAAATGAACTTTTAAAATTTATAGAGAAAAGGGTTAACAAAAGAGTACGGTGTGAGCTGACTTACCATCCTAAATTTGACAAATTATCACACCTTACCCTCGAAATTTGGAAAGAAATCGAAATACATCATAAACTATATAAGATATTCCCCGAGCCACCTATACTGGCTTTCCAATAGGGTTGTGGAGCTCTATCAAGGGTTTTGGGAACAAACGATGTCTGACTTTCAAGCAAATACTGAATACCCAGACTTTTAACAGTCACTCTAATGGTACGAAATACACCATATTTTGCAATGTTACTTGCAAGACTACAAATATAGTGTATCTTTTACAGTATAAAAGAGAGGCGAAAGATACCAAATGGATATTCAAACTCATCAATCGAAAACAAACTGACAATACCATGGCAAAAAATAAAAAGTACAAGCAGTATACAAATTACAACATAGAAAACTTAGGACTGAGCATCGCGACCTCCATCAAAAACCGGGGGATGATATCAGGTGCTCCCGAAGGATAAGCAGATCTTGCTCTTTATGTGGCACCCGTCGTGTTCTTCTTGTAAGTACGAACCTGGTGATAAGTCTAATTAGTAGGTCATTTTCGAGGAAAAGAGGACGGGTTTATGATTACGACAATTGGAACATATCCGTTGTTATCTGTGAAACAGATATTCCATAACGGTCAATCAACGCGTGATGACGTCCGTAAAATTTCCGAAGGGATGATTTCAACTTCACCACTTGGAACACTTGGTTTAATAGCTTCCTTGTATAAATGTGGTAAACAGTATGATTGTGAGTCAGCCATTTCACAAACAACGTATGAACGACCATCGTAGTAACTATGAATGTAAACCAGACCTTCCTTTTGTCGACGTGTAAGATCCCCTGGCCATACTAAGGCATCAGTTCAATCCACTGACTCTTGACATCATTGACCACAACACTGCTCGTTCGAGGGAGGGGAGACTCACTCAGGAAAGATTGTGGATGAGAAAATTTAAAACGTGTGCACTAAAAATGACCAATGAAAACATGGAAAAGGTGTAGTTCAAATCTCGCGGTGTTGTTCATTTTGGATGTATTTCTATGCAGTATCTGGTGTAATTACTTAACCTTCGTCTACTTTAAAACTTTAAAATTATAAAAGTCAAATTGCTCAGTGGTATTCATTTTGGATGCATAAATACGCAGTATCTGTTGTTAAAACTAAACATGCGGCAACTTTGAAATTTTGGAATTATACAGGTTCGAATCGCACAATGCTATTAATTTTGGATGCATATCTACGCAGTCTCTGGTGTAATTACTTAATCTTCATCTACTTTAAAATTTTAGAATTATGCAACTTCAAATTGCACAGTGGTATTCATTTTGGATGCATAAGTACGCAGTCTTTGTTGTCAACACTTAACCTGCGTCAACTTTGAAATTTTAGAATTATACAGTATAAAATAGCGCAATGCTATTCATTTTGTATGTTATCTACGCAGTCACTTTTGTAAAAAATAATCTTTCGTCGTCTTTGTAATTTTCAAATTATACAAGCGTTATTCGGTTTTTTATTTCTATTACGTTCAAGATTGTAAAATAAGAATAGATTGATATAATTCATTTTACCTTGTACTGATGACGGGTATCTCTTATCCAAAATATGTATTGATGCTTGCATTATATAAATATTTGAGAACGATACTGATGTAAGATACAAATATATATACGAACTTGATCAAATGAAATTGTATTAATAGATATTTCGACTCAACTAATGGCCTACACCAGTCACAGTTTATTTTCAAAATGTGATGAAACAATGAGTTCTTCGAAAATCACAATGGTTTTATAAGAGATAAGATTATCGGGGAAAACACTCGCTATATTATATAATACATTATATAGAAGAGTATGAGTCTTACTGTTACTTGCAGATTTCCAGAAAGCATTACATTTTGTTGAGTGGGATGTCTAGTGAAAATTCTTTTACGTTTTAATTTTAGACCATGTATATAAAAGTGTTTCGGAAGCTAAACGCTGTGTAATACACAATGAAAACGTATATTTTTTTTCAATCTTAAGAGGAGCTGCAGACATGGAGATCCCCTTCCCCCTTACTTTTTGATAATTGTTGTTGAATTATTGTCTCTTCAACGTAAATCTACTTATGACAACCATGGTATTCTTATTCACTTCAAAGAACTACTGTTGAGCCAGAATGCTAATGTCACATTCCATTCACTACCTTTGACTGATCGTTAAATCAGTAAATTATACGAATACAAGTACTGCATGGCACTCCCTTTATTGTCTTTGTTTATTTGTATTTCTTCATCATATTTATTTCATATAGACGTCTCCATTTAGGTGGTGATTGTTTTAAAATGTTCTCCTTATGCATCGGCATAGGTTTTACATTTGCACTTTTCTATAAAATGAAACAGTTTTCCGATACGTAGTCTTACTAATACTAATATCTATAATCTAAAACAATTGTCATTCTTTTCTCATCTTTGGAGCGATTAAAATTCTGCTTTCTCACTCTCTTCTTTTCGGCGTTTGTAAATATGTTAATTTTTTATTGTTTTATTTGGAGTTTGCGAAGAAGAATCAAAGGTGAAGAATTTTACTATTTGTTCCATTTGGTACACGAGGAAATGCCTGTACCAAGCTAGGAATATGACAGTTGTTTTCCATTCGTTTGATATGTTTGGGCTTTTGATTTTGGCATTTGATAAAGGACTTTTCGTTTTGAATTTTCCTTGGAGTCCGGTATTTTTGCTATTTTACTTTTTTCCTATATCTCTGCTTTATATGATTTGTTATCATATTCCAAAGGGCGTGAAGTGACATTTCTTTTCCAAACATGCCCTAAACGGCTTGTAATCACATATGCGAATCCCGTAATGTTTTCAGTATTAACCTCCGGTATCTAAAATTCTATAGTTCCTTTTTTAGAACTTACTAAAGGTTCTACTGCTGTGCATGCTTGTTGAATATCAATACTTACTTTTATTTCTTTTACTTCCGTCATCATTCACCTGTTGCTCCCGAACCTACATGTGAATTTTATCTGGTAAATACTGGCTTGGACGTCGCCCAGTATAATAAGGTTCACAACAGACGTCAGCATGGACACAGTGTCGTCTGAAAAAACAGGTATCCCTTTATCACCCGAAACACCTCTAGTATGACACATTCAGATCATCATAGCAATAATCTTTGCACCCGGTCATGTACAATTTTACTTCAATAAATATTAGACCTTTACGAATATGAACGACACTGTCTCATTTCTAAATTTCTAAATGTAGAACAAAAAACTGCAAAATCTTCCAAAATTATTACATTTTAGTATTTACTATATAATAGTTTTTACTTCCTTCGTCAATGCACGATGCAGTTGAAAAGCAACCACAAAAAACATTTTTTTTTTTTTCATTCGTATAAGAGATATATTTAAAATTCAACTTTTCCTTAATTAATTATTTTTGTGTTTACTTTTTTGGTGGCTAACTTAATTCTATATATATATATGAGTCTAAAGATTGTGTAACAATACCGATAAATAGATGGAAAACAAAACACTAAAAGTGTTGAATATCATCGCACAAAGATGGAAAAACTGAACAGATGATATAAATTATACAATAATTGCAAATATTTCAGCTCAACAAATGGCCTTCCTCAGTGTTAAAAGTTTTAACAATACTGATATATAATGTACAAGCTGTAAACATAGATCAGTAATAATACAGGTAAGTTTTGGTCGATTGATTTTAATCCAAAATCCTGAATATCATAATATAAACATTAGACTGTAAATTTAATTATTTCTTTCTATTGATTCCATCTGGATGGAGGACACCCAGTGTTTTTATCCAAAACTTCTCCCGATTCTCTCTTTGCCTATTTTGCCATGTACAATCCTGTTCGATCACAAGGATCTTCATGTGATCAAAATCTTTCAGAATCATGGGAGGCTCAGGAAAGATTTTGGATAACTTAGAATGTTTCTCACACTGCACGAAGAGCATTCCATACAGCCAAGCTCTCAGAATAAGGCGAATCTGCTCCTCTGAAGACACTGCAAAACAACGTCTGGGGCAGCTCAAAGGACATTTGAAAAGAAGGGATATAAACACAAAACATCAAAAATAGTTTTCGAAAAGCGGAATCCATCCCCAGAAGCAGTCTGCTAACTTACAAAGAAAAACAAAAAGTAAAAGAATCCCATGTGTGCTCACTTACCATCCATGCCTGAGAAATAGTTTCAAGACCATTCGTGATCATTGGACAGCAATCGAGAAACATTCTAAGTTATCCAAAATCTTTCCTGAGCCTCCCATGATTGCCTTTAAACAACCTAACAGCCTGAGAAATATACTTGTCCGTGCTGACCTTTCCAAATCTAACCATACTGTAGGTAAGTGCCAGCCTTGTGGGGATAAGCGCTGCAAATGTTGCAACCAATTGCAGCATTCATCAACATTTCACAGTAAGACCACAGAAAAGACATACAAGATCTTCTCCAATGTCAACTGCAAAAGCTCAAACGTGATTTTCGTTCTTGAGTGTCCTATATGTGGTCTCTAATATGTTGGTGAATCTATGCAGCCATTTCACAAACGCCTTAATGGCCACAGGAGTGACCTCACAAAAAAAAACGTATATTCCTGTCAGCCAACACTTCAGGTTACCAGATCACAATCTGAAAGATTTTGATCACATGAAGATCCTTGTGATCGAACAGGATTGTACATGGCAAAATAGGCAAAGAGAGAATCGGGAGAAGTTTTGGATAAAAACACTGGGTGTCCTCCATCCAGATGGAATCAATAGAAAGAAATAATTAAATTTACAGTCTAATGTTTATATTATGATATTCAGGATTTTGGATTAAAATCAATCGACCAAAACTTACCTGTATTATTACTGATCTATGTTTACAGCTTGTACATTATATATCAGTATTGTTAAAACTTTTAACACTGAGGAAGGCCATTTGTTGAGCCGAAATATTTGCAATTATTGTATAATTTATATCATCTGTTCAGTTTTTCCATCTTTGTGCGATGATATTCAACACTTTTAGTGTTTTGTTTTCATCTATTTATCGGTATTGTTACATAATCTTTAGACTCATATAATTTTCCATGTTTGTGTAGTATTGTCAATTTTGATGATCCAATACCTATTAAGTTTACTGGTTGGTAGATTCTTATAGACTCTCTCTCTGTATACATATATATATACTTTTCTTGGTTTCAGCCGCCTTTAGCTAATGTTCCCCGACACTTCAACCCACTTTCTCCCTTTCAATGTGTTCTCGCTCCCATCCATGCGATTCCACAACAAGCCTTACCAGGATTTAAAGTTTTTTGTTTAAGTCATTTAGATCATGTATTAGATCAAAATGACCGTTTAATAGATATAAGAAGATGTGGTACGAGTGCCAATGAGACAACTCTCCATCCAAGTCACAATTTGTAAAAGTAAACCATTAAAGGTCAAAGTACGGCCTTCAACACGGAGCCTTGGCTCACACCGAACAGCAAGCTATAAAGGGCCCCAAAAATGACTAGTGTAAAACCAATCAAACAGGAAAACCAACGGTCTAATCTATATAAAAACGAGAAATGAGAAACACGTATGAACCACATCAACAAACGACAACCACTGAACATCAGGTACCTGACTTAGGACAGGTGCAAACAAATGCAGCGGGTTTAAACGTTTTAATAGGCGTCAATTTTCACCCTACCTGAAACAATAGTGTAACATCACAACATAGAAAGACACATCATAAAATATATCAATTGAAATGGCTTAACTCAATCAAAAGACGTATTAACAAAAACAAGTGAACATACACTGAACGAATAAATTTGATCTATGACACAATGTAAATACAAAATTAATAAAACAAGGGGGTTAGATCTTTAACAATATCAGAAAGACAACCATAACCTTGGACAAAATGCCGCCAAATAAAATAACGTACACGGGTAAATAAAACTAATTATGTTGTAAGGTATACATGGAGTACGGTTCAAGACTAAAATTTGTTTGTCATGGTTCCTTCGTTTTTTCAACAGAAAAATAAAGAACTGGATCTTCCTCCACTGTATTGGTTACCTACGTTACATTAATGTTCTTACAAAACAGCATTATATGACCAGCGTAGATACAAATATCTTGTTTGTTGGAGGATAAAACGATACTTTAGGAAAAACACACTGATTCAAACAATTATTTTTTCTGAAAAAGACATTATCAAGATACTCTATTTCTTGATTCACACCATATATGTTATGTTGAGAGGACTTTTTTTCCAAAAAAACATTCGGCATTTCAATAGACATAAAATGTGCTAATCTGTTAGCCGACTTGTTCCTTTATTCATAAGTAGCAAACTTCATACAAGAGCTCCTAAGGGAAAATGAAAAGAAACTAGCAATAACATTTAACTTCAGGTTCAGCTTTATAGATGATGTCCTCTCACTAAATAATTCAAAGTTTGTTGATTATGTTGAACGCATTCGTCTCATCAAACTTGAATAAAGGATATCATTTATGTAGCTAAGTCTGCCTCATATCTTGACTTACATCTAGGAATTGATAATTAGGGTCGGTTAAAAACAAAACTTTACGACAAAAATGATGATTTCATCTTCCAATTGCGATTTTTCCATTTCTATGTAGCACCATTACAATAGCACCTGCATATGGAGTATCTCCGTGTTGATATGATATTTTAGAGTTTGCGTTTCATATCATCATTTCCTTGATATAGGGTTGCTGTCTACAAGAAAGGTATCAAGCAAAGGGTTCCGAGTGGTAAATTGTTCACCCCTTCTACAGACTTACGAACGGCATCACGAGTTGGTTGACAGTTATTGAATATATGTTTCACAGATGACGACGGATATGTTCCAGTTGTCGTAACCACAATCTAGTCCTCTTATCCTCGAATAGTTCAATCACCTAATGCGACTATTCACCGAATTTGTGCTAAAATGAATAACAAGACGTGGACCATGATCTGCTTACCCTTCTGGAGAAACCTGTATTTATGAATGATTTTAAGACGCAAAGTACTCAGGTTTTAATTATCATATGTTGAAAAGGAACTATATATATATAATTGCACTAAAACCATTGATGCAATACCCTCCGGTAAAATTATCTATGCCAGCACTGATAAAGCACATCTTGTAACGAGGTTCTGTATGTTTTTGTGAGTATAATTTTATATTGTGTTTTCGTTTATCGTTTATCGTTTTTTTTTTTTTTTTTGGGGTACTATTCAAATGAAATCAGATGAATGTAAAAACAATTACTTTCAACTGTATCGATGTATTTTTCAAAGATAATTGATGTATTATATGTAACAGAAATTTTCGAACGACTTGAATTGAAACTGATGTTTTTATTCAAGAAGAAGTATCGGATTGCTGACACTACAATTGCTACATCTGTGTCATACAATCATATATTTGTACATTTGCTTAGATAGAATTTTTAGATATGTAATTTTTTATCAAATCCCGTTGACATCGCAAACATCCTATTCAGGGCATACAGTACACTGTTCGTGTATTTATCTTTTAATTTTAAACTCCATTC
Organism: Mytilus coruscus; assembly: GCA_017311375.1. Lineage (NCBI taxonomy): Eukaryota > Metazoa > Mollusca > Bivalvia > Mytilida > Mytilidae > Mytilus > Mytilus coruscus. Next base: position 24,788,545 of record CM029602.1, on the reverse strand, counting down.
GTGAACTGATCCATTAAAAGAAAGAGAAATGACCTATGCAAAAATTAATATCGCCTTTTATGTGTACAATTAGCTTCTTATATAAAATTAGAACTGTTTAATATACCGAAAGAACACATTAATGTCTTACACGATAACATGTGATCCTCTAGTGAAGCAAAATATGTCAATGATATATAGCAATATGTGTAACCTTGTACGCTTTTGAAAAGGAGTTAGTTTAACTAAGTGGAAAACCAAGAATTCAGATGGAAGACATAACCTAAATTAAATGTATGGTCATTATATAAAGAAATTGTTTGTGGTAAGCCAAATGGGTCGGAAAATACCCCGATATTTTTCAAAAGTAAGGAGATGTATCTAAATAATGTGAATAAATAGAACCCCGATCAAATCCATTTTTTTTTTCTTAAAGGGACTCATAAGTCGAAAATAATTAAACAAAGCCATGGCAAAAAAAAAAAGAAAAAAAGACAAAACAACAGTTCACAAAACACAACATAGAAACTGAAGACTGAGCAACACGAACCCCACCAAAAACCGTGGGTGATCTCAGGTGCTCCGAACTAGTAAGCAAATATTTTTCCAAATGTGGCACCCGTCGTGCTGCTCATGTAAGTACCCGTTTATAAGTCTAATTCGATAGGTCACGTCCGGGGGAAAAAGACGGCATTGTGGTAACGACAATTGGAACTCATCCGTCGTCATCAGTGAAACAGATATTCCATAACGGTCAACCAACTCGTGAAGGCGTCCGTAAAATTTACAAAGGAATGATTTTAACTTCACCACTTGGAGCTTTTGGTTTAATAGCTTCCTTGTGAACAACAACCCTCTATCAAGGAAACTATGATAGGAAATACAAGCCCTGAAATATCGTATCAACTGGGAGATATACACTCCGTATGCAGGCGCTACTGGAACATGTGGAATGTTGCTACATAGAAATGGATAGTTCTCAATTGCGAAGCTAAAATCATCACTTTTGTCGTAAAGTTTTGTTTTCAACCGATCCTCATTGTCAATTTCTAGATGTAAGTCAAGTTATGAAGCAGATGTATCCCTCCCTAAGACAAGATAATTGTATCTACGTTGGCCATTCTTTTATATGAAACAAAGCAGGACCAACTCTTTCAATTTGTCTTTTAGTGTAGAATTGGGAATATTTGTGTAAAGTGTAGGCAAGTCAAATGTTTTAATACAATTGCAAGATGAAACAGTCTTAGATTATTTGTACTCTAAAAGATCTTTGTAATTTTTCTAGTATCCATATCTGATTCACGCCACCTCTAGAATAGGTAGTTACACAATGACTTTGATTGCTGATAAAATTGATGTTAATAATTTAGAAAAAGGTTTCGTTCAGCACTTGGAAGACCCAACAATATAGCGTTGTTTGTAAGGACACTATTGTAATTAATGATTAAGGTATCCAAAACAGTGAAGGAAGATCCAGATCTTCATTTTTAGTTGAAATTCCAAAGGAACTTAGAACAGATCTAGAATTATCCAGGATTTCCTTCTTCGTAAGTGTCATGGGGGTAAACGTTGAGTTTCCAAGAGAATTGTCCATACCTAATTCATTTTTCATGCAGTTTATGTAATGCGATTTACACACAAAAACGATGATGATAGGGGCTTTATCTGCCGGGACAGTAACATATTTGTCAAGAAGGTAGGACAGGTGTTTTTGCAAAATTTGGGTCTCTAAAGATAGATGTAGCATGTGTATTTATAGACCCATTCAGTTTTATTTTTTAATTCTGATTTGTATTTACGACCTCACAGCTTTAATTCATTCGGTTAAGGTCACCAGTTATAATGTGGCCAGTCGGATTATATGTGAATGAGAGATACATGATATTCGAGTATTCGAAATCCTCATCTTTATATACATTATTGTAAAATTAAAAGCCCGATGATTGGTCATGATTTTGCTCTCCGGAATGCATAAACTCCATGTTGGGATTATCCAACAGAGCTAAACAGAATAAGAATCAAATAGGTTAGCGCTACATAAGAAAAACTAAATAACTCAATTCTTGGTTAGGTATTTTTTTTTTTTTTTTTTTTTTTATCATATTTTTACAGTTAGGGTTTTTGCTTGTGAGAGAGCTGTCTACTTATTCTATTATCATAATTAATGATCTATTTCTTATACTGTATTTTTTATCCTGCCCCCTTCTATGGTTTTACTAAGAGTTCTTATATTTTCTTGTATTAGCCTTTTAATAGGTCCGGGACACAGTTATCGTCCTTCTTCCGTTGTCTACGAATATAGTCCCTAATGCGGACAGTGTTTTACATTTGGTTCATACACCTTTCAATTTTATTTCCTTATATTTTATGCATAATATAGTAATATGGAGTGGAAATTACATGTCTAAACAGTTTATAGTAATTTTACGTTAAGATAAATTAGTGATCTGGTCCAGTTTGAAAAGGTCATAAATTATGATGTGTCCCAAAATTAATACACTACACTGTAAAAATATCTTTTTTTAAAACCTTTACTAAATTTTTCCATAGATATAAAGATTTGGTTTTGAAGTTTGGTTGTACCTGTAGAAAACTTATTTCAAACGGGATAGCACATCCTCATTTTTACGGAAATGTTGTTAACCGTGCCCGGAAATTTAGAAATGATCCTTGTAAACTTATCGCTCCTTTAAATAAACTTATTCTAAAGGTTACCAATTCAACACTGTAATAAGATCATTGAATATTGTTTTATTGGTATAAATATTGATTTAGTTATCTGTAAATTAAAAGCAAACTAAATATTACTAGTATGTTTTATACATATACACATTCATGGATCTACAATCTGCCGATACCTGTATCTTGGCATTGCACAAAGTTATGTTTTTCTCTGACTGTTTATGACGTCTTTACACTAAATCCATTGGATGTTGGATGTGTACGGATTGAAAATTTAGTCTTAGATGCATGATTTTTTTTTATTAGCTGTTAGTGGCTTTGAACTAGCTGTCAGATAACTGCGAGTACTCTCAGATCTGTTCCTAGTGTCTTTTTGTTGTTTGGATGTACAAGTACCCTGCCATGTCCACTTGTATTTTTGTCCATCTGATGAGTTAAGCCTTTTTCAACTGATTTTTATAGTTCGTTCTTATGTTGTACTGTTATATCACTGTCCCAGGTTAGGGGAAGGGTTGGGATCCCGCTAACATGTTTAACCCCGCCACATTATGTATGTATGTGCCTGTCCCAAGTCAGGAGCCTGTAGTTCAGTGGTTGTCGTTTGTTTATGTGTTACATATTTGTTTTTCGTTCATTTTTTGTACATAAATAAGGCCGTTAGTTTTCTCGTTTGAATTGTTTTACATTGTCATTTCGGGGCCTTTTATAGCTGACTATGCGGTATGGGCTTAGCTCATTGTTGAAGGCCGTACGGTGACCTATAGTTGTTAATTTCTGTGTCATTTTGGTCTCTTGTGGACAGTTGTCTCATTGGCAATCATACCACATCTTCTTTTTTATATGCAACGTTATTTGAAAGTGGATTATCGATCGATAAAGTTCTAATGTGCCAACATATACCTCCGTTGGAAGCAAGTTGTAATGTGACTGTTCCGGAACATATGAGTTTTTGGACCATACGCGTATACGAGTATGGTCCAGGTTATTAACATGATGAACGTTGAAAAGGCGTCTCTGAATTAAGAGTTTCTGAAAATGAAATTTTGACTTATTCAATAGCATGGTAATCATTGTTTGTGATTAATGAAATAAAGTGAGATCATATTTACATGGTTATTATCGATTTTTCCTTACGAAACACAATATGTCCACTGTGGAAAATAACTTCAAGACAGTTACAAAAAAAAATGTAACTAAGAGGTCAACTGCTAAACTCAAAGGAAGATTGTCGTTGAAACCTTTATTATTTAAATTTCGTTTGGTTTTTTGAATTAGTTTTTATTAAATAAAAATTTCGTAAATATTTCAATTTGTTCTTAGTTATTTAATGCGTTCTTGCTCTTATTCACACAATCTTACAATACAAGTAAAATCGTATGAATACGAGCAAGAACACACGAATTTTAAAATGAAAATAAGTAAACAAATTAGAAGAAATTTTGTTTCTGGAATGATTATTTAAACACTAAGAAAAAGAAAAAGGCCCATGTCCCAAACTACTGTGGTTACACTAACAGACGAAAAAGTCGACAGGATAAAGGCCATTAAAATAGACTCTAGCGGAGGCAATATAACACAAGATTCAGAAAATATGTAAAAGATAAAGGAATACAGTAAGTAACATGTGCCGTTTTGGGTTCAGATAAGTAGCCCTGTGTTCCTGCGAAGGAAGTTAGAATTAATTAAAAAAAAAGCTATATGGTAAAATTACTCAATATTATTCGGCCCATTAATAACCAAACAAGTATAATACCCATATGGTCCGACCATACGCATATGGTCATTACCATGCGCGTATGGTCGAAATACTTATATAGTTCGGAATATAACCATCGATCTATAGGGCGTTATATTACAGGTTCCTGATCATGGACAGACACAAAATAAATCATGTACCCTGACACCCTGTCCTCATTTTTTTAACCTTATCTTCTAAATTCGATTTACTCTTGCCAAAAATGAAACATGTTTGTGACTATGAAAGAACTATACTATACAAATGCTCGACACAATGTAGAATACTTCATGTCGCATGGAACAACATTCTTTGACGAAAAGATATCGATTAGAATCCAGCATATCTTACAAAAAATGCACATGTATAAAGTATGTCCCTTATTTTTGGTATTCTTGCTTTGCATATAAACATAATTTATCGTTAATTTAACATATTATCATAAAACCTTCGTTATTATACTGTTGCATTTATAATTTCCTGTTGTTTAAATAAAGATGTGTGTTTTTTTGTTTTTTTTTTGGCAAAGATTCAACTGAAAAATGTAAATGTAGGTATAGCAATTTCAAATTTACATTTTATGATTCAATTCAGACTGTTTTTTTTTTTTTTTTTTTGTAAAAAAATTTATAGTTCATGAAATATTCTGTTTTGTGAACTTTGAAAGTTCTGCATTAATACAACTTCAATAGTCCAGTAAAGTTCTGTTTTGCTACTGTAATTGTAGCTTGATAAATAGATTTTTAGACGAAAAGTTTGACGTCTACAAAATGTCATGGAAACAATAAGTCAGACTTGCCAGATTTTCATAAAACAGTTAACCTTGAAGTAATTTTTTTATCAGACCCTTGATTCTTTATCTTTGTCCTTAATATAATATAAAGTTAATGATATGTTATAGTCAATGATTAAATACACATTCAGTTAAAAATTAAATGTGCAATAAATACTCTTGTGCTTTTGATATTGATCCAAAGTCAAAGATTCATTGATTGTGTATGCAGTCTTGATAGATTGTGTGATATGTACATGTATGTAAGCTTGCAGTATTTTCATATATATGTAGTATCATGGGATTTTAAATAAAATAGCTCTGTATCCCCCTTATATTATAGCAATACATTCCATTATAAAATTTATTCAGATAGCAAAAATGTAGCACCATGGTTATACAGGCCCTTGGGATAACCAAGTACGGTTTTTTGATGCGTATTTGAAGTTTAAAGTATATACATGGATGCATTTCACTGTTATTTACTATTTCCCTAATGATTTAATTCCATGGAATTGACACTGACCTATGTACATTAATCCATGTAACAAGAAGTGCAATGATTGTGTACATGCACATTGATTAGTTGAGTGATTTATGATGTTGAACACCACATTCAACACTTAGCTTAATCAAGGTTGAAATTTGTTTTTCCGAAAAGCGGAGTACCAAGAGATAACTAGCAACCTTCGGCAGGAAATCTTGCAATCCTAAGACAAAAGCTTAATGACCCTGCCAAGAGGAGGTTTCAATTCACAATCTCAGAGTCGATGTGCTACAGCCCAATACACATTGATATATATTATATATGGTATATGTAGGATGTATTTGAATAAGCTACACGTATACATGTACATGTATCAAGGGGGATCACTTACTATGTAATGATTGGTAGTGATGAACCCCTGGTATAAGTCACTAGTTTCAGCTTCATATAGGATAGAGAATAAGGTTTAGAAATTTTGATTGAATACATGTATATATCGCTTATTGATATAAAATTTTATATATCCTGCAACTTATAAATTGTCTCCAACTATTCAAAATATCTACACAGAAAACTAAAGACTGGGCAACATCCTCCGTCGAAAAATAGATTATCACATATATTCTTCAAATGTTTGACCTGTATAGAAATTAAAAAGTTTTTATACGTCTGAATAGATTATCCAAATAATTACGTGAAGAGAAACGAAAAACATTATATCAACCCATATAATTCGCTTAAACTCCCTTGTTCAAAATAGTCTTATGGTAAAGAAACTTAAAAGCTTTACTTTGTTGTACATAAAGCAATTGCATAAAACACTGTCAGATAAGAATCTTTTTTATATTAGCTATCAACATTTAAGTATTCAATCCAATTGTTTGACCAGACTATGACATAAAAAGTTTTGCTATCTATGAATAGTAATTCGTGTATAATATCACATGCAATTTTGTGAATTTTCTCAACACACAAACACCGCAAGCTGAAATAACCATATTTTTTTAATCGGCATAATAAATGAACAATTCTGCTACATTTTGACTTGTTGTACATATGCTAGTCTTAACTCATGTTCAGACATAGTAAATGTTTTATTCCAACTAATTTAGGAAACTGTTACAATTGCATAATTGTATTGTAAAGTTTGGCAGGTAGAGATTATTTATTAATAGTTGTTGTACCTCTAAATATAAATGGTTTGAGTTTTTTTTCTAAACTTGCATTCAAGTGTTTGAACATCTCAAAAAAAACAAAAATTTAAAGCAAACTGAAGATATCGTATTACATGGAACATAGAGGAATGGGCTATTACATGATAGGTTAAGGTAATTCTGAGTTGTTTAAATGAGCATAACCAGAATTTCAATTTTATAAACACGTAGGAAATGTTTTAAGATAACTCATTCCATTATTTTACTGATATTTGTGAATCGGTCTAGAAAAAGACTAGCTGTGCTACCTTGTGTGTTATATACAACCATTTGCATTAATTTTCTGGAGAGCATAAAGCAAATTGAACATCTTAATGTTTCTCCGATTTCGAAAAATGAATAGTTTGTTTTATATCTAAATGGTTTAAGATACCACACATGACATTACTTTGTAGATTTTATGAAAAAAAAAAATCAAACAACTTGAAATTATCATTTAACATTGAACATATTGGACTAGATTATTACATGCATAGTTTAGGTACCTCGTAGGGTTTTATTGTGCAAGGCCTCAATTTAAATTATATAAATAAATAGAAAATGTATAATCACATTCATTGGGCTAGCTGAACTTCAATTAATGTACTGATATTGTTGGAATGATATAGGAAATGAATGCTTTTCTAATATGAATTGTGTATTATATACAACCTTTGTCTTATTTTTCTAGATAACTAGCATTTTTGTTATTACATCGCATTAAGCAAACGGAACATCCCTTAATTTATTGAAATATTGAACCGGTATACTTAACCAGTAGTTTTGTTATATCTAAATGTAAAATAATCATAAATCGTAATAAACAAATAGAATAAAAGGCATCGTTACTTAATTTGGCAAGATGAAATTCAAATATTATATTGAAAATACAGAATTGATATTAACGGTACCAATCTTTTTGCAAAAGGTGCGCATTTCGTCTACTGGTTGTTCTTCATTGATGTCTCTTCATCGATGATCGAGGCTGAAATAGTTGAAAATCAAAAACCTAGTACAAACGTTAATTAGCAGATACAACCAAATTGCATCGAAAGCAGTGAGAGCCAGACAAATAATCAGAGCTATGCATAGGGAAGACACATTCTTGATTTCAAACGATTACCTAAATTATATAAAAGCAAATTTCAATAAAACAATATCCTTAATTTCATGCCAGTACGGAAGTACGGTTATTGGGCTTGTGATACCATCGGGTCTCACAGTCGACCAACAGATGTATCGACACAGTGGTAGAAATAACCTTAAGTATACAAATTATACTGCACCAGATAGGCATTTCGGCGATTGATTTCTATTCAGTGACGCCCGAGGCCAACATATTTGAAAAAAAAAAAAACCTTATACAAATGTTTAAAAGCAGATTTTACCAAAAAGGACCGAAAGTATAGCAAAACCCAAACAAGGATATCAGAGAAATAACCTGTTAAGAACATGTTAAGGACAGTAATAGCTTTGCTTCTTCTAAAAGGTTACATCAAGTTGTGTGATTAGTTTTACATTTATTAATATTTTATTGAAATAATCAATACTTTCAAAATAGCTTATCCTACTAAAGAGGAGCTTTGGAAAATTTGCATGTGATAAATTAAGACTTATCAAGTATTTTTAAAAAAAAATTTTAAAAACACGCAACGACGATAGAAATTTTGATTATAAAAGAATGTAGTGTTGTGTCTGTCGTAATGTGTCATGTTCACTTAATATCTGGTTTGAAAAATTGCATTTATATTGAGAACAATGCATAGTATCAAAGATTTTACTTTTCACATTCAATTCTTTACATTTAAACAATAATTTTGTCCGAAAAATTAGATACAATTTGTCTCTGTACATGCAAGTATTTGCGAAAGGTTTTATTTTTATTTTATTTTTTTTTTTTTTTTTTTTTTTTTTTTTATCAAATCCTTGTCGAAATGCTCATCTTGTGCAGAACAATTGGTACCGTTAATGTTATTAACTCTATGAAGAAAAATGTTTTTGTCGTACAGCTGCAGCAGTAGATGTATGTATCATTTCAATTAAAATCGGAGAATATAAGTATTTTGCTAAAATTTCTTTCGAGAAATTTTGCTGCAGCACTAATTATTTTTTTTAAACATTTTTCGTAAGAATTACCAAAATTTAATTGCTGAACGCGTTTATATCCGACAAATAATGAATGATACCATAACAAAAAAAAACCGTTTTCATCCTACAAATAATAAAAAAAAACATATAAAGGGTTACGATCCGGCTGCATACTCTCTCCCCTTGGCAAATTAAACCAGCATTTGTGATCCACGAAATAATAATTTATATTGGTCGCAGCCTAACTGGCTGCTTTCAATCAGAAAGCACCTTGTGGCGATTACCAGTAAATGTGAAAATGTAAACAAACAATGGCGACGATTGTGCAACGAATCTTAAAATCCTCAAAACATAAGACAATATCACAAATTACACTATTTGTTCTTACTACCCATCAAAGAAAGAACACACCTATTAAAGACCAAACAACCTATTCAGTTCTATCAGTGATTTTTTCTTACAGTTTGGTATGAAGGTATTTAAAAATTTTAGGAAAGAATATGATGAAAAAATTTGGGGTCACAGACTTTATTTTGTCACTATACTAAACTCAACTTCGTGTTTTCACCAATATAACCTTTATTTGATTGATCTTTAAAATTTCAAATAATCCTATAATATCAAACCTACAAGCATACTTTTTTCCCCAGTTAAACAACAGTCGGAAAGCAACACTTAGAACAACCGTTGTTGCTACTTTCTAAAGACAACGATGGGACTGATATTAAAGCCTGCCATTCTAAAGTTGCGTTTTTTTCGCGGAAAAATGAAAAAATAATAAGTTGAAACAAAAGCTTGTCTTCATATTAAATTGTTTTCATGGTGATTGTGACCGTTCTTAGGCCCTTAAATAGAAAATAAAGGGATATGGAGTAAATGTGCATGGGACAAAATCGCAAACAATACATAGAAGAAATACAAATTATCAAAGAACTGGGCTTTTATTCCTGTTCTTCATCTTGACAGTCGCTTGAGGGTTTTCAAAATGAACAAATCATTCATACCCTACAACAAGGTCAAGACGGCCCTAGCGTCGATTTTAGCGGTACTTAAAGTATTAAATTTTGTACTGTTATTAAATTTCAAAGTCACAAACAAATTACACAAAAGTCTAAACAATACAAGACCAGAACAGACAGATCCGACATTTATCAGCCGGTATAGATATTAAAATAGCACAAAATGTAGCAATGAGGTCTAAGAACAGTTTTCCTGGGTCTACCCTGAGTGTACCCTTTTATCTCAGTTAGGAACTACATCAAGTTGTAATTGAAATGTGTTATAAAACTGAATTAACGTAGTTCTATCAATGATAATCAGCCCTCTTAACTTAATTTAAAAAAAAAATAATTGACAGGTAAAATACGTGTTTCTGCAAGCCGGAACTCACTAACAGCAACCACACACTTAACTATTTGAACTACAATTTTGCTTTATCCTACATATCGGTCTTTTGATGTTGTCCCTAAAAACTAAAAGTCTTACACTGAATCTCTATATTTTGCTTCCAGACCAGTATATTGTCGAAAAATAATTAAAATAAAACTTATGTTTCAGATTAAGAAAGGGTCCAGGAAATGATCAAAATTCACGATTTTGCGTCATTTTTCCAGAGCTTCTGGGGCCTTGAGCGGCCACCAGACCCCTCGCCGAAATTTTTTTCCTCACTTTTAAAAGAGGCTAGTTACGGCCCTGACATTGAAAATTACGCGAGATTGTCTGTAAGTTATTTCTTTTGTTTTCACAGATAAACTTAAATTATGTTAGTCCTACGGACTTAACTTGAACTGAATTGCAAAGGAAAGACATTTTTTATTTTTTGCTATTACATATCGATGTGAACATGCATGTGAACAGAAAATACCTACTTTAGTACAAGAGATCACATTTATTTATCAGTATTTGTCTGTTGCCCACAAAATTACCCTTCAGGAACACCGTCAGTTAATATGTATTTTTTTTTCGAAATAAACTTCTACCTGAAAGGAATGTTTTGTTTACCCCTCCTCTCTTTGGCAAAATTGTTGAAAATGAAAGATAACACTCACTAACTTCTAGCTATAGACTCTTAGACTATATTCGATTATTGATTATGGTTTTTTGTTTGCTCGGCAATATCAGAAGTTTGCCCAAGCCACTTTTCAGTCTACTCATTCGCCACTGTAGTGTTGACGGACGGACAAAACACGGACAGACTACTGGTTTACCATAATACGTCCCGACTAATACGGGCGTATAACTAGAGTCTCCAAGGACCCTGTGTCGCTCACCTGACATTTTTATTTACAATTGATGCATGATAAATGCAACTGTTGTACTGTCGTTTAGTTTCAGAGATATAAGACTAAAAGTGCGTTTGAAACCTATGTTTTATCTACATTTTACCCTATGTTCTATTTTTAGCCATGGCAGCCATCTTGGTTGGTTGGCTGGGTCACTGCACACATTTTTAAACTACATACCCTAATAATGATTGTGGCTAAGTTTGGTTGAATTTGGTCCAGTAGCTTCAGAGAAGAAGATTTTGTAAAGATAACAAAATTTACAAAAATTGGTAAAAATTACTTTAAAGGGCAATAACTCCTTAAGGGTCAACTGACCATTTTGATCATGTTGACTTATTTGAAGATCTTACTTTGCTGAACATTATTGCTGTTTACAGTTTATCTCTATCTGTAATAATTTTCAAGATAATAACCAAAACGGCAAAATTTCCTTAAAATTACCAATTCAGGAGCAGCAACCCAACAACCAATTGTCCAATTCATCTGAAAATTTGAGGGCAGATAGATATTTACTTGATAAACAAGTTAATCCCTGTAAGATTTGCTTTAAATGCTTTGGTTTTAGAGTTACAAGCCAAAATCTACATTTTACCCTATGTTCTATTTTTAGCCATGGCAGCCATCTTGGTTGGTTGGCTGGGTCACCGGACACAATTTTAAACTAGATACCCCAATGATGATTGTGGCCAAGTTTGGTTAAATTTGGCCCAGTAGTTTCAGAGGAGAAGATTTTTGTAAAGTTAACGACGACGGACGACGACGGACGACGACGGACGACGGACGACGGACGCCAAGTGATGAGAAAAGCTCACTTGGCCTTCGGGCCAGGTGAGCTAAAACTATTCCATCTACTTTGTGGACTCATTATTTCCGGATATTTGATATCTAAGGAACTTAAAATGATAGGTAGATTTGAGTATTAATATGTAGTTGGTCTATTTTAAAATATAATCTCGGTAATAACTCTTACAAGGGTCTTGAATAAATTAGAAAAAAAGATAAAGAATACAAATAAGCCGGAAAAGATGTCTTGTTTAGAATTATACAATTTTTATTTGAGCCATAAGTAATAGTTTTCCACTAAAAACTATGAAGTATTTCTCAAAACAGGTTAGAAATCTTATGAATCAAAATTGTCCATTTGGAAATTAAAAAACAATGACAACGTACACAATGGCTGGCACTGAAAATCAAAATTTTTTTTAATCTTTCCGGTTTGACATTGTAGCTTCTTGAAAGTGAAAAATATAATGTTGGATTTTATTCCCGGTGTAATTATTTTTATAATTAGCTAAAATAGCAACCGTTTAGTTTCACAAACCTTAAAATTTTATTATACTTCACATTTAAGTATTGATTTCTTAACAATTTTGCCTTCAGCTTCAGTAAAAGCTAGCGAATTCTTTACCAAGTTTTCTCCTAAGACAATTCTAAGCGAAACAAATGATAAAACATGTAAAATATAATGCGGTTTATTTCATTTTGAAGACTTTGTCAATTTAGCAGTACAAATTAAAACGAACTTTATTTCAAAATCTGACCATATTTTACGGGAATCAATTTAACTACTGCATCCGGAGAATAGGTGCCACTAGATCGAACCTACTAAAATCATTTTTATTAGGCTAAACTTTTAAAAGCTCAATTGTGAAAATAACAAAAGTTCAAGTTCTAAGCGTTAGTCAATTAAAATTTACCAATATGCACACGTAATAAAATCAACATTTATTATTGAAAGATTGTCTGAGTTACAGGTCGTGTAGTATCTTTTGTGGTATTTTTGTTTAACTTTCACTAGCTAATTGCGGCATTCAATCCCAGTTTTCTTTACAGAACTTATTTTGACGCTTACGTAATATCCGTGAACTACGCGAAATGAGACATTCTAATCTGCCGAGCTGAAAACAACGTCATAGAACTTTTATGTCCAATCAAGATGTGACAGCTAATGCGCATAAACAATATACTGTTAAGTCTGAAATTTACTGACGATCTAGTTAAAGGGACAGAAAGGAATAAAGAAGCAAGCTTATGCATCTGCTAAATTTTACAGGTCTGTCCTGATTTTAGTCTTTTTTTTCTCAGAAATTAGTCGCTTTTCTTTCTTTCGTATACAGCTTTGAACTGGTGAGGTTTTTTTTTTTTTTTTTTATATATATATATATTAAGTACATTTTAATTGCATAAATCTGTCTTGTGTAAGGTCATGGAACATAAATGTGCATCACAACTTAAGGCACAATACTACAATACGACCTAAGTTAGTATAATTGATAAAATGTCTAATTTCAGATTTAAATTATCAAATAACTTATTTAAAGAACAACATTAGCAAGAAAAACAGTACCGTCTTAAATTGGAGGAGAAATATATAGAGAATATATTTAGCCTTTAAACACTTTTTTGTCAAAATGTGGGCATTTTACCTCTCTGAAGTATTCATTGTACGTTAAAAAAATGGACAATATTGCATACTTTGATACCAACAACTGTAGTAGTATTAGTCCAGTTTTTATGTTACATACCCACAAATACCTCTTCAATATATCCAGACACATGATAGTCCCAGAGAAATGGATCTCGGTGCAAAACTTTCATAAATAACGCTTAACATTCAAGCAAGGACAAGGACTAAGAGCTTGATATATGAATGTGATGTTTCTATATGTTGTACTTTATGAAGGAAACATTTCTTTGTTTTGATTTGAATTGAGTCTGTTTAATATATTCAAACGACTTTTATACACTTTGGAATCATTTAGAGCTTGATGGACACCATCTTCCCTAGCTACTGGATGTATCGAAACCAGCTTTTTTAAGACTGTCTGTCCCAAGTCAGGAGCCTGTATTTCAGTGGTTGTCGTTGGTTGCTGTCTGTCATATTTGTTTTTCATTATTTTTTTCAATAAGCAGGCTGTTGGTTTTCATGTTTGATTTGTTTTTTTTTTTTCCTCGCATTTGTCATGTCTTAGACTAAACGTAATCGGTTTTGCTCATTATTGAAGGTTGTACGTAAACGATGACCCACAGTTGCTTGAATAATCAACAAATGGTGAAATATGTGTCTAATTGGTTATCATACCACATCTCCTTATTTTTATATTGTGTATGTATAAAGTTAAGTATATAACTTGCAATAGAAAATGAAAGGATATGGAGTAAATGTACAAACCCATTGCCCTCTTTTTTTTCGTTTAATGGCATAGCATTTAGAGAAAAAATATGGTACATTCGAAATTTTACAATTTTTAAACTTACCAATCAATGCTGTTTTCCTCTGGTAGACATCAGACTTAAGAATTTCTCGACATTTTGTGTCTCCTCAGGATTCCCAAAAAACAAAGTCGTATGACCCTTGTTCAATTTTCTGACGAGTTTAAGTCTATACGTTTCTGAATATTTTATGATTTTATTGTCTACAACGGAACAGAATCTTCTATCTACCGGTAAATGGTGCTGATATGTATTGACAAATTCTGACTGAATCTGCCGATGGTCAAGAAAAGGAGGACAGATCGCAACCCTTGGCTAGAAGAATGTGCTATAAAGGCACAAGAGAAAATCAGAGGGTGTTCTCAGGTGCTTCGGAAGGGTAAGCATATCCTGCTTCACATGTGGCACCTGTCGTGTCGCTCATGTAAGTACAAACCCGGTAATAAGTTTTATTCTGTATGTCACATTCAAGGAAAGAGGACGGGATTGTGGTTATGACAATTGGAACATATCCGTCGTCATCTGTGAAACATATATTCCATAAAGGCCAAACAACTCGTGATGGGGTTTGTAAAGTTTTCAAAGGGATAATTTTAACTTCACCACTTGGAACTCTTGGATAAATAGCTTTCTTGTGATCACCAACAATTTATCAAGAAAATCATGATAGGAAATGCAAGCCCTGGAATATCGTAGCAACTGAGAGATGCTTCATAGAAATGGAAAGTTCACAATTGGGAAGCGGAAATCATCTCGTTTGTCGTAAAGTTTTGTGTTTAACCGACCCTCATTGTCAATGTCTAGATGTTAGTTAATATATGAGGCAGACTTTACTGTATCTGTTGTATCCTTTGTTTCAGGTCCGATGGGACAGACGCATTTAACATAAGTCACCAAAGTTTCAATTATTTAGTGAGAGGACATCAATTATATAGCGGAAAGTGAAGTTAAAGGAAAATACTAGCTTCTTTACATTCTTCCTAAGAATCTCTTGTATGAAGTCAGCCTCATGTAAATAAAAGAACAAGTAGGCAAGAAGAGAAGCATAAATGGTTCCCATTGAAATGCCAATTATTTGTTGAAAACACGTCCTCCAAACCTAACAAATATGTTGTCAATCAAGAAATCAAGCATCTTGATAATGTCTGTTTCAAAGATTTTTTTGTTTTTGTTTTAATCAGAGTGGTTTTTTACTTTGTGCGATGTATCTCTCCCTACGACAAAATATATGTACTTGTATCTGTGTTGGTCATTCTTTTTTATGAAACAAAGCAGGACTAATTCTTTCAATTTGTTCTTTAGTTTGTGATGGGAAATACTTGTGTAAACTGTAGATAAGTCAAATGTTTAATATTATTAATTTTAGATGAAATAGGATTAGATTGTATGTACTCTAATAGATCTTTGGAATATTTTACTATCCGCATTTGATTCACGCCGCCTCTAGAATAGGTACTTTCAAATTATTTTGAAGCCTGGCTTTGATTGTTGATAAAATTGATGTTTATAATTTCGAAAGAGGTCTCGTGGAAAACTTGGAAGATCACATGCTAAACTGGTTGAAAAGTGATATCAAGTAAGATTTTGAAATTCTTATTCAAGTATATATCAATTTCCTAAGTCATTAAATGATACAATAAGAAACCCAATGAAACATGAAACGTCAGAAGATAATTTTACCAAACGCTATCTTTTTACTTTAAAAACATTATATTTTATATTTAATGTTTCACATTTTTCATGTGGGGGCCTTTTATGGCCGACTATACGGTATAGGTTTTTCTCATTGTTGAAGGCCGTGTGGTTGCCTATAATTGCCTACAATCACATCATTTGAAAAACGATTGAAAGTTGTCATATTGGCAATGATACCACATCTCCTAATTTTTATATTATATACATGTTTCATTGGTTTCAGTTTGAAATAAAGAACAAATCGAAACTTTAGGTCAAGTTTCAACTGTCTGCATGATTAATGACAAACAAAGCCTGAAACACCCTACTGTAGCAATGTTTATTAACAAATTTGATGTAAAACGATAACTATTAACAAAATTAATGTGATAATTGTGTTTGTTAGGGGTATTATATCTAAAATTTGAATTTCACATGCTTTTCAGAAATATGAATATAATTATTGATGCATATCCGCTTTGCTTTCTTTGTTAAATTCTGCAATTTAGAGCATTCATAGCATTTTTTCTTTAGTTCAAATAAAGAGAAAGTAATTTCATGTCAATACTATTCCTTTTTCTGACATGTGCTTAACAATTCAACAAACAGTTAGTTGCATATTAGAGCGCACTGGTTCCGGATGTTTGGTAGTATATAAACAGGCTCTGATTTGAGTAGCAGGGCAAATAGGCCCTCGGATTCTAGTTCTCATATTTTTTTATTAGTCAAAAAACACTTTCAACAAGGGTTCTACAGTGACCCACAGTCCTACAGCTTTCAATCGATACCAAACTTACTCACACATTTTACTTATTAACAAATTAACAGCTATTCGTAGGAATGATTGTGTTAAAACATGTTCTACTTTCTGACCGGACCCAGTTAGTGGCTCTTTACCTTATAGAGATTAGTTAAGGTACTGACTTCTATATTTCATTAATTATATCAAATATAAATCAGTCGTACATCATCTGCAACGAAATAACCACTCATGATAATGATAATTGTGAATAAATAGGGGAAATCGGTTTGAATTATTCACGAACAAAAATATTTCAGATAATATTTATTTCTAAGACGAATAAGATATGTTTATCGAATAAATTATCAATTTGTGGTAGTCACCAAATATATTTTAAATCATCATATTATTTTGGATCACAAGATGTAACAGCAGTACGGGTTTTACTTCAAAAACAAATGTAATAACCCATATAAATACACATGAGATAATTAGCACAATGCCATTTAAGCGTAAAAATATATAGGCTAAGAATAATTCAAGGTCATTAAACTATTAAAATATCACAACAAAATATAATCTTACACATACACAAACATATTATATATAAAGATTAAAATGTACATGTGCATTCTGTTTACACTTATAAACGTATCTAATTATTCTTGTTATCAAATGTTGTACCATTTACTAAAAGGAAAGTTCAAGATTATTATTATTCTTACATATCTGCTTTATATGAGGAGAACTTTAGTTTGTTTTGTATTTTGTATTTTTCTGATATATCCTTTATTTAGTGGGACTTCATTATAATATATTTCGTCGACATGGGGTCAATAACATTCAAAAGTTATTACTAACATTTCAATTGCATTGCAAGAAGATTCCATTAATTTACAATGATATTTGCCCTTTTTAGAAATTTAATATTACATTAAAATAACTTTGAAACGTAATTAATTACATTACAAATTACATTTTCAATCAAATCCCATCAATGAACATTACAAACGAACATGACGCTAGATATGATACAAAATATAAACCAGAAGTTCATTTGACAAACTCTTTTCTGCTTGGTTTTCTTGGAATAGCCTTTTCCACGAGACACAGTAAGTTCTCACTTTCAAAAAAGAAAAAAAGTTGTAAAAGTTCACAAACTTTAAACATTTAAGCATTGGTAAAAGATACATTGAATGTTTTGCATTAGAAGGTACATATTTCACCGATATTTAAACAAACTCTGACAATGTAACTTTAGGCTGAATTTCCTTTTTCTCATTCTGAAAGATAAATTCTGTACTTAACTGTTTTAAGAATAACGCTTTAATGGTCATCTAATTTCTTTCTAGTTTTAACAAACTACATTGATATCTTCGAGTTTATTCATTTAAAATGGTGCTGTATAAAATTTACATTTCAATTTCTCTATATATATATTATAGATTATTGTCCTATTGATTAAACTTAATTATGAATATCATTTATTTCTTTATATTTTCTTCCATATGTGTCATAAAATCTCAGGTTACTGTTCATACTATAGACTGCAACTTATTTGTGCATTATACGGAGAACAGATTTCCAGACTTTTAATAAGCAGGAACACTGAGATATTGGAAGTTTATTGTATACTGTTTGAAGTCATTTTGTAAAATGATAATTAATCATTAACGACACCAATTTTTCTGCACCAGATGCGCATTTCTTTAACCAAATCAGAGATTCAATAAGTTCAGTGCTAACAAATGTTTTCAATGCTATTA
Source organism: Mytilus coruscus (assembly GCA_017311375.1). Classification (NCBI taxonomy): domain Eukaryota; kingdom Metazoa; phylum Mollusca; class Bivalvia; order Mytilida; family Mytilidae; genus Mytilus; species Mytilus coruscus. The sequence goes on along the minus strand of CM029602.1, from coordinate 24,769,929 downwards.
ATTAATTTCATTTATTGGTAGTTAAACATAATTGCAATTAGAAATTCCTTTCAATTACATGCACAATTGTAATTATTATCTGCCAAATTTAATTACATTTCCAAATACATCATGTTGAGATTGTAACAATAAATGCGAAAAGTTCAATTAGAAACAATTACTATTTGCGAATGGGTCTTCACTTACTTTTAACATTTCTTTTAACATTATGAAAAAAAATGATCAATGGCTTACAGCTGTAACAGTAGAAGTTTTTACCATAACAATTAAAAACGGAAAGGCTGAATCAGTTTGAATTGATGCAACAACAAAATTTTTAAATAAACACCGTGTTTGCAAGTAAAATTAATAAAATTTGGAAATTTTATTATTGATTTTGCCTTCAAAGTATTTCCTTTTAAGGGCTACTGATGAATCTTGTGTGGACACCACGCGTTTCGGGTGTACAGAATTATAAGCCTGGTATATTTGATGATTTTACTTTTTTAAGACGTGTTAATTGTTTTATCCTCTAAAAGTAATAACGATTTAACATTCATCATTACACTATTCATCATAACACTATTCATCATTCAGATAACGAATGACCGGTAACAGTTGAACGACCCTTGTTTCAAAAATCAATGTATGAAACGTTTATTAGCTAATTTTCATTTTAATAGAAATAGACGTGTTACGAAAAGGTATATACTCGACGCTGATGTTGACAAATTAGACTTTAGATGTGGGTATCGTATAATAACACAAAAAGTGATTTAAAGATTCTACCTGTGCATAGTAATAATGTCAACGTATAGTTCTTATAACAGATGTCCCCTTGGAAATTATTATATACAATTTCTTTATAAATATTCCTTATTGAAAGACATTCCATGACCTTTATTTCGTGAGGACAAACCCCCTGCTATATATACTTGGTAGTTTATTTTATTATATATTATGATGAAAGTAGAGCTTGCGGGAAGGCCGATTGACATTCAGGCGAGCGGTAAAAGAGGGTATCCATTTTATATAACAAACTCCTCCAACAGTTTTAACCTAATAGCTTTAATATTTTCACAATGTGTGTATCATATTCATAGAACATGTCCCCCTCCTTTAATTTATTCATTTTGGATATATTTTGCAGATTTTCTAGAGATTGGAACTTCGTGAATTTTCGGCAAAAATGAACATATAACCAGTATGAAAACTCTGGGGCCCGCGTGTCCTTATTTTACCTTGCAGATGATCTAAAGTATAATTACCTGTTTAATACCTACTTGGGAATATATTTGCCAAGTGTTTCCATTAACTAAATATGTTAATATGGTAAAAAAAAAATGATTATATGTGATCTCTGTTAGCTTCTATATTTTGGTTTAAGGACCTACTATCCATATTTTTATCCAGTTTAATCGTGAACCATGGTACATTGTGGGTTCAGAGAATATTCTAGAACGCTCATTCCAGGGTTTACTGGATCCGTGCACTCAAATACGGTGCATTGCAGTTTCAGAGAATATCTGAGAGTTCCAGTTTTACAATATCCGTTTTTCTCATTTGTCTCTAGTTACAGTGTTGAGTTGTCCTTTTTTATCCCTGTGTTTGTCTTTGTTTTAATAATTTCCTTTCTTCTTGTCGACTTTTTTTTGGGGGGCCTTTTCTTCTGACCCGGTTTGGCCGTCCTTAGCCCTTTCGTGATGTTAAAAAAGTCCAAGTATCCATATTTTGATATTTTCTTTTTTGTTTGTTTGCATATACCCTGATATAAAAATAAGTTGATGTAATATGATTGCCAATGAGATAACTGTCAAACAGCATCCAAATGAAGCTTATTTAAGCAATTAAATATCACCATACAACCTTTAACAATAACATTTATAAAAGGCCCCGATATGAAAAAATGTGAAACAATTAAAACGAATAAACCTATGGCCTGTGTGTTCAACAGACAGTAAAAATCAGTTGGAAATGGTTTGGCTAATCAGATCGACACGAAGCATAAAAACAACTATCATCAACAAATAAAGACAAAAGTCACATACTATTGTCATGTAAATTTAAAAACTTAGAGCTAAACCAAACTCAGAAAGATTAAAATGAAATCAAAAATGAACTTGCGATTTTCGAAGTGTCGTTATATGTATGCGCTTAAAGATTTTCAAATTCATTGAAAGCCCAACATGGAGAAATATTAGGCCAATATATAAAGCTTTCCCGCCTCATACTCACGATCAATGCTTTCATAACAATATTAACATGTTCGATGTAAAAAACAAAATGTTCTAAATTAATATTACTTAAATGAATCAAGATATGTCTAATTGGCACTGATACTACATCTTCTTATTTATATATGTTTATGTAGGATAGCTGGTCAGCATCACGCATAGGATTTACATTTTTCTGGTTTGAATCGATAATCAATGTTTTGACACAGTCCCCACATTTAAAGTATAATTTGTCAACCTCTTCGTCGAGTATATACCTTTTCGTAACACGTCTACTAAGTACAGTCGTATGGAATTCAGCAACACGATACATTAGACTGGAGGAATTAAAAAAAAACATTCATTTGCAGAGACAGTTCCTCTGTAACTAGTCAATAACGAAATTGAAATAGCAAACAGAATAGATATTAAAGAGGGCATCCCCATATGTTGCAAATAATAATTGAAATAATACTAAATATATTGTAGTAATACAATAGTCACAAAAAAAAACAACCAAAGATTTAAAAGAAACATTAACTTCGACGAAAGTGCAGCAATCAAACGTAACACCGATGGTGAAAAAATGTGGAAGACTAAATTGCGATTTCTGTGTATACCTTACAGAAGGATCAGCGTTCACATTAAAAACCGCAACAGATTTTAAAATACTGAACAACTTTACTTGCGTCTATCAACTTAATATATGTAATTTCCTGTAGTGGTTGTCACGAAAATAACATAGGAAAAACATGATTAAAACTATGCAAGCGATAACACTACATAGACAACAATTCCATGTTCGATTCCGTTTAGTTAACATTTCAAACAGTGCGCGGAAATGCAACTCCCGAATTAAAGATTATTCCTTCTTTACTAATAATCTTATAAAACAACGGAGCCACAACGTATAAATGCAGAAAATAAGTAAATTGGTTAATTAAAAGATTTATTTTTTTAAAATGATGCTAGAGAACTGCTTAAATAAATATATTTTTGTCATAATCGACATACTAATAGTATGTCTCCTTTGCGCGATTATGTCCCCTGTTTCTAAGCACTATAGTTATAACCGTTAAGGACGTCAATCGTTTACAATCTTCTTTCCCAAGAGTTGAAACCAATTTAAGAAAAATCTTATTGATTGATATACACTGAAGTGAAAGCGACTTTGTGATGTATTCATTTACATTAATACAATTTTAGAACCATTTCATCTTTCCTTATAAAAACGCAACACATATTTTGGTGGACGCAACACATATTTTGGTGATTTATTTATACCAAATCATGATGAACCTTCATTTAATTGCTTTTCATGCTTACCATACTTCGTATATGTAAGAGAATGATAATCCCTTTCTTTATGATTAAGTACGAGCGTTAGCGAGTACTTATCATGATGAAAGGGATTATCATTTTCTTACAAACTTAGAATATTGTAAAGTGCTCAAGGCTAAAATGATCTCTTGATTGGTTTTATTCAAGAACTTGTTTCATTGTCAGTGCAATGTTTATAATTAATGGATGACTTCCGTTTTAGGCATTTCAATTATGTATTGGTCATAGTGATGTAAGGACTAACTTTTAATTTGGGAAATTTTAATAAATTGTGTTTTAGACATTAGATGACACAACATTGCAATGAAATTGTAGAAATTGTATAAGTTTCCTAATTGTGAGTATGAGTGTAAATTATGTAATATTTTAGTGAGGAATTATCTTTTTGTTTATTTACAGTTTAATTTGATAAATTTGAAATCAGAGTTACAACTAAATTGTATTCCACAGCCAATTTTATTTCAGCTCTTTACCTTAAATACTACTTAGTTAACTAAAATTTAAATGTTGAAAGAAAGTGCTTTTTATAGGAAATTTCAATTCAATTTCCTGTATGTACCGGTATTTCGGAAAGGACTATTATTGCTTACTGAGAATACAGTAATATGAGTTTTGATAAGCGTAAAACATGTAGTTAAAGATTTAGGTTATGTTTAATTTTAAAAGTTTTTTTCTTTCTTTTTCTTCTTGATATTGCTTATTTTTTTTTTTTTTTTTTTTTGTAATTTCAAAGTTCTAAATATTCACATAACACAAACGGTTTCAATTATACTGCACAAATAAACTTCAAACTTATCTTAATCATTTTTGTTTGTTTTAAAATTCAAATTCCAATCAATAATCCTAATTAATGTGCTTCAGGCAGTTGTAACTCATTTATAGAAATTCTTTGTTTTGAACTGTAAATAGGCCTAAACAAAAGGATAATCCATTACTAAGAACATGATTTACATTCATTCTTCACAATTAAGGAACACCAAATTCTACACTTTCATTGGTCAAGAGCACTTTGCTATATTCTAATTTCTGTTTAGAAAAAATAAAACACTGTTCCTACCTGAGTTTATCGAACATACCGGATTACTGCCGTCGCACGAATTTCTAAACGCAGAATTTGAAACCAATGCATGATTTTTGTCAGTATTTTTTTTCGTGAAATATTTCTTTGAATCCATACCCGCACTTAAATCAGTCAAAAAATATTGCATTTCCATATTACCTGGACTTAGCAATGAAAATCTGAATCAGGCCATAAAAATGTTGCAGACAGGAATATGTCAATGAGCTATTGCTATACAATTTAATGTTAGAATCGCCTTTAACAGTTCTGAACTTCTGACAACAACGGTATAGACTGACAGGATCTGTTTATTACCACCCATGACCAGGTAAACCTGTAGTGAAAACACAATTTCAATAAAATGTCATTACGCATCGTCATTTTCGAGACAGGGTTATGACTGCAACACCAACTACTAACCAAGTTTGTGGATATCATGGCAGACAGATTGACCACATAAATGTTTTTAATATACTAAAATGCCAAAGAATAGTCTCTAGAAAATCATTTAACGGCCTACAGTTTAAACCACATAATTTCCGAAACAGACTGCAATGGGTAATACAGAGGCCAAATCCGAAAGAACAAAACAGAAATCAAAGCATGCGCAAAAGAACTGGTTAGCCTTTCTGTCAATTGTGTAGGCGTTGGTTACAAGCAGTCTCTGCCTTCGACGGTGACACATCCATGGATAAAGAGAAAACCAGGGTTTCAGTGGATACCACACTTTTTTAACATAAAACTTGACGTAATCGTTTCAACTTTCGAACTGAAAACTTTATTTAGACAATGAAATAATGAATGAAATGTATGTTTATATATTTATTTCATAGGTATTGCATATTTCAAAATAATCTAGTGTTGCGTTTTTAAAGTCCGTCAGTATATAACAATGAAGAGACATGTATTGTCAAAATGCGCATCTTGTGCAGGAAAATTAACACCGTTCATGATATATATATATTCAACTTTGAAAGTTTAGAATTATATCAGTTCAAATCGAACAGTGCTATTCAGTATTCATTGAGAATGTATGTCTATTCAGTCTCTGTAACAGTTGTAATAACTTAACTTTCGTCCCCTGTGAAATTTTAGAATTGTTCCAGCTCATATCGCACGTTCACATTACTATTATTTTGAAATGTATATCTAAGCAGTCTCTGTTGTAAATACTTAACCTGCGTCAACATTGAAATTTTAGAATTATACACGCGTGGTTCGGTTTTTAACCTGTATTACTTTCAAGATTGGTTTTAGTGAGATCAGAATAAATTGATAAGATTCATTTTACATCATACTGATGAAGGATATCTGTTATCCGAAATATTTATTGATACTTGGATTTACTGTTTCATTTTTTAATATTGGTGTTGTTTTGTACAGTTTTTTAGGCGTATATATTATTTTTCTATTGTGTACAGTATCGTTTGGTTTTTCATTACGATCCAGCGCCCTCGTAAGAAATTCGTTGACTAATACTGGGTATCTAGACGTTTTTTATATATGTATGCATTTTCACATGAAGAACATATTTTCTTAATTTTTGAAGAATCGTAAATGTTGATGTTTCATTCAGAAGGTATTCATGCAATGATTAAAGTATACAACTATTTTGAACGTACGTATTTGTATGGGTTGCATCGCAAGGTAATTGCATTAATTTAATACTTGTGAAGCGCTATCCACCAGGAAGTCGTTAAAATGATGGGCGTCATCTTCTTTGCCTTTATCCAGTTGTGATTGTTTCCATTAACATGTACTACTTCAGCAAACGGCAATTGGTATCTCAAAAGAATTGTTCACTTATTATCTCTTAAGATATCGCGAAATTTGGGATTGCTATCTTTGAGGCGATGACCTTCTAAACTAATAAAAAGTTTGTAAATAGATTTAAAGGTCATCTTAAGTCTTCTCCCATGAAATAATTTTCACACTGTATGATAGGCTCTAAAGTCCCTTAAACTCTAAAAAAAATATATGAATGAAATGTAGACGCGGATATTCAACGAGAAGAACCCATTTGGACAAGCTCATTAAAGTAGCTTTTTATTATGTACAAATTTATCATATGTCAACCTGTTTTAATATTTGGAGCATTTTTGGTAAAAATGGTACATTTGTAACTTTGAATACAGCTCTTTGTACTAAAATTCAAGAATATTAGGATTATGCTGTTTTTTTTTTGCATCTTAAACCTTCCTCGATTTTGGTCGGATTGAACATTTCAATCCATTGTTGTTCCGTAACAATTTTCCTTCTTTACATTACAATTTCATATATATATTCATCTTCAGACGGGTGGATTTGAACACAGAAAATACATTTATTTTATCAGCATGTACATGCATATAAAGCATTTTTCACAATTTATCTAATACACAATTTACAGGTTAAAATCTTAATCACAATCAACTGAGTTGAAATGAGTGGTTAAGTAGTGTTTTTTATCGATTCTAAATATATGTGTAACACTAAGAAACGTGTCCATCCCATCAAACGTATCCAATCCCACAAACCGTGTGCACAAGGATAATAGTTACGCTGAAAGGGGCCCACACGTAACCCTAACAGAAACGGTTAAAAATATGTCTCTACGCGACATTATTATTTCCGGTTGAAAGTGAAAGTAAGCTACAATAAGTTCTTACAGGATAAGCCGCTTATTATTGCTGGCATATACTATATGAATATGAGTTTTCTTTAAGGTTCATGATTAAACTTTATTCTATAGACATTGTCATGACAGTGTCAAAAAGTAAAAAAAATAATAAAGAAACAAAATGGAATTTGGTTACCTCTAGTCACCTTATACAAACGTTGACTTTGGTTACCTCTGGTTACCTTACACAGATATTGACTTTGTCCACCTCTGGTCACCTTACACTGATACTGATGTTAGATCATCATGGTCAGCTAACTCAGATATTGACTTCGGTTTTCTCTGGTCACCTTACACAGATATTTCACTTGATGCCTTCTGGTCTTTTGACACAGATGTTCACTCTTGTGACACAGATATTGACTTTGGTTACCTCTGGTCAACGTACACTGATGTTCTGATCACTTTACATATATATTTAATTTAGTTACATCTAGTCACTTGACACAGATATTGACTTTGGTTACCTCTGGGCACCTAACACTGCAGTTCTGATCACCTTATAAGTATATTTGACTTGGTTAACTCTGGTCACCTTGTACACATATTGACTATTGTCACCTTACAATGATGCTCTGGTCACATTATACAATTATTCAATTTGGTAACCTCTGGTCACCTTACACAGATATTCAGTTTGGTTAATTCTGGTCACCTTACACATATGTTGACTCTGGTTACCTCTGGTCACCTTGCAAAGATATTGACTATGTTAAACCCTGGTCATCTGACAATTATGTTCTGGTTCTTTTAGACAGATATTGACTGTGGTAACCTCTGGTCACCTTACTGACACAGATGTTAATTTTAGTTACCCAATATCACCTAGCACAGATATTGGTTTCTTTACCTCTGATCACCAGACACAGATATTGACTATGGTTACCTCTGGTCACCTCACACAGACATTGACTATTGTTACCTCAGATAACCTTACACTAATTTTCTGGTCATTTTACACATATATTTAATTTGGTTACAACTGGTCACCTTGGAAAGATATTGGCTATGTTTACCTCTGGACACAAGTTAATTTACATAATTATTTAGTTTAAGAAATTAAGAAACAGCTATTCAATGCTTACAATGATACTCTGGTCACCTTACACATATATTGATTAGTGTTACCTCTGGTCACCTTACTGACACAGATGTTAATTTTAGTTACCCAATATCACCTAGCACAGATATTGGTTTCTTTACCTCTAATCACCATACACAGATATTGACTATGGTTTCCTCTGGTCACCTTACACAGACATTGACTATTGTTACCTCAGGTAACCTTACACTGATTTTCTGGTTATTTTACACATATATTTAATTTGGTTACAACTGGTCACCTTGGAAAGATATTGACTATGTTTACCTCTGGATACAATTTTATTTACATATTTAGTTTAAGAAATTAAGAAACAGCTATTCAATGCTTACAATGATGCTCTGGTCACATTACACAATTATTCAATTTGGTTATCTTTGGTCACCTAACACATATATTGACTATGGTTACCTCTGGTCACCTTACACATATATTGATTATTGTTACCTCAGGTAACCTTACACTGATTTGCTGGTCACTTTACACATATATTTAATTTGGTTATTTCTGGTCATCTTACAATGATGTTCTGGTCACATTACACAGTTATTCAATTTGCTTTTCTCCCGGTCTCCTAACACATATATATTGACGTCGATCAACTCTGATCATCTTACACAGATATTCACTTTGGTTACCTCTGGTCACCTTACACAGATATTGACTTTGGTTTCCTCTGGTCACCTTATCTACACATATGTTGACTTTGTTTACCTCTGGTTTCCTTACAAAAAATTGACTTTGGTTACCTCTGGTCACCTTACACATATATTGATATTGGTTACCTTTGGTCACCTTGAACAGTTATTGACTATGGTAACCACTGGTCACCTTACAATGATGTTTTGTCAATTTACACAGATATTTTGATTGGTGATCTCTCGTCACCTAACACATATATTGACATTGATTACATATGGTCATCTTACACAGATATTCACTTTGTTTTCCTTTGGCCTTATCCACTGTTGATAGATATAGGAAGATGTGGTGTGAGTGCAATGAGACAACTCTCCATCAAATAACAATTTATAAAAGTAAACCATGGTCAATGTACTTCAACACGGAGCCTTGACTTTGTTTACCTCTGGTTTCCTAACAAAGATATTGATATTGGTTACCTTTGGTCACCTTACACAGATATTGACTATGGTTACCTCTGGTCACCTTACACAGATATTGACTATGGTTACCTGTGGTCACCTTACACAGATATTGAATATGGTTACCTCTGGTTACCTTACAATGATGTTCTGTTCACATTACACAGATATTTAATTTGGTTATCTCTGGTCACCCAACACATATATTGACGTTGTTACATATGGTCATCTTACACAGATATTCACTTTGGTTACCCCTGGTCACCTTACACAGATATTGAGTTTGGAGTCCTCTAGCCACATTATTTACACATATGTTGACTTTGTTTACCTCTGGTCACCTTACACATATACTGATCTTTGTTACCTTTAGTCACCTTACAATGTATTGACTTCGGTTTTCTCTGGTCAACTTTTACAGATGTTTAATTTTGTTCCCTCTGCTCTTCTAATACAAATGTTGACTTTGGTGACACAGGTATTGACAATGGGAACCCCTTGTCTCCTTACATATATATTGACTTTGGTTACCTCTGGTTACCTTACACAGATATTGACTTTAGTTTCCTCTGGTCACCTCATTTACGCATAAATTGACTTTGTTCACCTCTGGTTTCCTTACAAACATATTGACTTTGTTTACCTCTGATCACCTGACACATATATTGATGTTGGTTGCCTCTTGTCCCCTTATTTACACATATATTGACATTGTTTACCTCTGGTTTCCTTACAAATATATTGACTTTGTGTACCTCTGATCACCTTACATATATATTGATATTGGTTACCTTTAGTCACCTTACTTACACTGATGTTGCCTCTGGTTACCTCTAGTCACCTTACTTACACTGATTTTGACTTTGGTTACCTCTGGTGACCTTACTTACACTGATGTATTTGTTTACCTCTAGTCACCTCACTTACGCTGATGTTGACTTTTGTTACCTCTTGTTTCTAACAAAGAAATTGACTTTGGTTATCCATAGTCACCTGACACAAATAAAACGTTAGTTATATCTGGTCATCAGACACAGATATTAACTTTTGTTACCTCTGGTCACCATTCTTACACTGATGTTGACTTTGGTTACCTCTTATTTCTAACAAAGATGTTGACTTTGGTCACCTCTTGTCACCTGACACAGATATTAACATTGGTTACATCTGGTCACCTGACACAGATATTAACTTTGGTTACCTCTAGTCACCTTACACAGATATTGACTTTGGTTGCCTCTGGTCACCTTATTCACTCAGGATACCTCTTGTTACCTTACACAGATGTCCTGATAATGTGCTGGATTTAAGAAATCTATGTCCTGGTTCTGTTCTTTTTGTGTAAATATTGAAGATCATTAATACATATATAAGTGTAATTGATTTAAAAGACACCTACCACACATTTGGTGGCTGCATTATTTCAGATGAACAAATTTAAGTCTATTTTGTACATTTTCAATGTTTTAATAAGAAATTATGCATTAAATAGGTAGTGGTATGATCATAAAAAAACGTGAAAATGTCCTATACCTATGTCTATCGGTCAGTAATTTTTTATTAAATGGATCCAGCTAATTCAAAACAAAACGATGCTTTAAATAGATCAATGTGTCTATTTCTGGAAGTTTAAAATGTGAAGGCTATCTTATCTATTAAGGTAACAGGTACGTAAGAACGGAATTTTATGAAATTTGCATAAAACTAGAACATGTGAAATTACACATGTATATCGAAAAATATAAATATGAAATGTTTATACATTCTGAGCTATAATAGCAAATTAAATATCTGAAAAAAGTAGTACAAATGTATTGTATATATCCCAACTCGTTCGTTATGCCCGTGTTTGTAGTGATGTCATAGATATTTTAACGAACGTAATCAATGCATCACTAGTAAATTATTAAGTCAGGGATTTCGTTACCATAAATTACGTAAAACTTTTACTAAGTTCTTTCATAGATACAAAGATTTGATTAGTAAATTTGGCTGTACCTGTAGAAAACTGATTAAAAACGGTATTTCACATCCTAAATTTTACGGTAATATTGTACTTAAAGCGCGGAAATCACTATATGATCCGTGTAAACTCATCGAACCTTTAAATAAACTTATTAGTTCAGGTTATCTTACCAATGTTGTAATTAGATCTTTGAATATAGTTTACATTGGCACTAATATCGATTTTGTCATCAGCAAATTAAAACATAACTAAATTTGTATTCTTTTCAAACGGGATGTTTAAAGACACACCCACGTTCATTTTGATCTATAAAGAGGCTCAACTCCTAACTATCCTACTGTCTGTCGATACATTTATTTTGGCATTGCACTAGTCATGTCTTCTTTGACTGTCCATGACGTTAAAATACTAAATCCTGGGATGTTTTTAGTTGATTTTAGTCTCTGATGCATGATTTTTATTATTAATTGTTTTGGCTTTTAACTAGCTGTCAGTAACTGCGAGTACTCTCAAATCGTACTTTCTTGTTTATTTGACCTGTTGATACTAATTGTAATGCTTTTTTGTTATTTAATGTTATTCAGGGTTAAATCTGGTCTATATACCAGCTTTGATAAGTGTTTGGTACTAATATAAATTTCCACTTCGTACTAAGAACTTCAAAATTATTTATTTTGTTAAAATATTTCCTTTCTCTATTGTAACTGTATACGTATACCTAACAACAAAATTATTTTATTTACCTGTGTTTAAAGTTATTGCAAATGGCTGATATTTTTGTTCGAGCATATTGTTTTTCTTAAATTGTTTAACATTTCATACCGATATAACATGTTACTTTTATTATTTTTCCCTTAGTTTATTTATTTTGAATTTACATTGTATCATAGGTCAAACTTATTTGTTCAGTGTATGTTCAATGGTGTTAATATGTCCTTTGATTGAGTTAAGCTATTTCAGTTGATATTTTATAGTGTGTCTTTCTATGTTGTGATGTTACACTATTGTTTCAGAAAAAGGGTGAAGGTTTGGTACCATTAAAACGTTTAAACCCGCTGCATTTGTTTGCACCTGTCCTAAGTCAGGAATCTGATATTCAGTAGTTGTCGTTTGTTGATGTGGTTCATAAGTGTTTCTCGTTTCTCGTTTTATATAGATTAGACCGTTGGTTTTCCCGTTTGAATGGTTTTACACTAGTAATTTTGGGGCCATTTATAGCTTACTGTTCGGTGTGAGCCTAGGCTCCGTGTTGAAGACCGTACTTTGACCTATAATGGTTTACATTTATAAATTTTGACTTGGATGGAGAGTTGTCTCATTGGCACTCATACCACATCTTCTTATATCTATGAATACACGTAAGAATCATCAAAAGTGTTCAGAAAAATTGGAGAACGGTTATTCTCCCGAAAATGTTCATTTATAACAATTTTGGTTTTTATTTAGAAAATGTTCATAGATAGAGAATCATTTAATGTTAAAATCGACCAACAAAGTCAGATCTACAAATGATTCAACATTGTCGAAATCGTCGGTTTTTGACTCCTTATTTGAGTTATTGCCAATGAATCGTTTTTTAGCTAAAAGGTCATGTGGGATTTTTCCATCCCTTTGCGTCCGTCGTCCGGTATAAACTTTTTAAAAAATCTTCTCCTCTAAAACCGCAGGACAAATTTCAATCAAACTTGGGCTGAATGATCGTTAGGGTATATAGTATAAAAGGCGAAGAGCCAGAAACCCCGAAAAACGGCCCTTTAAATGTGCATTTTTTAAAAATATTTTCAATTGTTTGAGTAAATCTAATGTATATGTATATTGAATGGGTTATTTTTGAAAGATTATTAACAATAAAATGCATATCTGCGTTATATATTAAAGATATATTAGCCTGTTGTAGGAATAAATTTCATTAACCAATTGGACATGTTGGAATTATTGTTAAACTAAAGAATGTGGTGAGGGATGGCAACACTGTTATTTTTTTCAGAAAATTAACTTTTAGTGATGCCAATTCTTTAACAGAAACAATAGGCCATTTTAACATATGTTTTCATCAAATTTTCACAACATCATCGCAGTTAAAAAAAAATTCAGATTTCAAGGGTCAAAATTATGAGTTAGTGAATCAACTCTTTTGTGTTTTTTTTTTTATTCTTGTTCAACAAGAAACATGACTGCCATGGCTAAAAATAGAATATCTCAAACATTAAACCAGTTAAAGCAAAACTGGCATGGGTAAAAATGATAAGCATGTTAAAATCCTTTTGCCAGGAAATTTTTAGACAAATCGTACAACTCTATTTGGAGCTATTGTACCTGAAATAATAAATGTTACCAAATTTCTCTGATTTTGTTATTATCTTGAAAACTGTTATAGATAAAGTGAGAAATTTAAAACATCAAAATGTTCATCAAATTAAGATTTACGAATAAGCCAACTGACTGAAATTGTAAATTGATCCCCTAAAAGAGTTATTGCCCCTGAAAGGTTTTTGTAAATTAAATTTTCAAGTTTTCCGTAGAATCTTATATAGATAGAGACGCACTTTAAGTTGCAAAATTGTGGAGCAAAGAAATACCTACGAATAAGTTAACATGACCACAATTGTCATTTGATCCTTCATAGGAGTCGTTACCCTTGAAAGATTATTTTTATTTTAGTTTTTGGAAGAAACAATGATAGTAACATATAACTTTAAAATGACAAAGATTTTTTGGCAAAGTAAAAGCTAAAAATAAATTAAAATGACAGAAATTGTTAATCGACCTCTTATAAGAGTTATTGCCATTGTTTGGTATTTCCTTGTCGTTATTTGTTTTAAAAACTATATTTGATATGTTAAAAGTGTAAACTGCAAAAATGATCAACATGGCAAGATGTTCTACCTTGAGGATTTGAGAAAAATCGAGCAAGTTATTGCCCCTGAAATATCTATTTATTTAGCAGTTGTTGGCTGTATCCTTACGTGGCATGTTGAGGTTCCTCTTAGAAAATATGAACCAATGCTTTTGTGACATCGCAATTATGCTTGCGTTGTATGCTGTACCCATCGCACTAGACAAAACCACCAACTTGGCCTGTTTTAAGGGAAACAATATATCCCTAATTAACATACACTTTTATCAAGTGACAAGCAAAAATTATATTCCCACCCTTCATCCCGGTCCATTCACTTTGCAGAATCTATATATGAGTGTCATTGTCAACTTGTTTTGAGTCTTGAATATGCATGAAATACTTGTCTCTTCAGAATGCAACAAGCATGTCCTCCCTTTAACCTGATTTTGAACCCGTGTTACCTGATTTGAACCCGTGTTACCTGATTTAAACAAGTGTTACCTGATAAAAACAAGTGTTACCTGATTTGAACCCGTGTTATCTGATTTAAACCCGTGTTACCTGTTTTGAACCCGTGTTACATGTACCTGATTTGAACCCGTGCTTGTGTGACATTTTAACCCTGTTCAGCTCACTAGTTCCCACAGTCAACTAGGTACAGTTGGGTGCAGACCAAGATTACATGTAGATGCGCGGAAAAGTTAACGCGGCGTTTACTCGGTGTACTTCATGTAAACGCCGCGTTAACTCTGTGTTTACTCCCAAATTTTAGTAGACATAAAAAGTAAACGGGTGAAGAAAAAGCGCCCGGGGAAAAGAAAAGGCGCCCGGGGAAAATATATAGATATTGTATTGGGATGAGACAACTTTGTGTCGATGAAATAAGTTATGCACATTGATTGAATTAAAAGTGCGGTCCACCCCAATGATATGTTTAGATTCTGATGAGCAGAATTTTTTCAGATCGAGAAGCTGTTCATCAGTATACACTACTACTGATGGGGGTTTGCCGGAGAGTTGGACAATTTCTTTAATAAATGGGTGACCATGTTGTATACTCATTAATGTTTGTATGTCGTCGGCATTATTAGATGCCTTCTGTTGGTGCGTAGATGGTACCACGTATCACAATTGTGGCAGCAGATGCTTGCAATTTCACAATTTCACAAGGCCAGAATATCATATTTGAAATCTAAAATGTAAAAGTGCAACAACACTATCTACACACTTTAGATGTAGCATAGTACATATTCCCATTTATATTAAGGACAAAACAAGCAATGATTTTAAACAAATTGAGAGCTTTATAAGTCTACGATTACTATTTTTTATGTCCATAACAATAAAAGTTGACCATATTTCTTTTTTTTATTAATATTCTTGTACTTGCCTGATAATTGAGTACTTTTTATACCTTAGGATGCTTTATTAGACATAAAAGTGAAGAAATTTAAGTTCAAAAGTAAAAAAAAAGGTGCAAATAATTTCCATTTTGTTAAAATATTATACAACGGAATTAAAATTCAGTTCTTTTTGTCCCTAGTTTTACACAAATTGAGAGCTCTTTAAGTCTATGGTTACTAATATTTATGTCGATGACAATAAAAAGTGACAATATTTCTTTTTTTTTTTTTTATTAATATTCTTGTACTTGCCTGATAATTGATTACTTTTTATACCTCAGGATGGATTGTTAGACATAAAAGTGAAGAAATTTAAGTTCAAAATTGCAAAATGTGTTGTCTCATCAACAAAAAAGATGCCAATTTTTTCCATTTTGTTAGAATATTATACAACGGCGTTAAAATTCTGTTCTATTTGTCCCTAATGATGAATAGTTTTACACAAATTGAGAGCTCTATAAGTCTACGGTTATTAATATTTATGTCGATAACAATAAAAAGTGACAATATTTCTTTTTTTTTTTTCTTAATATTCTTGTACTTGTTTGATAACTGAGTACTTTCTATACCTCAGGATGGATTGTTAGAAATAAAAGGGGAGAAATTTGAGTTTAAAATTGCAAAATTTGTTGTCGCCTAAAAAAAAGGTGCCAATATTTTCCATTTTGTTAGAATATTTTACAACGGCATTCAAAATCTGTTCTTTTTGTCCCTAAGGATGATTAGTTTTCAACAAATTGAGAGCTCTATAAGTCTACGATTACTATTATTTATGTCGATAACAATAAAAAGTGACAATATTTGTTTTTTTTATTAATATTCTTGTACTTGCCTTGATATTTGAGTACGTTTTATACCTTAGGATGGATTGTTAGACATAAAAGTGAAGAAATTTAAGTTTAAAATTGCAAAATAGTGTCAAATCAAAAAATAGTGCCAATATTTTCCATTTTCTTAGAATATTTTAAAACGGCATTGAAATTCTGTTCTTTTTGTCACTAAGGATGAATAGTTTTACACAAATTGAGAGCTCTATAAGTCTTCAGTTACTAATATTTATGTCAATAACAAAAACAAAATGTGACAATATTTCTTTTTTTTATTAATGTTCTTGTACTTGCCTCATAATTGGTACTTTTTACACCTCAGGATGGTTTATTAGACATAAAAGTGAAGAAATTTAAGTTCAAAATTGCAAAATGTGTTGTCTCATCAACAAAAAATTGCCAATTTTGTTTTCCATTTTGTTAGAATATTATACAACGACATTAAAATTCTGATCTATTTGTCCCTAAGGATGAATAGATTTACACAAATTGAGAGCTCTCTAAGTCTACGATTGCTAATATTTATGTCGATGACAATAAAAAGTGACAATATTTCTTTTTTATATTAATATTCTTGTACTTGCCTCATAATTGATTACTTTTTATACCTCAGGATGGTTTATTAGACACAAAAGTGAAGAAATTTAAGTTCAAAATTGCAAAATTTGTTGTCGCATAAAAATAAGGTGCCAATAATTTCCATTTTGTTAGACTATTTTACAACGGCATTAAAAATCTGTTCTTTTTGTCCCTAAGGATGAATAGTTTTACATGAATTGAGAGCTCTGTAAGTCTACGGTTACTAATATTTATGTCGATAACAATAAAAAGTGACAATATTTCTTTTTTATATTAATATTTTTGAAGATGCCCGATAATTGAGTACTTTTCATACCTCAGGATGGATTGTTAGACATAAAAGTGAAGAAATTTAAGTTCAAAATTGCAAAATGTGTTGTCTCATCAACAAAAAAGATGCCAATTTTTTCCATTTTGTTAGAATATTATACAACGGCATTAAAATTCTGTTCTATTTGTCCCTTAGGATGAATAGTTTTACACAAATTGAGAGCTCTATAAGTCTACGGTTACTAATATGTATGTCGATAAAAATAAAAAGTGACAATATTTCTTTCTTTTTTTTTTCTTACTATTCTTGTACTTACCTGATAATTGAGTACTTTCTATACCTCAGGATGGATTGTTAGAAATAAAAGGGAAGAAATTTGAGTTTAAAATTGCAAAATTTGTTGTCACCTAAAAAAAGGTGCCAATATTTTCCATTTTGTTACAATATTTCACAACAGCATTGAAAATCTGTTCTTTTTGTCCCTAAGGATGATTAGTTTTCAACAAATTGAGAGCTCTATAAGTCTACAGTTACTAATATTTATGTCGATAACAATAAAAAAAATGTGACAATATTTCTTTTTTTTTTTATTAATATTCTTGTACTTGCCTTGATAATTGAGTACTTTTTATACCTTAGGATGGATTGTTAGACATAAAAGTGAAGAAATCTAAGTTTAAAATTGCAAAATTTGTTGTCAAATCAAAAATAATGCCAATATTTTCCATTTTCTTAGAATATTTTAAAACAGCATTGAAATTCTGTTTTATTTCACTTAGGATTAATAGTTTTACACAAATTGAGAGCTCTATAAGTTTTCAGTTACTAATATTTATGTCAATAACAAACAAAAAATGTGACAATATTTCTTTTTTTTTTTTTATTAATATTCTTGTACTTGCCTCATAATTGATTACTTTGTATACCTCAGGATGGATTGTTAGACATAAAAGTGAAAAAATTTATGTTAAAAATTGCAAAATGTGTTGTCTCATCAACAAAAAGATGCCAATTTTTTTTTCCATTTTGTTAGAATATTATACAACGGTATTAAAATTCTGTTCTATTTGTCCCTAAGGATGAATACTTTTACACAAATTGAGACCTCTATAAGTCTACGGATACTAATATGTATGTCGATAACAATAAAAAGTGACAATATTTCTTGTTTTTATTAATATTCTTGTACTTGCCTGATAATTGAGTACTTTTTATACTCGGGATGGATTGTTAGACATAAAAGTGAAGAAATTTCAGTTTAAAATTGTAAAATTTGTTGTCAAATCAAAAAATAATCCCAATATTTTCCATGTTGTTATAATATTACACAACAGCAAAAAATTCTGTTCTTTAAGTCATTAAGGATGAATAGTTTTACACAAATTGAGAGCTCTATAAATCTAGTTACTAATATTTGTCAATAACAAAAAAAATTGACAATATTTCTTTTTTTTTTATTAATATTCTTGTACTTGCCTGATAATTGATTACTTTTTTTATACCTCAGAATGGATCGTTAGACATAAAAGTGAAGAAATTTAGGTTTAAAATTGCAAAATTTGTTCTTGAATCAAAAAAAAGTTGCCAAAATTTTCTATTTTGTTAGAATATTATACAACGGCATTAAAATTCTGTTCTTTTTGTCCCTAAGGATGAATAGTTTTACACAAATTGAGAGTTCTATAACTCTACGGTTACTAACACTTATGTCGATAACTATAAAAAGTGACAATATTTCTTTTTTTTATTAATATTATTGTACTTGCCTGATAATTGAGTACTTTTTATACTCGGGATGGATTGTTAGACATAAAAGGGAAGAAATTTAAGTTTAAAGTTGCAAAATTTGTTGTCGCATAAAAAAAAGTTGCCAAAATTTTCCATTTTGTTAGAATATTTTACGACGACATTAAAAATCTGTTCTTTTTGTCCCTAAGGATGAATAGTTTTACATAAACTGAGAGCTCTGTAAGTCTACGGTTACTAATATTTATGTGGACAACAATAAAAAGTGACAATATTTCTTTTTTATATTAATATTTTTGCACTTGCCCGATAATTGAGCACTATTTATACCTCAGGATGGATTGTTAGACATAAAAGTGAAGAAATTTAAGTTTAAAATTGCAAAATTTGTTGTCGCATAAAAAAAAGGTGCCAATATTTTCCATTTTGTTAGAATATTTTACAACGGCATTAAAAATCTGTTCTTTTTGTCCCTAAGGATGAATAGTTTTACATAAATTGAGAGCTCTATAAGTCTACTGTTACTATTATTAATGCCAATAACAATAAAAAGTGACAATATTTCTTTTTTTTATTAATATTTTAGTACAGGCCTGATAATTGAGTATTTTTTAATACCTCAGGATGGATTGTTAGACATAAAAATAAGGAAATTTGCGTTTAAAATTGTATAATTTGTTGTCGCATGAAAAAAAGGTGCCAATTGTTTTCCATTTTGTTAGAATATTATACAACGGCATTAAAATTATGTTCTTTTTGTCACTAAGAATAAATAGTTTTACAAAAATTGAGAGCTCTATAAGTCTACGATTACTAATATTATGTCAATAACAATAAAAAGGGACGGTATTTCTTTTTTTTTCTTAATATTCTTGTAATTGCCTGATAATTGAGTACTTTCTATACCTCAGGATGGATTGTTCGAAATAAATGAAGAAATTTAGGTTTGCAAATTGCAAAATTTGTTGTCGCATTAAAAAAAAGATGCCAATATTTTCCATTTTGTTAGAATATTATACAACGGCATGAAAATTTTGTCCCTAAGGATGAATAGTTTTAGACAAAATGAGAGCTCTATATATCTACGATTACTACTACCTATGTCGATAACAAAAAAATGTGACAATATTTCTTTTTTTAATTAATATTCTTGTACTGGCCTGATAATTAAGTACTTTTTCTACCTCAGAATGGATTGTTACACATAAAAGTGAAGAAATAAAAGTTTAGAATTACAAAATTTGTTGTCGCATCAATATAAAGTGTCAGTATTTTAACTTTTGTAAAAATATTATGTAACAGCATTAAAATCCTGTTCGTTTAGTACATAATAAATGACATTTTTACACAAATTAAGAACTCTTTTAAGTCAAAGGTTAATTATATGTATAACGATAGAAATAGAAATTGCAAATATTTCTTTTTGTATAATTAAAGCTTGTACCATTGTACTGGCGGGATGAATTCTCTCTTTTTACCTTAGGATGGATTATTTGACATAAAAGGGAGGGAATTATTTCGACGATCTTTTTTTTTATAAAAAACAATTCCTTATGTCTGCAGGGATGAACATGATGAACAGATTTAATAAAATTGACATTTTACATCGTATATATAAATTTCTATTTTTAAATTCAATAAACCATGAACTACGGCAAATATTTTGAAAAAAAATTAGTGTATTGTCTGAAAACAAAATATTATAGATCATTTGATGTAGTCTGTTTTATTTCAAGTCTTGAAACATTGATTTACCGTTACTGTTCGGCTATTTCCATGACCTCGCGTACACATGTAGTTTACTGAATATTACAAAATTACCTGTTATGTGTCTCGCTGAAGCCAAAGTCAATATATATTGTGTTCTCTTTATCATACATACACGAAAAAATACTTTTGTCAACATTCTAAATATTGACCTAAGAGAACATAAAATTATCTACCTTTATAAATAAATTTTGGTGGGAATTTCAATTTCAATCTTTTAATTATACCTGTTCGTAACTTAGAATTTAGATTGTTGAAGGCAGTACGGTAACCTATAGTTGTTAATTTCTGTGTCATTTGGTCTCTGGTGGAGGGTTGTCTCAATGGCAATCATACCACATCTTCTTATTTTTATATTTGTTCCTGTCGTTGGACAAGTACATAAACATGACAGAACATGGCATTGGTACGATTATCTGGTTTTAGTTCGCCATATTATCGTGAATTCCCCATAAATGAGGGTCAGGATGAGATTTCTATGCAGACGACGCATAATGGGCAAAATAAATATAGAATATAGAAACATGGGCATTAAACGAAGTAATAGAACAATGAAAGATGTTGTTAAAAAAAAAAAAAAACATTTCGCCATCTGCTCATTATCAGACTGTGAATTGATCTCTAGACAGTTCATCAGATTTGACATGATGAGAAAACTTATATATATGTAGCTCTTTTCGTAAATACACTCAAATGATAGGAAAACTGAGCTCTTTCTTTCGTAAATACACTCAAATGATAGGAAAATTATATCTTCTTTTCTTATAAATACAATCAAATGATAGGAAAAGGTAACTCGTCTTTTCGTAAATGCACTCAAATCCTTTGTTTTAATATATCAGACCTGGCTATATATAAAATAAAAAGATGTTGTAAGAGGACAAAACTATTTGTTATACAAGTCCTATACATGAAGAACTGAACGAGGTGCGCAAAGAGAAAGTAAGAAAGTACCACGGACAATGATAAGTCATAAAAAGATAAATAAGAGTTCACACGCTGACACGTCTCGCCTGCTTTACTGACCATGATTTTATTTTGAAAGTCTTTAAACACAAAAGTGAAATCAAAGATTTTACAAGTATCTCATAAACTTAACATTACCACCTCTATAATAAATTCAAGGTCAGATAAACCCTGCATGGCAGACATGTACACCTAATAATCATTCCATACACCAACTATAATTGACCTGTTGCTTGTAGTATCCAAGAAAGAGACTAAACCATGATACCTTAACATTGACTAATGAACCATGAAAATGGGGTCACGGTCAAATGAAACCTGCCAGGCCGACATGAACACTTTACAATCATTCTGTGCAACAAATATAGGTGACCTATTGTTACTTATAGTTTCTGAGAAACCTAATCAAGTAAACCCAGCATTGATCACTGACCCATCATGAACTGAGATCGCGGTCAGGTGACCTCTATCTGACGGACACGCAGACTTGGTAAGGAACCCATATATCAAATATAGCTATCCTATTACTCATAATAAGTGAGAAATACACATGACAAAAAAAACTATAATTATTTTCAAGCAGTAGTTTAAGGTGGCTAGGGCGTCTTAATTAAAATTGATAGAATTTTTTAATAATTTGTCAAAATGAAGATAATAAAAAGTATGGGTCACCGGACTTTTTTTCATGCTACAGGTAGTACAAAAATGTCGGATTTAGTATAGATAATGCATGGAAAATCAAATTTTGTGTGATAAAAAGAAAACTACCTGATAGAATTTTAAGATATAATGTGAGAAGATAGCTCTTATAATGCTTTCAAATAAGAAAAAGAAAAATGGGGTCACCGAACTTGTTTTCTTGCTACAGATTAAATAGGTAAATTCACAACACTTTCTATTATAAAAAATGACTTTATCGGAGTTATCTCCCCTTATTTGGCAAAGTTGAAAAAAAAATTAATCAAACACAAACAAGGTGTTTTTGAGAAATTACAGCAATAATTATGATAAAATATACAATTTTCTATAATTATATCAAAAGTCTTACACATAAATTGCATACTACTCTCAAAATTTGCACATTTAATCAGAGATCTAGACCAACGTTATCTGCTACTTCAGAATCCAAGATGGAGGAAGAAACCCGAGCCACCTTAAATCTTTTTATTTGTTTTCCGCTCGAACTACGGTAGAGTAAACAAAAACAATTATTCATCAAGATATAGCCGGGTAAAATGGCGTTCCGGCTAAATGGAAATCAAGAAGGAATATTTCGCTCCTTAAACTTTTATTTTAGCAGTCCGGCAAGACCGAACAACAACTCCAAACTAAATGTAATGTAACATACAAACAATAACAATATATATATAAGCACAAGCAATTAAAGGATAAAGAAGATTAACATATGCCAAATAGAAATAACAATAGATTAGAAGAGTAATTAATGTCCGACACGTATAAGTAAATTATTGTCTAAACTGTTACAGAGAATAAATAATTAAATGAATAGAGTAAATGAATTTAAGTCCTTTGTCCAAGATTATGACACACGGCCCTTGAAGACACGACCCGGGTCTTAATGTTCATCTAAAATTGTTCCGAAAGTTTCTTCTGTCATTGTGGCGTCCTCTGTAACGATAGTTTTGGTTTGGATGATTATCTTCTCTTGTATTATTTCGAAAATTGTCCAATTCGTCTTCTAGTTTAGTGATTCGATCCCGCATATGTTCTTTGTCGCGTTGTAATTGGTATTGCTGGTCGATTGCTTCACATCTTTGATCGTAAATCCGAAAATTAGCTTCTTCAAGATCAGTAATGCGTTCCCGTAATTTTTCCATATCTTTTTTATCATCTGCACCTTGTTTTGAAGTTTTTCTAGATTGCTAACAACACTGGTATGCTTTTGATTTAATTCTTTAAATTTCTTTTCATAGTGTACACTTTTAATTTTAAATTTTACTCTCTCTGAATTCAGTCGGTCGTGCCTGAGTCTAACGTTATCTATAAATTCCCTATTATGATCTAAGGTTGGAAAGAAGTCCATCAGTTCAATAGTATTGAGTTCCGCACAAGGAAAAATTGACATAGCTTTCTGTTCTTTGAATTTTCTTATTCTTTCTGCGTCACGACGTAACTTGGATTTTGATTTAACCTTAACAACTTTCACATCCGGTTGTCTGTGAAAATTACACATTCTGGCGTAATGTCCAAAACTTCTGCACGTTTTTGCTATACATTGTCTAAAATGAAATTAATTGTTCACAGTCTTTCCACAAAACTTACATCTATAGGTAGTTGTCCATATGTTGAAAATTTCTTGTCTGAAAGGTAGTTCCATGATCAGACATCTGGTATCTCCAGTCTCGGCCAAAACTTCTGGTTCTCCGCGTATACATTTTTCTGTTTACTGGGGGATCAGCTTCACAGGTAGAACAAGGTATCCGATAGATGCGTTGCCAGGATGTCCTAACACCAGATGTAGCCGGGTAAAATGGCGTTCCGGCTAAATGGAAATCAAGAAGGAATAATTCGCTCCTTAAACTTTTATTTTAGCAGTCCGGCAAGACCGAACAACAACTCCAAACTAAATGTAATGTAACATACAAACAATAACAATATATATATAAGCACAAGCAATTAAAGGATTAAGAAGATTAGCATATGCCAAATAGAAATAACAATACATTAGAAGAGTAATTAATGTCCGACACGTATAAGTAAATTATTGTCTAAACTGTTACAGAGAATAAATAATTAAATGAATAGAGTAAATGAATTTAAGTCCTTTGTCCAAGATTATGACACATAATCCGTGTAAAACACTTATGCCTAAATTTACGACAAAGTTCAGAATAATAAAACAAATGCAAAACAAGAATATACATTAAAACAATTGAATTCATAAAATGTTGTTTAAAAACTAATTTCATTGCTCAGTCCAAATTGTCCGGTCATAAAACCAACAAATAATCAAAACAAAAAGAAAAACAAGTAAAAACACATGCAATTATAAAACGGGAGATGTCTGACATTTCCTTTGAGCGCGGACGGGTGGGGGATGGTGGGTGGTGGGGGTGTGGGCTCATAATTTTACCATTCAAAAGTTAGATTCAAGTTATGATTGAAAAAAGATTTGAATTGCTAGCTGTGAAAGAACGGATCGAGTCTCACATGGGATGCACATCGGCTATTTCCATGACCTCGCGTACACATGTAGTTTACTGAATATTACAAAATTACCTGTTATGTGTCTTGCTGAAGCTAAAGTCAATATATGTTGTGTTCTTTTCATCATACATACACGAAAAAATACTTTTGTCAACATTCTAAATATTGACCTAAGAATACATAAAATTATCTACCTTAAGTTTATAAATAAATTTTGGTGGGAATTTCAATTTCAATCTTTTAATTATACCTGATCGTAACTTAGAATTTAGATATTGAATTTTCTTTTTTTTTTAAATCCCATTTACGTTTCTTTTCTTTTCTTCTTTGTCATTTTTTAATCCATAGAGGATCATATAGGAGCCTTACTTTTACAGTCTTAGAGAATGAGGGTATAATTCTATGTTTGGCCTATTATTCTCAATTCTTTTTATTTTTAACACCCCATTATTTCCTAATCCTTAGTTTTTAACAATTTATCTCTATTCTTAATTTTCTGGACCCATTATTCTCTATTCGGACCCTGGTACGTGTTTGCAAAGTCATGTGAACCCGAACCCTCTTTTTCCTTTTTACAGTATACATATTTAAACTTACAAATCTTCCGGTTTTTCGTCAAACATAATGCCATTCTCCTCTTGGTCTTCAAAACCTTCTAATGTCATTACTTGCAATGAATGTCTTTTCGCCGTAGTCGTAGTTGTATTTTGGGCGCACGTTTTGTTATGCCGAATAAAGAACCACAGAAAAATGCTTGGAAAATCCCTAGTGATATAAATATAACAGAAACAGCTATATTATCTCGATCATAGTTGTCTTTGTACCAAACACATAATGAAACAACAAGTAAGGAAATGCCTGTCAAAAGCAATCCAGTTATTGACAGAGAAAGCGCTACCACTAATTCATTTTTCATTTTTTTTTTTTCGAAAGCTACAATGACGTCATGCAATGACGTTTTAGACGGCGGGTTATGCCTCGACCGTACAAATCAGTCTACAAATAGGAGAGATAAGGAGATGTTGTATGATTGCATGTACTCAGGGTGTGACAACATATTACTATCCACCAGATGAAGTCAATGTTAGCAATTATAGGTCATCGAACGGCCTTCAACCTGAGCAAAACCCCTACCGTATAGTCAGTTATAAAAGGCCTCGGCATGACAAAACGTGGAAAATGCATACGAGAAAACCAACGACCTCCTTTATTTTGCTGTCCATGATTGTATGACCACTCTCCTTTGATCAATGTTTAAGGCTGTACGATGACCTTTATTTGGACCCTGGACTATAGCTGTCGCATTGGCAAACATGATCAAACATCTCCTTATTCTATATTTATATGTATATATCCAACATAGTCCTATATATATATATATGTATATTAACTATTAAACGCAGACCTACCACCAATACCAATCTACGCAAGTGAAATAAAATACATGAAGATATATAAATGTTTGGACTTACACATAAACATGACAGAATATGACATTGGTACGATTATCTGGTTGTACAATGTAGTACCTCGTATGTTTGTGAATTCCCCTAACTGTGGATCTGGATATTAGGGTTTAAATACAGACGATGAATAATGAACAAAGAAAATAGAGAATAGAGAAAAATAGGCTTCACTTCTGTTCTCGTAAGGGAACGACCCTTCAACTTCAAGGGGGAAGGGAGGGTATGTTTTTTTTCCTAAAAAAAGTATTCTGATTCCCTATTTGGTGAAAAAAAATTCTGGTCAAGCAGATGACAAAAAAAAATAATCTGAATCCAGAATTGGAATTGATAGTAAATAACAAATACAAGTTATTTGTAGTATATTTATGTTCTTATAACACAGAAAAACGCGAAAATAATTGAAACTTATGGAAAACGAAAAAATAACGGATTTTTGAAAAAAGGGAGAGGACAAAAAAAATGTCCTGTCCCCAAGTACCTTTGATCTGGAATAGCTATGCACCTCTTATGCATGTATAATTTTATATTCCAAAAATGACTAAGTTTAACTATCTCCCAAAAGAGCAAATATCAATAAAAAGAGGCTGTCAGAGTGACAGCAAACCGGATTTTTTAACATTTGTTTGTGTCCTGGCATTTTTCAATATCACAAGGACCATAACTCCTGAACGGTATAACTGACAATCATCAATATTGAACTTGACCTCCATTTTGTCATCAGTAACAACATATTAAAATTTGAAAAGCTTTGGTTGAATTAATGCATGATTTAAAGCATGGACACGACTGGAAACATCATTTTTCAATCTTTCAAGAACCACAACTCCTGAACGGTGAAAGTTAAAATCGTCAATATCAAACTTAACATCCATTTTGTCATCAGTACCAACATATTAAAATTTGAAAATAAAACTTTGGTTGAACGGTTCATGAGTTAAAGCACGGACACGACTGGAAACACATTTTTTTTTTCAATCTGTCAAGAACCATAACTCCTGAACGGTGAAAGTGAAAATCGTCAATATATCGAACTTGACCTCCATTTTGTCATCTGACAGTAACAAAATATTAAAATTTGAAAAGCTTTGGATGAACGGTTCATGAGTAAATGCACGGACACTGTTTGGCAGCCGCCCGCTCGCCTGACGCCGCCGTACATCCCCAAATCAAAACCGATTTCTCCTTCGGAAATCCGGTTAAAAATCACAACCCTGACCACATGCTCATCTTCAATATATGTACAAACAGCCAGCAAAGTGAAAACTCTTAGCATTCAAACAGTAGGAGGAGTTATCTGGAATAGCTATATATCCATAATGGGACAGACAGACGGGGGTAAAACAATAACCCCCCCCCCCTTTTCAAGTTTCAGTTGCGGGGGCATAAAAAATATCCTTACAAATTAAATACTAGTTATTGAGTATATTGCAACAAAACATAAACCACAACTAACATGACTAAATAAAAAGGGCAATAAATTGCAATTGACAAAATATCATGTATCGAACTAAACATCTTTGCACTCGTTTATGTATACATAACTAAAGTAAAGCTACGCTGCTATATATAGAATACGTTAAAACATCTAGCGTTTAAAAAACTTAAGGAAAATGAAACGTCAAACAAAATTTGAAGAAACAATGATTAACACAAAACAAGGAAAACAACTAGCATTACTAAAAACTATACAAAGTTCAAAGTTCTCTTGGAAAAGTAAGCAGTTCATGAGGACAAAACTATATATGTATTAAACAAATCCGATGATACTTAACGAGGTGCACAAAGATAAAAGAAAGTACCAAGGACGATAAGTCATGGAAAGAACTACAAGAGTACACACATTGAAATTTCTTGCCTGCTTTACTGACCATGATTGATTTTATTTTGACCAGTCTTTAGATTTAAAGAGAAATCAAAGATTTTACAAGTATCTCAAAAACTTAACATAATCAATGATCGATTACAATACAATCTGGGTCAGATAAATACTGCGCGACAGACATGTACACATAATTTTCATTCCATATACACCTAGTATACCTGTTGCTTGTAGTATCCAAGAAAGAAACTAAACCAAGAAACCTTAACATTGACTATAATGAACTATGAAAATGAGGTAAAGGTCAAATTAAACTTGCCAGACTGACATGTACACTGTGCAACAAATATAGCTGACCTATTGCTTAAAGTATTCGAGAAACGGACTTTATCACGTAAACTTACCCTTGATCACTGACCCATAATGAAATGAGGTCGAGATCAGGTAAACCCAATCTGAAGGCAAGAAACTCGCATACAAAAATCAGTTATCATATTACTTATAAGCTGCAGTAGCTGTACCATGAAAATGCGTTCAAGGGCAATGGACATGAAAAAAATGCTTTATATAAACTGTTTACGCCGGCGAGACAATAACACCATGACCAAAAGAAACAATAACAACAAAGAGAAAACAACAGTAGATATTAAACAATATACAGAAAACTTAGAAGTTTAAGCAACAATTACAGCCTATCAATACACGTGTTCCGAATCCTGAAATAGTTCCTGCTATATTCAAATGTAACCGCGTGACTGTAATGACAAGTAAAGGGTTAGTAAAACTGTAACTGTAAAACGAATCTTTCTCCATCAATGAAGGAGTACCTCATATGATAAATTATCTTTCCCAAAATAAAAGACAAAACAAATATGAGTCGCATTTCGTACGGTCATCAACGAAGGAAGGAGAACGATATTAGAACATGTAGAATTTGTTAAGACTACCACAAGCTCATTCGAATTTTATAGCACCTTGATACATTATTATACGGTTGGGCTCTAGTGTAGATAAAAGAAAAGTCGAACAAAGAAATAACATTTTAAACAATGTTTTATCTGTTTTTATTCAATGAAGTCATTTGACATGGTTTGTTGACATATTTCGTTACAAGCGAAACTATTAAATCTTGAATGCTGACTGGCAGCATGGAATATACGAAACTCTCACAGGAAGTACGAAACCCCGGGACATATCTAGTGTCAGGATACTGGCAATAAACGGCATCCTGTATTGCGTAAATAACTGGCGAGATGTTTGTTTTGGCAATCCAGTCTATACTTTCCTTTACATTAACAAGAAAATCGTTGAAATAAGCCTCTCCGTATGCATTTTTAATCTCCTCTGAACACTTTTCCCACAATTCCTGGTATTGTTCGATGAGTACATTTTCGTCAGTTATATTTGTTCTGTAAAAAAATCATCAACATTAATCTATCATTGTCCGTTGCCATGTTTATAGTTATCCATTGTTATCAGGTATATTCAAAGTTTGAAACAAAAGGACCTCCAAGGGAGAACTAAACCCTCAAAAAAGTCTGAAATTAGCAAATTATATGATCTAACGATGCAGGCAAATTGTTGTCTGTACTTTATCAGATAACCGTATGTTGCAAGAGGACGAAAACACGTCTAATGTATACAAGAATCTGACGAGGTTTGCCGAATGATAAAACTGGCTCAGTTTCCAGACTTGTCAATCGTCAGTGCTAATTCAATATTGTTTTGTTTAATCATATAGAAATAAGAAGAATTTGGTATGATTGCCAATGAGACAACTCTCCACAAGAGTCCAAATGACACAGAAATTAACAACTATAGGTCACCGTAAGGCCTTCAACAACTAGTAAAACCAATACCGCATAGTCAGCTATATACACCCCGAAATGACAAATGTAAAACAATTCAAACGAGAAAACAGAAAACTAACAGCCTGATTTATGTGACAGTGGTGTAACAGTAAAACATATACTAACCTGTTTTAGATTAACTTCACAAAATACTGTACGGTCAACAGTGAACGGGAGAGCTTTTTCACTCTCCTTTTCCTGTGACATTACCTGAAAAACTCAAAACCTTATATATGTGGTAACTTGAACCCAACCTAAATGTGGTATTCAATATGTGGGACAGACGGGACGAGCGTATTACAAAAGAAATCAAGAACATCTTTACCGCTTTCGTAGACCTAAAAATTCAAAAGTTTGATATATCAACATTTAGATAAGCATAATCACAATCTAAAATTTATTAAATTCCAACCACTTGAAACCGTTCAGAAACAACCAGGAGAATCACACAAGCAATTTGAAAAATCACGTGAAATTCGCGAATTATTTTGAATAAAAGACTTCAAACTGCTTATCCTCTCGGTCTTAATGACAAAATATTAGGACAGGGAACATAACTAAAACTTCAATCGATGTCATTAATATTGTCGATAAACGACTTAGAAATAAAAGGTCTCATGGCAAACGCAAAACCGTAATCAACGTATTAAACATCGTATAAATTATACACTTGCTGATTTGTTATCTATAATAAAAATAATGGCAGACATCAAGTATTATGCAAACTGGGTCAGATACCAATAAGTAAATTATATGCTATTTTTCTGGAGTGTGATACAATTTCTTTTTTAGCCCGATGTATGAATACACCCGTATTATTACAGCCTTTTGTCATCATAGGTTATTTCCTAGTATCGATAAACCTGAAAATCATAAACGGCATTTTCTTAAATTGAAATATATAAATAGAGGTATTGCTTTTATTAACTTATCTAGTATATTCTATGACTCTACTATCCAAAGCCAAATACCTCCATATTTTGATAATATAGAACCACCTATTATTTCGTATTCTTATAAAAAACCAGCAGAAGTTTGATTTTAATTATACGTCAGTTACATCAGACGTCAATATAGTAAATAATGTTCCTTCCACTTGAGATTGTGAAACATCTAGTTTTAGATATGTTCCCTATGGTCATGTCCTTACAGGAGACCTCAACATCGTCGAAGACCGTGAGGTCATAACTTTTCTTAAGAAAGGACCGAAATATCGTCCTCCATCTAAAATAGACTGGAAACAGTGTCGTAAGGTTATTAAAGACGCTCTGTCTGTCTACTGTAAAATTGGTGTAAACGTGAAAATCTGATAAAAATCTCTAGACAGTTATTTAAATAAAATTATGAATACTGTTAATATTCGTATATCTCACTTTGAAAACAATTCTGAAATTAGTAATAGGGTCCATGATATTCCCATTTCCAGGATAAAAATAAACTCAAGTTCTCGCAAAGCGGTTTGTGTTCGTACCGGCAGATAAAGCAGCAAATAATGTAGTGGTGGTGTGACGCATATACTACACGGAAGTTCTCCAAAACGAAATTACAAATTCATCTACATTCAGGTCCGTACGCTCCACAGAGAGTCAAATTGTAAACAAGCATATCACTGCCACTACCCAGCTTAAAGCCTCTTCCGAACATTTGAAAGTCCCTACTATGTACTGGTTACCTAAATTGCACAAAAACCATTTAAATTCCGTTTCATCTCCGCATATAGTAAGTGTTCTACTACTAATCTATCAGTTCTTCTAACTACCTCCTTACTACTATCAAAGAACTTGTTATTAACTTTTGTAATAAAGCTTATGAAAATAATGGTATTAATTATTTTGGAGTGTTAAAATTCTTTAGAGGTTTTAGATAAAATACATGCTTTTGATGGTCCTTTTAATTCTGTTGAAAGTTATGATTTTTCTACTCTCTATACTACGCTTCCACACAATCTTATCAAGAAAAAGTTTTCATATTTAATTAAATGGTCTTTTGAAAATCTCATTACAAATTTATTTGCTGTAACTCGTTTAAAGCCTTTTCTGTAACGAAAAGGAAAGTATGCTAGATACACTTACTGGAAATGTGAAGATATGATTGAAGCTTTAAATTTTCTCCTGGACAACATATATGTACGTTTCGGCGATAAAGTGTATCGACAAGTAGTAGGTATTCCTATGGGCACTAACTGCGCCCCTTTAATAGCAGATTTATTCCTGTATTTCTATGAATCTCAGTTTATGACCAAACTCAGTAAAGACACGTCATTGTTACATTTGTTTGATACATTCAACAATACCTTCCGTTATCTAGATGATATTTTTCGTTAAATAATCCAGAGTTCTCTAAATATACTACCGAAATTTACCCAATAGAACTTACTTTAACTAAATCTAACATAAACAGCAGTAGTTGTCCTTTTCTGGACTTGGACATTTCAATCTCTAAAGGAAAACTCCATACGAAAATTTACGACAAAAGAGACGATTTTTCATTCCCTATTGTTAATTTTCCTTTTTAGACGGCGATGTTCCTTTGGCTCCATCATACGGTGTGTATATATCCCAACTCGTTCGTTATGCCCGTGTGTGTAGTGATGTCATAGATTTTAACGAACGTAATCAATGCATCACTAGTAAATTATTAAGTCAGGGATTTCGTTACCATAAATTACGTAAAACTTTTGCTAAGTTCTTTCATAGATACAAAGATTTGATTAGTAAATGTGGCTGTACCTGTATAAAACTGATTAAAACGGTATTTCACATCCTAAATTTTACGGTAGTATTGTACTTAAAGCGCGGAAATCACTATATGATCCGTGTAGACTCATCGAACCTTTGAATAAACTTATTAGTTCAGGTTATCTTACCAATGTTGTAATTAGATCTTTGAATATAGTTTACATTGGCACTAATATCGATTTTGTCATCAGCAAATTAAAACATAACTAAATTTGTATTCTTTTCAAACGGGATGTTTAAAGACACACCCACGTTCATTTTGATCTATAAAGAGGTTAAACTCCTAACTATCCTACTGTCTGTCGATACATTTATTTTTGGCATTGCACTAGTCATGTCTTCCTTGACTGTCCATGACGTTAAAATATTAAATCCTGGGATGTGTTTTAGTTGATTTTAGTCTCTGATGCATGATTTTTATTATTAATTGTTTTGGCTTTTAACTAGCTGTCAGTAACTGCGAGTACTCTCAAATCGTACTTTCTTGTTTATTTGACCTGTTGATACTAATTGTAATGCTTTTTTGTTATTTAATGTTATTCAGGGTTATATCTGGTCTATATACCAGCTTTGATAAGTGTTTGGTACTAATATAAATTTCCACTTCGTACTATGAACATCAAAAAATTTTATTTTGTTAAAATATTTCCTTTCTCTATTGTAACTGTATACGTATACCTAACAACAAAATTATTTTATTTACCTGTGTTTAAAGTTATTGCAAATGGCTGATATTTTTGTTCGAGCATATTGTTTTTCTTAAATTGTTTAACATTTCATACCGATATAACATGTTACTTTTATTATTCTTCCTTAGTTTATTTATTTTGAATTTACATTGTATCATAGGTCAAATGTATTTGTTCATTGTATGTTCAATGGTGTTACTATGTCCTTTGATTGAGTTAAGCTATTTCAGTTGATATTTTATAGTGTGTCTTTCTATGTTGTGATGTTACACTATTGTTTCAGAAAAAGGGTGAAGGTTTGGTACCATTAAAACGTTTAAACCCGCTGCATTTGTTTGCACCTGTTCACAGTCAGGAATCTGATGTTCAGTAGTTGTCGTTTGTTGATGTGGTTCATAAGTGTTTCTCGTTTCTCGTTTTTATATAGATTAGACCGTTTGTTTTCTCGTTTGAATGGTTTTACACTAGTAATTTTGGGGCCCTTTATAGCTTACTGTTCGGTGTGAGCCTAGGCTCCGTGTTGAAGACCGTACTTTGACCTATAATGGTTTACATTTATAAATTTTGACTTGGATGGAGAGTTGTCTCATTGGCACTCATACCACATCTTCTTATATCTATGAACAAACTAAAAAAATCAGTTGAAAATGGCTTAACTCATTAGATCAATACAAAACACAAAAACAAGTACTAGCAACAAAAACACAGACGTTTTGTTTTGCTTGTCCTGGTTATATCCACATGCTGGATAATTGGCAATAGTTAGCAAATGAAAAATCTTTAAAACATCGAAATTCAAATGTGCATTCTAATTTCGTTTTCGAAGTTACTGTCAGGTTTCACAATGTATTAGCTTCAAAGTTTGCAACCGGTGTGCATATTATTATAATAAGTATTTTTTATACTTACCTTAAACGTCGGTCCTTCAATTTAAACTATATCGAACCAGTTTTTGTTGGATTCCAACAGAAAGTCATACTTATACTTACTGGTACATGCTTGGTTCTATAGTGATAACCTTGACATTGAACTTTTTCATTTCTCTTCTGAGACATTCTGAAAATCCTAAAACACCAAACTTCGTGGCGGAGTATGCTGAGAAACCAGGCAAACCATTCCTTCCTGGAAATTAAAACTGTGTCTTTAGGGACATTTAAAATGTTTTTATTTTGCACCATCTTTATTAATAATTGCCGTTAGCAACGCGTCGGATGCCACTAAAGGAGCAGGAACTGTTTACCCTACAAGAGCACCTAGCTGAGTTCATTTTCGGGTTTTAGCTGTGTTCGTGTTGCTTTATCTTTAGCTTCTGTGGAAGATGTGTCTTTCTGTTGTAACTTTTTAATTGAACTCCACCTTTTGGGATCTTCATTCTTTTTAAAAATATTAATTTAAATGTTAGGTGAGCAGAGCCAATAATTTCATAACTTTGGATTTGTGGATGGGGGATGTACGTAATACATATTCGGATTGTGGTTGTATGAAAAAAAGAAACGCAACACTCACATGTAATAAGTTTGATACTGAAAAAAGTAGGTTTAGTTTCCAAAATGCAGGTTTACCCTTGTCATGCTTTTAAAACATTACAGGAGATACAATTAATTTCTGAGGCTGTCCGAGCTTTACTACCCGCATGAGTTATTCATATACAGAATAGTGGGGCGAGTTGGTGGAAAGTTGGTCGAGTTGGTCTGGGGCGATTTGACAATGGGGAGAGTTTTGCTTCCGTTTGGAATGAAATTTGTTAGCAGTATGAACAAAACAGCCATACTTATATGCGTATAATTTTTTAAAAGGAATAAATATATTGTTTTTATCCTGCAATTTACACCTGACACTTGTAACTTTAGTTGTTAAAATCCAAATTACTGTCTCTTATTTT
This sequence comes from Mytilus coruscus, assembly GCA_017311375.1. Classification (NCBI taxonomy): domain Eukaryota; kingdom Metazoa; phylum Mollusca; class Bivalvia; order Mytilida; family Mytilidae; genus Mytilus; species Mytilus coruscus. Next base: position 24,734,496 of record CM029602.1, on the reverse strand, counting down.
TAAAAAAATCGACATAGTTTAAACACGGACCGCTAAGAGGACCCCAAAATGAACTGTTACGCATAAAGAAATATCCACTGCATGGAAGCGGGGTAACAGGAGACTTTATTTGTATAAGTACAAATAAAGCAACATTTATTTGTGTACCTGTTATTTGTACAATAGTTGGCTGATTGCAGGATAAATAAAAAATATTCAGATCCCTTCAATTAATCAGTCCACAAGTTACGGTGTTAATGTTATTGTCCGCCTTTAACAAGCAATACTGATCAATACTATATTGAACTTAGCTGCAGTAAGCCATCCTTGTTCAAAAATGACAAACGACGTATATCTAAAATTTCTTTTGCTTAATGTATACAGTATACAAATTTGTTTCATATTATTCTGCTTGTCATTTGAGTGTCTGAATAATAATTAAAAATTGCTGTTTTCGTCAGAGCTCATAAATGGGTCCGCTTTGCTGTGCAGTCTGCAATTTAAAATCAAAGACTGGTGGAGAATTCAAAAACTACACTTTTTTTTAAATGGGCAAATATTAAATTGTAGGATAAAAAAATCTGTATTCAAATCTAGTAAAAAAAATTATATCATACGACAATGTGCGTTAATTGTAAATATTTTTGAATCTTAAAGTTTTTAACTCGTATTATACTACCAGCCAGACTTGCTACTGTGACAACACGGCCCTGATTTTTTTCTGACGAGCGGTAGAAAGGCTTTGGTGACTCTGATTACGCCTGTAAGGTTCACGTCAATCAGTCGTTGATAGACATCCAATGGACACCATTCACATTCGACATAAGATTCTTCATCAACATTGTTAATAATAGCCCATAATCCTACAAAAATAAAATTCGACAATTTAAACTATTTTGTTAACATTTATTTGTTTTGATTGAATAGCGACTAGATGCCTTTCCATTCAAAGGGGAAACCGCCGCCGTGGTCACGTGGTATTGTGCTTGGTTCGATGTCAAACAAAAAAGACGGAAAATTGGTACTAGATGCGTCTCCGCTTGTCGTCGTCGTCGTCGTCATCGTCATCGTCATCATTTTTGTTTTTGATACTGACTTTATCACGGTAAAATATAACGTGAGCCCGAAGGGCGAGCCTGATATTTTACAGTGATAAAGTCAGTATCAAAAACAAAAAGTCCTTTATTCTTTTTATCGGTAATTATGAAAAAAAAAAATCACAATGACTGTTATAATAGAGAAAATAACAAACGATCTGCTTTATCGCGTCGAATCACGGCGAATCACGCTTGACGTCACAGTCTGCATTACGTCATTTGAAATTTTGTCACAGTGCAGTAAACATGGCGTTCTCTTGCACAAAGTATTGCAAATGAATTATTGCTTTTGCGTTTCATTATTTATTCTTAGAACAAGCCTTAAACAATGCAGAATATAATGGTAAACACACCGGTAAGTCAAATTTCTTTATTTTTCATATAGCATGGTATGATTATACGATTGTCATTATTTTAGAAGTTTAAGTAAAATCTTTGACTTTATCCTTGCTTATTTATCGGATTAATTGCTTAAAATCACATTTATCATGTCGTTGTATGCTTAGCGTTCATCCTGAAGACTTGGTTGTTTTAGGAAAGCACTGTGTAAGCAAACACTTTAAAAACAATATTCAGGTTACTGGTGTGAGCAACGAGTAGCCTGACTAAATCATTTTGAAAGCTCAATTCTTGTCAACCTCATAATTATTTCAAACATTTCAATAAATGTAACTCAACTTTGGTCTATTTACTTTCGCTTTTCGTGGTTTTTTCAAAGTCATGTCATTTATTTTTCAACCCGGACCAGAAATATAAAACGTTCAAGGCCCTGCGGTAACCTGTAATATGTTCGCTTATTTATTCTTTGGTCTATGAATAGCTGTCTTTACATACGGCAGTTCCGGGATACGGTTTTTAGTTGAATCTGTCATGTGACTACCATCACCACGTGACCAAAATGTAGGCATCGTCACTTTCAACACATCATGTCATGTTGAGCAAACGAGTGAAAGTTTTGATTTTATACTGCACAAAATATTTGGGAAATTAAAATCTAATAAGTTTAATAAGGTGGTCCCCTTTCCTAGGTCGCACGGGAATCAAGTTTATGTACTTACGGAACATAAATTATTTCTATACTACTCTACAGAATGACGATTATGAACGTGCTGGAATCTTTTAATAGAGCAGGAATACAGGCGCGCCTTCTATCTGGTAAATGACGTCACAAAGTCGTGCGAAATTGACGATCTTTTCTGGTGAAAGACGTGATTCCAGAAATGACGTATTGGCAATGATTAATGAAACCACATCTCCTTAATTGTATATGATGGTCCAACAAAAAATGTCGAAAGTGTGTATATTTTTTTTTCAGATTCTCTCACGCGATAGCGGTACCTTTTTGTCACTGTTTATGTGTTGCGTCCAAATATAAATTGTAACACTTAATAGTGACTGAACAGGTTGAACAAATCCTTCTAAAGAAACAGAAAAAGAAGACACCTTGGAACAACACATGCAGACTATTTAACTTTCAGATCGGAATAGTAAGTAAGGCTATCAATGATACTGCGGAAAACGCAAATATTTTAAGTTTATCGATTTTTTCGTACACATTTTCTGTTCAAATTTTCACACAATTTAGACAAAATCGTTCAAAAAAGCTAAACTAATTTTACCGAAACAATGACAAGTGGTTCATTCACAAAAAAACTCGTGCGTTTCTGCGAAAAAAATCACGCGCGATTTTGAAAATAAAAGGGAAAGAAGATCCTTGCGCGGTGCACTCGCGCATGTCAATTGCGAACTGACCCAATAATTTGTTATCACAACCAGTCCACTGATACTGACATTATCAGCGAGTACACATCAAAGGAAAAATGTACAAATTACCGATAAAGAGGAATACTCAAAGCTCTTCAAATCAGATACAACATTAGTTGACGATTCATTCATTAACAATTTACAAGAAATGAACGGCAAGTTGGAAATTGAATACGAAAATTTAACGACTGGTATTGATGCGATATTAATACCGGACGATATGAACAGTGACAACCATTGCAAGAAACCGAATCAGCTATGAAACACGCTAAGCTAGGAAAAGCAGTGGGTATTTGTGATCGTGGAAAAAGTCGAACCAAATTATGTATTTCTTATTTCGGACATTTGGACTTGTTTCTAATATTATTTACAGTTTCTGTTTAATCTTTTCAGACAATTTCATTCTTAATACAACAGACAATGTGTTTTGATTTGCATTCTTAAATATCATTCATGTGTGTCACTTTTTAATCTAAAATTGTATGAAAAACTTTACAAAAGATTGTGTTAATTTATGATTCACAACTATTTCATTTCCATTACTTTTTTATAATTCGTTAATGTTTATAGCGTACATAGATAATTTTTTATCAATATCTATTTTATCAGTTCTTGTCAGGACATGTATGATAACAATGACTTAATCCGTTTTTCAATTACGGTCTATTGTTACTTTTAAGTGTTAATTGTATGTTTGTAAAATTTGTCAACTTTATTATTATGTAATCTAAATTCTTTTGCAACCTGTAAACATTGTCTATCTTTATAATTTGTCGACTGAAGTTAAGTCTTCAGTCGGAGTCAGCCTTTTGAACTGACACCATCCGTTCATTAAAGTGAATAGAAAAATCCATACTGAAAGTCATCGTGAGTATTCGCTCTACCAGTCTGTGAGTTAGTTCCGCCAGTGGGTTTATGTTAATAGGCAGTGGACCAGTCGTCGGTCACTGTCTTTCGTTTCGGCATCTTCGCCAGTTTCAGCAACAGAACCTGTTGCACTGTATCAAACATTCCAGTAACAACATCGTTGTCACATTTTGACAACTTGCCAAATGAAGTATAACCGTGAGGGAATCCGAAGTAATGTTATGGCCGAGTTTCTGTGAGTGCTTTTAAACCAGCATTACTGCGTATACATGTAAAAACCCTGACTTTATCGAGTGCAAAATGGAATTCTTTATCGCTTCATAATTATTAGTATTATCAAAATACATTTGCAGTCATATCAAGCTGGGCCCTTGGTGGCATTTTATTAATTTGATAGGTAACTTTATATTACCATAAAGAGACAAAAATATTGATAGGATCATGTGCTCATTTTCAAGTTATAAGCTTTTGAAAATTAAGGGCAGGGTGGGGTAGTGTGTCTCTCTTGAATTTTTATTTCTTTGTATAGGCAAGTAATTAGCTTTGTTAAAATATGAAAAAATGACGAAGATGTTATAACATTTTCTCAAATGGTTCATTAACATGCATAAAACAATACCACAATGAGATAATTGGGTGTTAGCATGCTAAATATTTTACAGCATTTAATAGGTGGATACAAACTGAGTATTTTCAAAACATGACCAACAAACCCAATACAGGACCAGCAAACAACCTTGAATCCATTTTATGCTTGCTAATGGTTTACATGGCTACTGAGATCATTTGATTAAATATAGATTTTTACATCTAACAGGCGGAAGAACAGCAGAGGTGTCCATGAGTAACATAATAGAATTTGTGACAGGGTCATCAGAGGAGCTTGTTTTGGGTTTTTGCACAATTGAATTTGTTCCAGTTAGAGATGACCTTAGTTTCCTCACAACAGCAAATACATGTTCAAATTCAATGATGTTACCACGACCATGTTCTGGACACACATTACCCGCAGATGGAAAGCTATTTCACCTCTATGATTATGCATTTTTAAATAAAATAGGAGATGGAAAAATTATTAAATATTCAATTTATGGTTTGGTGTAGATGAGGCAAACAAGATGCATTAGATTTGTCGAATTTGAATTAAAAAATATATATTCAATTATCTGTTCCACATGAAATGTGTAGTGTTTCTCGTTTCTCGTTTTTTATATAGATTAGACCGTTGGTTTTCCCGTTTGAATGGTTTTACACTACTAATTTTTGGGGACCTTTATAGCTTGCTGTTCGGTGTGAGTCAAGGCTCCGTGTTGAAGACCGTACTTTTACCTATAATGGTTTACTTTTATAAATTTTGACTTGGATGGAGAGTTGTCTCATTGGCACTCATACCACATCTTCTTATATCTACATATTTAAAAGCTTTTAAAATGGTGAGAATATCATATAGGGTATGACGTGCTGCAGTTCTGAACTATAATTTGACAGATTTGCTCTGTAATTTTTGTTTTGCGTCTACATTTTCAGAAAATTCGGATAAAGATAAGAGTGCAAATTTGAAAAAAACATGAAACTTTCCTAGTTATAAAGGAGCATAGCTGTAGAACGGCAAGTGACTTACTGCCCAAATTCGAACTCTGTCTGCATGTTTTAGTTCTGACCATTGTGTATGAGCTTCGTCAAATTAGGAACAGGCAAACTTAAGTTAGAGTGCAGATAAAAATAAGAAGACCAGATGGTAAGACGGACGGTCAAGGGTAATACTTAATGCCCCATTTGCCTAGCGGCGGGGCATAAAAACACAAATTTTAATTTCCCCGTCTTTGGTCTCTTCTATAATATCATAATAATAAAAAACAATTTACATAAAATTTTTCAGATCTTCACTGAAGACTTTGAAAACCCATTAAAATTGGTAAAGAAATAGGCAATCATTTAAATTAAGTTTTATAAATGCTTTTTTTACAACTTCTGACCCTTTATCACTGAACAGTTGGAACAACTACCACTAAAATGAGTCCCAGCGTGCCTTTAATGGTAGGAATCTTGTGTTAAAATTTAATACAAACAAATCGGTTAATACAAAGTTATGGCATGAAAAACAAGTGACTACAGATAAAGGCAACAGCGCTATACTATTATACAACCCAAAAACATTAATTTTGCAGTAATATAAAAAGTTTGTTATTTTCAAACTGAGCAACATACATCCTTAAGAAATACTTACAGCAGAATGCATTGAGTGTGTGTAGGTAAAGATAGAATCTTTGGTTGGCTTGCTTGTTAGCTGAACCGTGAGTCATTATAAGATTAGGTATACTACCATCCTTTCGGAGTAGTACATGTCTAGTCCTACAGACAGATAGATTGGTTATCTGTCGGACAAGTCTACTCTTAAAGGAGGGTAGTTTACCTATCCTAATAACGACTTCACAGTTCAGCTAGCAAGCAAGCTAACCAAAGATATTACCTTTACCTACACACTCAATGCATTCTGCTGTAATAAACATTCTTCTTATGTAATTTGGGAGCTTTTTTTCAGTCTGAAAAACAACAGAAAAATATCATCTGAATGGTACGTAATTCTCACATTGACAAACTATGTTTATATTGAGAAAAGTATGCACATGAAGAAATACGTTCATATGTAGAATAAGTATGTGCATATGTAGAAAAAGTATATGTGCATATAAAGTAAACTATGTGCATACATGTATATAGAAAAAAGTATGAGCATACAAAGTAAACTATGTGCATATATAGGTAAAATATGTGCATATAAAGTAAACTATGTGCATATGTAGTAAAAGTATGTGCATATAAAGTAAACTATGTGCATATATATGAAAAGTATGTGCATATATAGAAAAAGAATGTCCAGATATTGAAAAGTATGTGCATATATAAACATGTTCGCATTAGGCAGCTACGACTTGCCATATATTTATTAATTCCCCTGCGAGAAGTTCAAGAACTGTTCTTGAACTGTTCTTGAAAATGTTCAAGAACAGAGTTCTAGAACGTTCTTGAACATAAAATGGCCGTTCTTGATGTTCTAGAAGTTTTTGAACAATGTAAAAGTTCTAGAACAAAGAAAGTTCTAGAACTTTAAGTTCAAGAACTGTTCATTAAAATGTTCAAGAACATCATTCTAGAACGTTCTTGATGTTCTAGAACTTCAAGTTCAAGAATTGTTCTTAAACATTCAAGATCGTCCTGAACATGCATGAAATATTTGCCACTGGACGTTAAGCAACCAACAATCATGCAATAAACATTCAAGAACAGAGTTCTTAAAACAATGTAAAAGTTCTTGAACATAAAATGCTCGATCTTGATCAATATATAAGAATTTAAGTTCTGAACTAATTCACAAGCTATCAGGTGTTTCTCGGGACAATTCTTTCCAATGTGAGTAATAAACAAAGCCTGGGGCATGTTAGTTCAAAGAAATGTCTAGATTTAACCATAACTGCATATTAAGGATACCAAATCGAGTATGTAAATAAAGGACTGTCTTTGTCTGATCACAACCAGCTGCAAATAGTCCCTGGTTACACCCAGGTGAAAAGCCATGGTATTCCTCCATGTTATTCCATGGTATACCATGATATATCATCACTGTGCAACCATTGTCTACCAATGAAAACCATGTTTTGTTAAATGGCACCACAGTTTATAACCATGGTTGACCATGGTCAACAATATCCATGGTTAACCATTGAATACCATGGTTGAAATGGTCACTACTACCCATAGTTAACCATGAAATACCATGGTTGACCATGGCTAACCATGTTATCTCATTGCTTGCTGCAGTGACATGGCAGAATACAATGGTAGAAGTAAGAACATGGTTTACCATGATTCATGAATGACCATGGCCATTTGTGGTGAATACACACCAATTATCAACTGGATATCTGCCAAGAGAATAAATCTAAAAGTTTTGGTAAGACCTAAATTATAAATTGTTTACATTTTAATATTGTGTTACATGTGATACACGTTTTATGTCCAAATTATGAGTACGTTTTGCAATGAAACATAATATTTCAATCGGCATCAGCGTGAAGCTAAGGACAATAATGATAACATTTGAATTTTCACGCAAAATATGATGATCGCTATTAATTATTGTTTTCATAAACGTTTAGAAAATTATACCTGTTCTCTACGTTGTATCTATTTTTAATTTTACTGAAAGAAGCCATGAGCCTGGATTTTTTTTCGTGCACAGCAACTAGTACATGACGATTTTTTATACTTGGGAAAGGCCCGATGATCAATAAATCATACTGGCCTATATTTCTGACCACTGGAAAAGTGCGTATAGATTTTCTTCCGACATCATGCATCAATATCAGCTCAAATTTTAATTACGGCGCAATTTGTGCAGCTTCCCATGAAACCAATCAGATTTGTTCTTTCTATACTGAAAATTCCAAATCGTCCAATCATTTGCGCGGTTCGTTGAATGCTGCTACTTAACGACCAATGAAACGGCACCTTTTATTTACATTCGGCAGTTGCAGCAACATGGCGTCAACAGTCAACATTCAGAACAACAGCGATGTACATTTATAAAATACTATGAAATATGTTTACTATTTTGGTTTGCCATACCGGTTAAGTAATCATGGCATCTAATGTCTTGATTCACAACATTTGGTTGTGCAAAGGAAATGTTGAGGGGAAGCCTGGTTATGAATAAAACGAAAAAAAAACCCGTAGGTTGTACTAAATCCCTAGATTTTTTTTAATAATAGTAAATCTTTTTTTTTATAAATCGGAAAATGTGACCAGTTTATTTTTAAAACAAAACCATATTCAGAACCGTGTGTCATTTTCAAATGAATCATCCCCTTCTTGATAAAAAGACAAAATGCCTCAATCATGTCATGAATAATATTTCAACCATGGTTCAAGGCCATGGTTGACTTATATAATGATCATGGCTAGAATGTATGACCATGGTTATCCTTATCATGACCGTGGTTGACCATGTTTATCCTTGATCATGACCATAGTTGATAGTTATGACCATGGTTAATATCAATGTCCATGGTTGACCATGGTAGATTACATGTGAAACCATGGAATAAACATTGCTGTTCATGGTCAACAGTTAAATACCATGGTATTTATGGTCAACCATGGTCTTCATTTCGCCTGGGCGAGGAAACAAAACTTGGTCTGATAGGTGTGGACAAGGTATTAAACACCTGCTAGCTGTTAGAAACCTGCTGCAAAAAGGTAACATACAAATGTACTGATAGAGCCAAAACAGAGAGACAGCTATATGTACTCTACATTGTGTTACATTTTAAAGTATTAAAGAACTTGAATGATGCATTATAAAACTCAGTCAGATGCATGAAAATCTTCCAGGAATAAGGTTCATCATCAAAATGTATTCTAGAACTTATATAAAGAACAAATTATGTTAGGGACAGTCTCAGGGTTAAGTTCTAGAACTAAGTTCAAGAACAAAACAAGTTTTAGAACTAAGTTCAAGAACAAATAATGTTCAAGAACTGAGTTCAAGAACAAATAAAGTTCTAGAACAAAAGTTCAAGAACAAATACAGTTCTAGAACTCAGTTCATGAACATTTTTGGTAGTTCAAGAACAGTTCTTGATGTTCTAGAAAAGTTCTAGAACGTTCAAGAACTTGAAATCTGTTCGAGAACATTTTTCGCAGGGTAGCCTTCTAAACAAAATGAGCGCATTTCAATTAGAACACGTGTAACTTGTGTGTACAAGCCGTGTAACTCGTGAACACAAGTTGTAATTTTCTTTTTGCATGGCACTCCAGGGCTTCCGTAAGAAGAAAATGAAACATGATATTAGAAGATACTGAAATTTGTTTTTTATTAGATTGTGAATTAAATAGGGAGCTGAGAATTTTTTTTTTTTTTAATTTGGAAATTAACTTTTCTGTTCAAGATTTGTCTGATGAAGAAAGGGTGATGTTTATGCTCAATCCATCAACTCCATAACGGGTATATACTAAATATATTGGGGTCCTACATTAAAAATTCATTAGAGCTGAGGACATATTACTCTACACTATTTACTGTAAATGATTGTATATATATATATATATATAATTTCAGTTATATTTATTAATATAATCATATACTTATTTTGTATTTGTCACAAACATATAGTTTAAGTCTATATGGCAATAAACATTTGAAACTGAATTTTAATTTGAATTAAAACCTATATATGTTTTAAATTTAAATCCAGTTTCCAAGAGTTGTATTATATCACGACTGGTTTCAAATATATTTATTTATCACTGAGATCAAACTGAGTTTATCAATCTAACACTATAGAGACAATATTTACTCTCATCTCATGATTGTACATCAGTTTGAATGTCCATTTTTTAGCATAATTATGATTATACACAATACACAGATTCCAATACACTGTGACAGCTTGCTTATCATTTGAGAAAGGAATGTTAGGTAACATCAATCAAATAATTTGAAGTAAAGTTAAGAAAACAGAAGTAAATTACTATCCCTTTCCTTATTTTGTTTTTGTCAAATGCTTGTAAGCACCCACAGGGACGATTTCCGAAATTTTTCAGGGGGTGTCACCAAAAAGAACTTTCAAAATATTTCAATTTTTTTAGTTGATATTAACATGATTAAGGTCATTATAGGTAGTATCAAAACAAATGGTAACGCATGGTTTACAAAATTTATTCTAATTCTATTTTTTTTGACCGCCTTGTGGTATTTTTGTAGCGTACTCCCCTTGAGTGCAGGAAATGTGGATTCGAACACAAGCCGGGTAAAACCTGGCCAAAGACTTGGAAATACATATTTGCTGCTTCTCTGCTAGGTACGCGACATTTAAGAGTAAGAACATAGACTGGTTGACTCGGAGTCAGAATAATTTGTCCGCGTAGGCTGACATGTCTAACTGTGGACTGTTTCCATTTGAAAAAGTACGCTAAGAATCAGTCTTAATTAGTGTGTCGGTTCAGTACAAAACAGGGTTTTTACTTTTATATCATATCATTATGATGCCGAAAAGTGTAAACTTTCATATCAAGGTATAAGTGTAAATATATAATACATTTTCATCAATGCTTATCCATTTTCAGGACATGATCTCACTATTTAAACGCTCTTACTATATTTCAGACAATTTAAGAATGACAACGATGCATTTGGATGGTCAAACTAGATGCATTTCTTTATGCTTTCAGTTGCTGACCTTGGGCAATATTTCTTTTTTTCTGTATGTTTGTATTTTGCCAGAAAGAACAATCCCACTTTGCTAAACACCAAAGCAGCTATATGTTTTCGAGCCATGAAATGATAGGTCTATAAGCTGGGGAGGGGGCATTTTCTATATAATATGTGGTAGGATCGTTGTAGTAGGCAACTGTTATCTGCTTTATTATAGGGATTAGACTGAAATGTGTTTGTGAATGTGTGTGTGTGTGTGTGGGGGGGGGGGGGTTGATTCTTAAAGTGTAAAGCAAAAATAAACTTTTCTATAGTCAAATAGTCGAGAAGTAATTCAGTTTTGCACCTTGCTCCCATGCCCTAGAAATTTAGCAGGCACTTCAATTTCTGAATTCAAGAAAACAAAAAGATATTTCCGATAGACTTTGAATTTTCAATATCGCAAGTAGTCAATATGTGTTTATACATGTCAATCTTTTATGTTAGGTTTCTGACCCGTTGACTTTACAAATGTAACAAATATCTCCTTATTCATATCTTAAATACACGTGTAGTAGTTTTTAATATAATATAATGTTTGGATCCTTCCTCCTCCCCTAACTGACATGTAACCACATCCTTTTTTTATAGTTCCTTTATCAACTACTGATTAAACTAAGCGAATCGAAATATGCTTCTGTGATTTACCTCTTCCGTTTAAACAATTCATAAAGACAAAAAATAAACAATTGTGACTATATACATGATTGTAGAAATTACATGAATTTAATATGTTATGCATTGGTGGGGTCGTGGCATAATTAAGAAATAGTGAGTAAATTAGAAATATTTAAAACTTATCAAAGAACAAAAAAGGTCTATGCTGTGAAGTTTTAAGGAAAAGGGCAACTACGCATATTGTTTACAGAAGCAAGAGTCACACTACTATAGAATTATAGTCACGTAAAGTTCTCCAGTCTTGTATTTGGGAAGGTATCCAGTCTTCAGACTGAGCAAAACACATTTGACTATTTGTTATCCTTTCGACCCTCTATGCCCATAGAACCTAGACAATTTATTACATGTTAAATAATAGTATATTAACGTCTTAAATGTGGCTGAACAAATGTTTGATATTTATACCCCCGCTAATGTGGCTGTACAAATGTTTGATATTTATACCCCCGCTTTAAAGAAAATGGGGAAACACTGTTTTACCTCTGTCTGTCCGTCCGTCCATCCATCCGTCCATCTGTCAGTCCGTCCGTCCATCCGTCCAATGAATATTTTTCGTTGTATCTTTCTCAGGAACTACATCATAAGGATTTCTGAAATTTGGTTTCAGGGTTTATATTAGTCAGCTATACCGTGTGATGCGTTTTCAGATTCATCACTCAACAACTTCCTGTTTACCGAAAACTTGCACCATTTTACATATGGTCAGGAACGACATCATAAGGATTTCTGAAATTTTGTTTCAGGGTTTATGTAAGTCAGCTATAGCTATACCGTGTGATGATTTTTCAGATTCATCACTCAACAACTTCCTGTTTACCGAAATATTTGGGCGGGGTATCATCAGTGAGCAGTGGCTCGCAAATTCACTTGTTGACTTGAAAAAGCAACAGCTAGTATTCTATATGGAGGTAGAACATTTTTTAATTTATTTGCTAGACATCAGATATTGGGTTTATCCGAATAAACAGCACGTCAGTACTTTGATTTTTATCAATATGCAGCAAAGATTGGCATCTTTTAAATTTCAGTTTCACAAGCTTCTAATGCAATTATTTCGATAAAGACTGAAAATAAAACATCGAGCATTTGCATGTATATTTCTAATAACACAGTTTAACAAATAATTTCTTTAAAATAAACAATTATTATATTTAGAAATCAATAACTTTTGATCAGTATCGTCACCGGCATTGTTTTATTTTTTACTTTCTCGACTCTATCATAAGAAGAGTGAATTTTCTTTTGTTTTCCATCATTGAATATCCCGCTGTATTAATTGTGCAACAGCAATTATTCGATGTGTGCTTCACAAACGGGATAGTACCAGCAATGTGGTACAGTAGTATAATAATTCATCCGATATTAAAAGATTGTAAGGACTATAGAGATCCCATAGGGTACCGCTGTATAAGCCTGATGTCGACAGTTGCAAAAATGTTCAGATTTATTCTCAACAAAAGACTTGTCACTTTTCTTGATCGTTATAACACTCTTTGTGAAAAACAAAACGGATTTAGAAAACTTCGTTCGTCTGGAACATATATACACGCTATGTACTATTCTCAGAAATAGACAAACAATGAAACTAGATAGAGCCTCCTCATGGGGTTTTTGATTATGTGATTACTTGGCCGTTTTTATAGTGATTATTTGATTACCAGACCAAATATTTCATGATTATTTGATTATTTGATAATCTAGGACTGTACTTTTGATTTTTTGATTATCTTGTTTAAAAAAATAATTGATGATTATGTGATTATATTGGCAAAACATTTGTGATTATGTGATTATTTGTAAATCCCCATGAGGGGCCTCTAGATACTGACCTTTGTTTCGTGGACTTTAGTAAGGCGTTTGATTCTGTCAATCACTCCTCTTTATAGCACAAGCTTCTGTGGAGAGGGATACATGGGAATATGATTAAGTTTATTAAAAGTATGTATGCAAACATACAGAGTTGTATAAGATTGAATGAAAATGTGACAGATTGGTTCTCCGTGGAATCGGGGGTCAAACTTAATGAGAAGTTTGAGATCAGTATATTGCTGTACGCAGATGACATTGTCTTGATTTCTGACACGGAGGAAAGTCTACAGCTAGTGTCAATTATCAAAGCTAATGGACTTGTCTTGTAAATGGAATCTGAATGTGAAATGTGATAAAACGAAAATACTGCACCGTCTGCACGTTCGGAAGCCTTCAACTGACCGGCCAAATTAAAAGGTTATCCTTGGAAATAAAACTGATGACTACACATCGAGATACAGGTACTTAGGCTTCTCGATATCAGAAATGATAGACTATGCGGACAGTGTGAACGAATTGATTACCGCAAGAAGCAGAGCTCTTGGCGCCCTAACGACAAAGTATTACCAGATTGATGGACTAGATTATGAAACGTTTACTAAGCTTTTCAGTAGTATGGTGACCCCATTCATGGACTACTCATCAGGAGTTTGGGGCTACAAGGTATACGATAAACTGGAGTCTCCAGAACAGGGCTATTAGAACTTTTCTTGGTGTCGGAAAAAGTGCAACGAATCCAGCAATGTGTGGTGACATGGGTTGGACACCTCCCTTTATTCGTACAGTTGGACGGCAAACGATTTAATGGCTTCTAAGGTCAAGACATTGGTCACGTGATAAAAGGTCAGAATTTACGATATTTTGGTAAACGTGCATGCCTCGTGGTTTTTGGACTCGTATCGTCTTATTTGTACTCGTACATTAATAAAAATCAAAGTGTTCAATTCTAGATTGAATAAGCTTCCATATTTTATATAATTATTATTAAAAAGTGTTGTTCAAGTGTTATAAATTCACGAGTGAAGTGAAACTTTTTTTCTGAAAATTTGCGTAGGTCCACGGAAAATCCCTAATAATTCCTTAAATAGGTTTGGTAACGTGTTGAGGGGTATAAAATATGAAGTAAAACCATTTTTTGGCTCTTATTTGACTCTTTCAGATCACAAAACCCCGGATACGCAATTGTGTCAGATTATTCGTTGCGAAGCGGAGATCAAAGGGAGAGAACTCGGTACACGCATCGTAGGATACTGCAAGTTAACAACAGTAAATTCGAGTAAAATTTATGATTGCAGTTATATTTCGACACTTTCTTGAATAACTTTTCCAATATTTCATGTTCCTCTACTGTTGTAACATTAGACTAGTCATGGAATGGTTGAAAATGACATTTTTTTTTCAAGTACTTAAAGGTTTTAATTTTGAAAACTTCCAAAGAAGAAAATTATAGATTTATTAAACTGACTTTTCTCTGAAACTTGGATTTTTTGTATATTCTCAAACACCCTTTTGGTAGCTAAAAGGATACAACAGGGGTTTATCAGCCATTTGTCAGCAGAACCTGTGTTACATTAACATTTAAATAAAAATATGGTAAAAAGGAGATGTAGTCATTGCATGCTTCAAAATTGTGAACATTAACATTGAATGAAAAAAAAGTCAATTTGCAGTGGACAGAAGTACATGTATAATTTTTGTTATATTATTCCTGCTTTAAGATACAGTGGGGGGTCCCAGGGGTCTGGGGATTGGAATCCTCTTTTATGGAAGATTAATGCATCTGAATGGGAGAATATAGTTGGAACCCTACCCCTTTTATCTTTGGTTGAGAATACCCCACCCTGTTTAAAATTGGCTGGATCCACCCCGAGATAAGAAGCGGTAGAAGATGTACAAGTTCTGTTGCTCGCCTTAATCAAGAGAAAACGTCTGAACATCCAAAGATCCAGAATTCATTTTTCGAAGAATGGACAACAATGAGATATTTATTATTCTTATATCAGAAATAATCACATAGTATCAAATCAGAATGCGAGTTGTTTTTATTGAGATAATCAATTTAATCGCATTATTTACTTTAATAAAAAAACCTCATGATATTATCTGAACTTACAGTCATGACTTAGCTTGTCAACATCTCACTTACTTTAAATACTTAAGTTATAACCTGTTAGTACTAAAATAAAGAGATGTGGTATAAGATAAGATAAGATATTTTATTCCAATTAAAGGGTCCATGAAGAGCAAAGTAATTTATCACAATGATTTTTATAATTGACACAATAATGTTGATATAAATCATATTAATATGAATATAACCATCTCAATTCCTAGATTTTAAACCACAGCCAGATAAGAGCCACACATATATTAGAAAAAGGCATAACAATCATATCTATTTTAAACAGGCAAATATTCTCAACGTCTTAAATAAAACAATATCTGTACTATATTGATATTTTCTCAGTTCAAAACATTTATTAATATAAATTGCAACACTTTTCAATACCTCTAGGTTTTCTTGAATAAAAAGCCAATTAAATTTGGCACTTGTGCTTAACTTTTCAAAATGTTTACAACCTATTAATATATTATCATAAAATTCTTTTCTTAAAAAGTTATAAAGGGGACACTGAAATTTAAATATGGTATAATTGCCAATGAGATAACAGTCTAGAAACTATCCACCAGAGTCCAAGTGTCTGTTAGCTGTTAAACTATAAGTCACTTTACAGACATCAACAATGATTACATTTCATTGTTTTCAAGCAAATGAGGAAAAAAGAGTAATACTAGCTTTTGTCTTACTACATGTACTAGCTTTTGTCTTACTACATGTACAAGAGAATGTAAGAAATAATAATATAAATAAGGAAATAACAGAGACAAAAAAGACAGGACTTAGCCACTGGACTATATGTAAACTATTCCCTTACAAATCCTTAGAGGAGCTGCTGTATACTTAGAAAGAAGGATGTTGAGGACATCAATCAGCATTTTAGACACTACATTATGGTCAATTGCAATCTGCCCTATTTGTTCCAACCTATAATGAGTATTAAAATTAATACCTAGGGTGGGAATTAAACCCATGTATGTTCATTTACTCTATTGTTCCTCATGTACATACATTGTACATGTATATGAAATATATCAAATGCAAAAATAAATGCTGTAATGTAAATATGGTAATTTCTAAATATCATTACAGCCTCATTTTTTAAAGACATAGTAAAGGAAGTCCCTGGGCCTAGCTAGACGTATTTCTTATATAACTCTTGAAAGTATAACACGATAATGGTAATTGCTAAGTATTTAGTAACAACAACGTGCAATTTAGGTAAACAAACATCAACAATCTACCACGTGTTTGTCTGCTGTGCTTGAATTCAAAACGACCCATCAGGCTTATTTACACGAATTTTTGCTAAAGCAGACAGTTAAATATGTCTGGTTACCTTATAAGTTCTATAAAGAATGCATTTGATGTAATGACTTGTGTATGCATGGAAATATAATGAAGATAACATTGATTGTTTTACCGTAAATTTTGAATACACAACATTCCCGAGGTATCCCCACAAAACACATGGCTACTTTGTAACGATGGCTGGTAACGTGTAGCCACTTTATAACGGTAAATGTGATTGGATGATCTTCAAAAAATCAATAATAAAATTGCTAATAAATGATTGGATACGAAATTGTGTCAGCTATTACTTCGATGAAAAAATGTAAACATTGAAATCCGCCATTTTGACGCAGGAAACAAACTAATTTTCAATCTTGGATTAAAGGACATTGCAAACATTGCCAGCGTATCATGCATAACCAGTCATGTGCAAATAAATCTTTTAATTTGTTTTTTACACTTACTTTTCTATGTTTTAGTTAATTTAATGTTTTAATTTACTACAGAACGGAACATCGTTCTCAAGGATGCCGCAGAAAAAATTATAGGTGGCGCTGTTTGTGGGCGTAAACATTTTACATACGGGTCCTTTTTGTGTCGACAAGTTGACCTTTATCTGTCAGATTCAGGCGTTTGCCGTTCAACTGGTAGGCGATGTAATATGATTAGACTGTGGCATCAAATCATGAGTATGAATTCCAGTAGATTGCCGTACCGAATCTTTGTATTGGACTCAGTTTTCTCAACGATACATAAAAACATGCACTTGGTATAATGGTCTAAAAAAAGTTGTGAACTATATAACCTGGCTAGCGTTTCACAAAAAATCGTACGATTTACGTTTACGATTAAACTTACGTTAAGCGTAAGATTTTAGCTACGAGTGTTTCACAAAGGTGATCGTAAACGTAACGTAAACTTACGATTACAAAGAAAAAAGGGTGCTTTCTTTGACAGCCGCGTTAATGTCTAAAAAAAAGAATATTTCTTTCAAAACCAGGAAGAAAATTCATATCACCGATTTTTTTCAGCTAAGCTTTCAAAGTCGTATTTTGAAATGGTTATCAGTTTTTTTGTTTGTATGGTAAATAGGTTTTGTAAGGTAAGTGTCCCGTCTAGTTTTAAAATATTTTTTTGCTTTGGTTTTATTAGAAAAAATGGCTGTAGGTGGGTTTTTTTTGCAAGTTGTGGCTGTTTTTGATCATAGTATTGTTGAAGAATGATGAAATCATAAAAAAAACAGACAAATTCATTTCTTAAATCCAAATCAAAATCAATTTCTAAATTGTTTACATGAAGTTATACGTATCTTCAAATGTTAATTATGAACTGGTATAAAATCCATTAAGCATCGTGATAGTTTCTGATGCGTATCGAGGCTTTTTTTTTTAAAGAGGAACCCACCGGTAAGACAACGTTAGGACTTGCACATGTAAAAAGTCTACGCATAAACATATGTGTAGCTCTATAAGGGGGCGTCCCATCCCCCAGCCCCCCTCCCCCCACTCAAATCCGCCTCTGAGTTTTAATACTGATTCAATCAGACTTTTACTTCAGAGGGACACGACATCGAAACTTACTATAGAACAACTGATATTTTGCTATAAACGCCTAAAACTACATTCCAAGCCCCGTTAAAAAGCCATATAAAAATAAGGAGATGTGGTATGATTGCAAATGAAACCACCAAAGTTCAAAGGAAGTGGATTTAAGCAATCATAAGCAACCATAAGGCCTTCAGCAATGAGAAAACCCCTTACCGTGTACTAGGATATAAAAGGACCTGACCTGAAAAATATGAAACAATTCAACTGAGAAAACAAACGGCCTAATTTATAACAAAACAATTTACGAAAAACAAATACCCCGGTATGACAGACATAAACCAAGGACAACCACAGAACTACAAGCTCCTGACTTGGGACAGGCATATGTAGAATGTGGCAGTGTAGTTTGCTGGCGCCAAACTAGTTTAACCTGGCGCAGTAAAAACAACATAAGAACAAACTATTAAAATCAGTTGAAAAGGGCTTAACTCATCAGATCGATACAAAGCAGAAAACATCTAACGAAAACACAGACCGGACGTGCCAGCGTATCTATCATCCCACAACAAATAAGACACTAAGTAAAGATCTGATTACTGACAGCTAGTTCAAAGCCAATAACAACTAATACAAAAACCACGTAATTAAGACTAAAATATCAATTAGTACACATCCAACATCCAATGGATTTAGTGTGAAGACGTCATTAACAGTCAGAGAAAAACATGACCTTGTGCAATGCCAAAATATAGGTATCGGCAGATTGTAGTACAGTTAATGTGCATATTTTCATTTCATATTTCATTATGCTATGCTATGTATTTGGTACTGTGTCATCCAAAATATAATGGTCATCAGAGATTTAAAAGATTTTAAAAGCATAAATAAACGTAATTTTTTTTTTTTTTTTTTTTGGTACCTGGGGGTTGTCGTTTCCCCAAATTTCTAATTCATATAAATGACGAAAATCAATTTGATTTTTTTTATTTGTGTGTCTATAGAGGGCGAATCTAAAATCCTGCTGATGCACATCTCCAGACCCCCTTTGCCTCAATTTTTTTAGGAGTGCGCTATGACCGTGAATTCAATGTAACTATAGATTGAGATATCAAGAATATAATAGGGTCTTGGCGGGGTTTCCTTCTAATCTGTATTCTTTAATTTTTTTAACCATGTTTCTCTATTCTATATAAATTTTGCACATTATTCTCTATTCATATAAATAAGAAGATGTGGTATTAGTGCCAATGAGACAACTATCAGCACATTATTCTCTATCCGTATTATTTTGGCCTATTTTTCTCTATTCTTTATTTTTCTTTATCCATTTTCTGTAATGTTAGCCCTTCATATTCTCTATTCTGTAGACTCCATTCAGGCCCTCATATCACCTTTTTTTTTATTAATAAATTAAATATCCAACAAATCTGTATTCTTTAATTGTGCTAACCATTTTTCTCTATTCTTTATAAATTTTGCACATTATTCTGTATTCAGCACATTATTCTCTATCCTTGTTATTTAAGCCTATTTTTTTCTCTATTCTTTATTTTTTTTTTTTACCCATTTTCTGTAATGTTAGTACTTTATTTTCTATTCTGTAAACTCCATTCAGACCCTCATATCACCTTTTTTTTTAATTACAGGACCAGTCAGCAATTTGTGGCCAAAACATTAATGTTAAATGAATAAATCGATGCATTAAGAAGAATCGGTGCAAGAATATGTGTCCATAAGACACCAATCCCTGCTCGCACTTTTACGTCTTCCATGTTAATTTTGCATATTTATTGAAAAGTTCTCTGCATAATGAACATGCGCACCAAGTTTCATTTTGATGTGATCTCAAAGTAACTTAAACCAAAAATTTAACCTCATACACGCTTTAACTGACATTTCATTGAAAATTGACCCTTGAAATCTTGATCAAACCATAAGGACAAGTGGCGATAAGGGTCATTTTTTGAACCCGTCGCCACTTTCATTTAATTTGTCATGTTATAACCAACGGGAAATCGTGACAGTTTTGTATTTATTTTATATACCGATATTCTGTTCGTAGCAAAATGTATAATGGAGGTGATAAAATAAATAAATATGCTTAAAATACAGCTTTAATATATTTCTATGACAGATTAAACGGAGTGAATAGGACATTTATACATCAATATTCTCTTTAAGTTTTACACAAAATTAAGTGCATACTTTTTGGCAATTGTTTATGGGAGAGTTTTCGAATTATACAGATACTGGTAGATACATGTGGTAAATATACTAAACTCGAAGGAGAATGTCAAAGATAGAAAAAACATCTCAATACTATCAACAAACAAAACTATAGATAAATAACTAGTGTTCAAGAGAATTTTGTAACGTAATAGGGCCTCGGTGGACGAGATGTCTAAGCAGTTCAACTACAGCGATCACTAGCCTGTTAACACTGCTCGTGGCCGTACTCTGACCTTAATTGACTTGGATTCTCCACGATATAGCACAGAGTAATAAACGTAGCGTTAAACATCAGCAATCAATCAATCAATATAACGCAACGAACATCAAGAGTCTTTTGTGGAATACAATATATCCCTTGGTTTTATGGAAAATAGTTCATCATTATATTTGTTTCGTAATCTCATACATCTACGCCATATATAAATTCTTTAAATGATATTTACAAATTTTGTCTCGTGCTATAGGTGGAGTCCGTAAAAAGTTTTTTCCTTCATGAGGAGTATACTTTTGTACTTTTACATTTATGTGATAACTATTGCCGTATAGGGACTACTATACGTTCTCTCTTTCAACCCCCAATGAAATGACTGATATAGATAAAAATTGTACTGTCTGATCTTCTCTCGTCACGAAGTAAAACCCTCGCTGAAGTGGTCGTCAGTTCGGATGTGCTGGATGTATAAATAAGCAGCCACGTCCGCTCGGTATGGAAAACGATGCCCCTTGCATGCGAATTCTACACTCTCTATACGTTAAAGATTCCTTGTTACAACGTCAGTATGGGTCTGTTGGTGGCCTGTTGCAAGGCAAAATTTCTGCCCTATCCAATATGCTATCTTTTAAAAGAAATGCATTTATACTTGCCGCAATACCTTGCAGAATTGACATTTTTTATTTTCGTCTGCATGAAATATTGCCACTGTATGTTCAATACGGAACATCAATTTTTCTGCCAAGTAATATAACTAATATATTTATGCAATTTATGGTATTATTTGTTGATTTCTTTGTTTGTAATTTGTTGATGTTCCTATCACTGTGTTCTTTTATGCATAGAAGTACAATGATCGACGATGCTAGGGACTGTCTTAAAATTGTAATGAAATTGTATATATCGAATATATTTTTGACAAACACAAACATATATATAGTAACAATTAAAAGGATAAATCGAGAGGAACAACATTTTAATAACGGAAAACATACACGAGCAATAGCGAAATGAATTTAGTTCGAGCTGACATAACTACTACAATTACAAAGAGGGAAAATTAGGGGCTGTCTTGGTAAATTATCTGTTGCACTTTGATTGGGGACTGGTCATTTGTAACTGAAGGGTGAGAGGAGGACATTAAGGGCCTTGTAAAATTTTGGGAATGGAAAGGGAGTATCCAATTTTTAATACTTTAAACAGGGGGCGACATCGAAATGATTTCAAAAGATTTGAGCAACTCTGTATTTCAAACATGCAAAAATCATAGCTAATTGATGAATACACTTTTTTTCCTTTATGACCTAGAGATGCGTAATCAAGAGACACACACCATACCGTGCGCTCCCCATACATTAAAAAAATGTATTATTTTGGCACAAAGAAAATGATTTCCGCTTGGCTCAATTCTTAAGATCCCAAATTCTAAGTTTCAACATGTTCTTCCAGGAGAGTATTTTTATCTGAAGCTAAAATGGAATTAAGGTGTGGTAAATGTCAATGAGACCATATCTGGCATATCCAAATAAAGTTCTCTGAAGTCACAAACAACTAACCCACATGAATCTCTAGATCCCCTACTGATGCAATATTTTATATAATAATAATAATAATAATAATAATAATAATAATAGAAATTGTATGCTTTTATTTTTTGTTATAACGAACAAAAGTATTGAGAAATGAGGAGGGGGTGTGTGAAATTTTTATGTCTTTGGAAGTGGGGTCTTGAATTTATTTTCTTTCTTCAAGATGGGAACTTGAAAAAAATAAGAGAAATTCCAATGTTTCCTTCCATCCACTGGAATGCTTTAAAATAAGAATCTCGTCACCTTAACAAAAATTTGAAAATGAAGAAAACATATTTGGGATATGAAAATTTCAGTTTTTCATACCTACAACATTCTAAATTTGAAAATGAAATTTTATAAGTATTAACACAAACAATCACATAATGGCAAAGTGAATTATCATAGTTTTCAAATTAACCTAGAATTATAGAAATGTTTTTAATTAAAAAAGAACAAAGCAGGTATTGAGTACGGGGTTGAAGCATACATTTTATACCTCAAAAGAAAACGCGAACTTGATAGAGCGCATGGCAACTGGTGTAATTACATTGAAACTATGGATTCATAATAACTCTACCATTACATTCATGAATCATGTATATAAATTATTGTTTTCTCAATTTCTTGACTGTTATTTGTTTGCAAATAATCGTAATTTATATACAAATAAGTCTATTCAGTGGCGGATCCAGAGGGGGGCGTAGAGGCGTACGCCCCCTTGCTAGCACTTTTTTTTTTTTTTTTGTAAAATGATTAATCAGACTAGACTTCGCGAACTTTGCCATTTCCCGTGTATTTAATTTTTATGCGACAATTCTTTACTTATAAAGATATTTTTAGCTCGTATTTACTGTAATATATTATTGATTATGTCAAAGTCATGTGATTCGCTACGGTGAAGTTAACCAGTACGTCGAAAAAAACGTCACTCAGTCATTTTGAAATTCAAATTACAGTAACACATTGCTTAGGCTGAGGATGACAAGCATGACGCCTTCAAAGCGACAAAGTATTGAGCAAGAACGTATTGACTACTATTTCACAGTTCCACCCAACAGAAAGTAATACTCTACTACACTCTCATGAAAAAAAAGTTCCACAGCAATATTATTTACCTACGAAAACATGTTTAACCCCACACGCCCCAGCCCATTAATAACATTGCTGAATAGTGATCCCCAGTCAGTAAGCTCTAGATATAGATTTAAAGTCTAAGGTACGGACCATTTGATTTGAGGAATCTGAGATATTTTAGAGAAAAATTTGACCCTGATTTTTGCCTTAAACAAAAATTCTGGCCGTATCTGGATTGAAAACAATAATCTTGTCCACTTTTTGCTATTAGAAAAAAATATTTTCAACAAAATTATTTAGCATTAATTGAACATGATGAATAAAAAACGGGCGTAATTTTTTTTTTTGGGGGTTGCATGTGAATCCCATATCTGACCGGAATGTCTGTTTGGCCGAACTGATATACTGAATACTTTTTTTTGCAACCTGCCTGCTGGGTGTGGCCTATATGTCTCCATGTGTCGACCGTCATTCACAACTTCATTGTCATTTCCGACTCATTCGTAGCCTTTGGTTGATTTGGAACCCCTCACTTCCCTTGTTGGTTGAAACATTTCAACCAAACATTTGGATAAAAATTGCTTGTTTGTCTTTCTTCGTGTCGGTCGTATTGTAAATTTCATTGAATAGCCGTATATCTTGTTTACAACAAGAAATCTGTGAGGTTATGATAACTAACCATACAACAAACGAGAATTTTCCATGTCCATTTTTTACTGACAAATCCCACATCAAATATATTAATTAGTACATAGCTTTGGATCCATCCAATCATTTTATAATAGACAATTAATGGAGAGAATACGGCACCAAAAATGTCCAACCCCTACACTTTAACTATAAAATGCATTTTACACTTATTTTATGTTTTTTAGCCAAAACAAGGTCCAAAATGTTTTCGCCTCGCTCCGCTCGGCAAACTTTAATACTACGCCCCCCCTTTCCAAAATCCTGGATCCGCCCCTGCTATTAAATCCTCCGCTGTAGTGTATAGGGGATGATTGCAATTTTAGCTTGACATATATATATTTATTGTTTACTTCAGAAACTCCGTGTAAAACAACACAATTTGGGTGTTTAATGCTGTGTATGACATAGATTAAAGAACTAGTAAATAAACGTTTATAATTTTCTTTTTCTGAGAATATTTAGTACCAAGTTGCATGGAACGTATACCAATCCCCCTTAATTATAGCACTGAGATGTCCCTAATGGCAGTGCTGTGCTAGCTCAATAACTTCTAAGTTTTTATGGTCAAATATTTGGACTTTTGTAAGCAAGGTGCTCGTGTTAGTTCAATTAAAATAAACTCAAATGTAGGAATGGTAAATTTACGATTATTTCAGGAATTTAAAATTTCAGTTACTTATGATTGGGACAAAATAACATGAATACATGTATTCTGTTCATCCAATGGAACTTAATTTTCTATAAGATAATGTAATGTTGTTGATTTTAACAAAATATCAACAGGTTAAATCACTACGATTTGACTTACGACTGCCTGTCAACACTCGTAACTTTACGATCAAACTTACGATAAAATTCTACTTACGATTGTTTATGAAACGGTCAAAAACTTACGATTTGACGTACGACCGACGTAAGATTTAAGATTGTCGTACGATTTGTTGTGAAACGATGGCCTGCTTAATGGTAATACAACTGATGGACTAAGCGGAAAGTTCATAACTATTTTTTCTAAAAATATGATGATGGATGATTTCTACGAAAGTTGGAAAAGAAATGTCAACAATATGCCAAAGTTGCGGACATTTAATCTTTAACATTCAAACTTCGAAGCCCAATCGTATGTCAGGTCAGCCTTGTCAAGACAACAACGTTCTACAATCGCTAGAATGAGAAGTGGAACCTATCCACTGGAGATTGAAAAAGGACGATACCGTGGAATCCCGGCTAACAGACGTTTTTGTAAGCATGCAAATCTCCATCATTTGACGGATGAAGACGAAAAACATTTTCTTATACGGTGCCCTAAGTACTTATCAAAACGGAACACTTTTTTTGCTGACTTTCACGTGCGCACATCTATCAACTAATCATTTAAATGACGATGAATTACTCCTCTTATTACTTACAACTAACAGTAAATATGTCTCGAATTATATAATTGATATAACAAAAATTAGATAAACCATTAATTTCTAGTTGAATTTATAGACCTGAGAAATTACGTTGAATATCTTTCTTTCTTCTTTTTTTTTTTTGGCTCATAGAGTTTAATAGCAGTGCATCATAAATCTTTGAAGGCTGGCTGATATGTAAATTCTGTACTTAAATATGTTGAAATATAATGGAATAGCAGTTTGCACTATATAAAATAAAGTATAAACAAGTCTAAATTGAAAACAACGTTCAAACCTATGATTGCGTTGGATAAAACCGCAATTTTATACGTGTGCATGCAAAACAAATTTAAAACAGTTTCGGTAACATCCTTTCCGCAATTTTCGTTTGGAATAAAATTTTAATAAATTTAACAGGGAAATTTTTGGAATCCCAACAACAGTTTAAAACGTTTTCGAACCCAAAATTCGTTGTTAAAAATTTTTTTTGGCCTTTAAAAAATTTTTTGGAAGGGTTAACAAAAATTTTTGATAAGAAAAAGCTTTTAAAACCAAAACAAGTTAACCCTTGTCCGAATTTTCTTTGCCAAAGGGCCCCTTTTAAAATGATTTTTTTCAAAAGAAACAAAATTGGGAAGTACCCAAAACCTTTGATAAACTTCACTGAAAAAATTTGAACGTAGTTTTCAATTTAGACTTGTTTATATTTTTTCGTTTGGGCTTGTATTATTTTGCCTTCGGGTTTATATGATCCGTTCATCTTGACTTGACCTCAAAATTAAAGAGTCTATCCTAAATTGAGTAAATGTATTTTTCAAATACCGTTTCGATTCCTAACATCACTGAAGAGACATTAATTGTCGAAACCGGATATGGTGTACAAAAACCTTTCCTGCTGTTGCGGTATATCATCTTTTTCGCAAGTTTATTGTTCTGTTTAGTATTAAATTTTAATTAAAATCCATTTATTACATCGATCCGTTTATTTGGCAATCGCCAATGGCAGTCAGCAGGGTTTAAGAACATTTGTTGCTCGACCTGTTAGTCAAATGCGTTTTGTTAAAATATACTTTTTCACTTTTTTGGTCTTTTGGAAAATGTTGTTTGTGCTGTATTTAGACCCCTCTAACAAGAAATTTGTTTTCCATGCACAAGTATAAAAATTGCGGTTTTTATCCAACGCAATCATAGGTTTGAACGTTGTTTTCAATTTAGACTTGTTTATATTTTTTCGTTTGGGCTTGTATTATATTTGCCTTCGGGTTTATATGATCCGTTCATCCTATCTTGACTCCTCAAAATTCAAGAGTCTATCCTAAATTGAGGTAAATTGTATGGCTTTCCAAATACCGTTTCGATTCCTAACATCACTGAAGAGACATTAATTGTCGAAACCGGATATGGTGTACAAAAACCTTTGCACCTTTTGTTTGCGGTATATCATCTTTTCCGCAAGTTTATTGATTTCTGTTTAGTATTAAATTTTTAATTAAGATCCATTTATTACATCGGTGATCCGTTTATTTGGCAATCGCCAATGGCAGTCAGCAGGGTTTAAGAACATTTGTTGTTCGACCTGTTAGTCAAATGCGTTTTGTTAAAATATACTTTTTCACTTTTTGGTCTTTTGTCTTGTTTGTGCTGTATTTAGACCCTCTAACAAGAAATTGTTTGTGCTGTATTTAGGGTTTTATCCAACGCAATCATAGGTTTGAACGTTGTTTTCAATTTAGAAATTTTTTATTACGTTTGGGCTTGCATGCCGTTCACATCTTGTATAAAATTGCGGTCTTTTTGAGGTATCCAACGCAATCATAGGTTTGAACGTTGTTTTCAATTTAGACTTGTTTATATTTTTTTAATTAAGTTTGGGCTTTATTTGGCAATCGCCATGGCAGTCATATTTGCCTTCAAATGGTTTATATGATCCGTTCATCCCCTATTTCTTTGCATGCACACGACTCCTCAAACGTTGTTTTCAATTTAGACTTGTTTATATTTTTCGTTTGGGCTTGTATTATTTTTGCCTTCAGGTTTATATGATCCGTTCATCCTATCTTGACCTCAAAATTCAAGAGTCTATCCTAAATTGAGGTAAATTGTATGGCTTTCAAATACCGTTTCGATTCCTAACATCACTGAAGAGACATTAATTGTCGAAACCGGATATGGTGTACAAAACCTTTGCACCTTTTGTTTGCGGTATATCATCTTTTCCGCAAGTTTATTGATTTCTGTTTAGTATTAAATTTTTAATTAAGATCCATTTATTACATCGGTGATCCGTTTATTTGGCAATCGCCAATGGCAGTCAGCAGGGTTTAAGAACATTTGTTGTTCGACCTGTTAGTCAAATGCGTTTTGTTAAAATATACTTTTTCACTTTTTTGGTCTTTTGGAAAATGTTGTTTGTGCTGTATTTAGACCCTCTAACAAGAAATTTCTTTTGCATGCACACGTATAAAATTGCGGTTTTATCCAACGCAATCATAGGTTTGAACGTTGTTTTCAATTTAGACTTGTTTATATTTTTTCGTTTGGGCTTGTATTATATTTGCCTTCGGGTTTATATGATCCGTTCATCCTATCTTGACTTCAAAATTCAAGAGTCTATCCTAAATTGAGGTAAATTGTATGGCTTTGCAAATACCGTTTCGATTCCTAACATCACTGAAGAGACATTAATTGTCGAAATCCGGATATGGTGTACAAAACCTTTGCACCTTTTGTTTGCGGTATATCATCTTTTCCGCAAGTTTATTAATTTCTGTTTAGTATTAAATTTTAATTAAGATCCATTTATTACATCGGTGATCCGTTTATTTGGCAATCGCCAATGGCAGTCAGCAGGGTTTAAGAACATTTGTTGTTCGACCTTGAAAGTCAAATGCGTTTTGTTAAAATATACTTTTTCACTTTTTGGTCTTTTGGAAAATGTTGTTTGTGCTGTATTTAGACCCTCTAACAAGAAATTTCTTTTGCATGCACACGTATAAAATTGCGGTTTTATCCAACGCAATCATAGGTTTGAACGTTGTTTTCAATTTAGACTTGTTTATATTTTTTCGTTTGGGCTTGTATTATATTTGCCTTCAGGTTTATATGATCCGTTCATCCTATCTTGTTCTATCCTATCACTGAAGTTTAATTGTCGACAAAACCTTTGCACTCAAAATTCAAGAACATTTGTTGTTCGACTATCCTTTTTCACTTTTTGGTCTTTTGGAATTGTATTTAGGTATGCACACGTAATTGCGGTATCATAGGTTTGAACGTTGTTTTCAATTTAGACTTGTTTATATTTTTTCGTTTGGGCTTGTATTATATTTGCAATCCGTTCATCCTATCTTGACTTCAAAATTCAAGAGTCTATCCTAAATTGAGGTAAATTGTATGGCTTTGCAAATACCGTTTCGATTCCTAACATCACTGAAGTGACATTAATTGTCGAAATCCGGATATGGTGTACAAAACCTTTGCACCTTTTGTTTGCGGTATATCATCTTTTCCGCAAGTTTATTTATTTCTGTTTAGTATTAAATTTTTAATTAAGATCCATTTATTACATCGGTGATCCGTTTATTTGGCAATCGCCAATGGCAGTCAGCAGGGTTTAAGAACATTTGTTGTTCGACCTTGAAAGTCAAATGCGTTTTGTTAAAATATACTTTTTCACTTTTTGGTCTTTTGGAAAATGTTGTTTGTGCATTTAGACCCCTCTAACAAGAAATTTCTTTTGCATGCACACGTATAAAATTGCGGTTTTTATCCAACGCAATCATAGGTTTGAACGTTGTTTTCAATTTAGACTTGTTTATATTTTTTGTTTGGGCTTGTATTATATTTGCCTTCAGGTTTATATGATCCGTTCATCCTATCTTGACTCCTCAAAATTCAAGAGTCTATCCTAAATTGAGGTAAATTGTATGGTTTCAAATACCGTTTCGATTCCTAACATCACTGAAGAGACATTAATTGTCGAAACCGGATATGGTGTACAAAACCTTTGCGGTTTGCGGTATATCATCTTTCCCGCAAGTTTATTGATTTCTGTTTAATATTAAATTTTTAATTAAGATCCATTTATTACATCGGTGATCCGTTTATTTGGCAATCGCCAATGGCAGTCAGCAGGGTTTAAGAACATTTGTTGTTCGACCTGTTAGTCAAATGCGTTTTGTTAAAATATACTTTTTCACTTTTTGGTCTTTTGGAAAATGTTGTTTGTGCTGTATTTAGACCCTCTAACAAGAAATTTCTTTTGCATGCACACGTATAAAATTGCGGTTTTATCCAACGCAATCATAGGTTTGAACGTTGTTTTCAATTTAGACTTGTTTATATTTTTCGTTTGGGCTTGTATTATATTTGCCTTCAGGTTTATATGATCCGTTCATCCTATCTTGACTCCTCAAAATTCAAGAGTCTATCCTAAATTGAGGTAAATTGTATGGCTTTCCAAATACCGTTTCGATTCCTAACATCACTGAAGAGACATTAATTGTCGAAACCGGATATGGTGTACAAAAACCTTTGCACCTTTTGTTTGCGGTATATCATCTTTTCCGCAAGTTTATTGATTTCTGTTTAATATTAAATTTTAATTAAGATCCATTTATTACATCGGTGATCCGTTTATTTGGCAATCGCCAATGGCAGTCAGCAGGGTTTAAGAACATTTGTTGTTCGACCTGTTAGTCAAATGCGTTTTGTTAAAATATACTTTTCACTTTTTGGTCTTTTGGAAAATGTTGTTTGTGCTGTATTTAGACCCTCTAACAAGAAATTTCTTTTGCATGCACACGTATAAAATTGCGGTTTTATCCAACGCAATCATAGGTTTGAACGTTGTTTTCAATTTAGACTTGTTTATATTTTTCGTTTGGGCTTGTATTATATTTGCCTTCGGGTTTATATGATCCGTTCATCCTATCTTGACTTCAAAATTCAAGAGTCTATCCTAAATTGAGGTAAATTGTATGGCTTTCCAAATACCGTTTCGATTCCTAACATCACTGAAGTGACATTAATTGTCGAAATCCGGATATAGTGTACAAAACCTTTGCACCTTTTGTTTGCGGTATATCATCTTTCCGCAAGTTTATTGATTTCTGTTTAGTATTAAATTTTTAATTAAGATCCATTTATTACATCGGTGATCCGTTTATTTGGCAATCGCCAATGGCAGTCAGCAGGGTTTAAGAACATTTGTTGTTCGACCTGAAAGTCAAATGCGTTTTGTTAAAATATACTTTTCACTTTTTGGTCTTTTGGAAAATGTTGTTTGTGCTGTATTTAGACCCTCTAACAAGAAATTTCTTTTGCATGCACACGTATAAAATTGCGGTTTTATCCAACGCAATCATAGGTTTGAACGTTGTTTTCAATTTAGACTTGTTTATATTTTTCGTTTGGGCTTGTATTATATTTGCCTTCGGGTTTATATGATCCGTTCATCCTATCTTGACTTCAAAATTCAAGAGTCTATCCTAAATTGAGGTAAATTGTATGGCTTTCCAAATACCGTTTCGATTCCTAACATCACTGAAGTGACATTAATTGTCGAAATCCGGATATGGTGTACAAAACCTTTGCACCTTTTGTTTGCGGTATATCATCTTTTCCGCAAGTTTATTTATTTCTGTTTAGTATTAAATTTTAATTAAGATCCATTTATTACATCGGTGATCCGTTTATTTGGCAATCGCCAATGGCAGTCAGCAGGGTTTAAGAACATTTGTTGTTCGACCTTGAAAGTCAAATGCGTTTTGTTAAAATATACTTTTCACTTTTTGGTCTTTTGGAAAATGTTGTTTGTGCTGTATTTAGACCCTCTAACAAGAAATTTCTTTTGCATGCACACGTATAAAAATTGCGGTTTTATCCAACGCAATCATAGGTTTGAACGTTGTTTTCAATTTAGACTTGTTTATATTTTTCGTTTGGGCTTGTATTATATTTGCCTTCAGGTTTATATGATCCGTTCATCCTATCTTGACTCCTCAAAATTCAAGAGTCTATCCTAAATTGAGGTAAATTGTATGGCTTTCCAAATACCGTTTCGATTCCTAACATCACTGAAGAGACATTAATTGTCGAAACCGGATATGGTGTACAAAACCTTTGCACCTTTTGTTTGCGGTATATCATCTTTTCCGCAAGTTTATTGATTTCTGTTTAGTATTAAATTTTTAATTAAGATCCATTTATTACATCGGTGATCCGTTTATTTGGCAATCGCCAATGGCAGTCAGCAGGGTTTAAGAACATTTGTTGTTCGACCTGTTAGTCAAATGCGTTTTGTTAAAATATACTTTTTCAATTTTTGGTCTTTTGGAAAATGTTGTTTGTGCTGTATTTAGACCCCTCTAACAAGAAATTTGTTTTGCATGCACACGTATAAAAATTGCGGTTTTTATCCAACGCAATCATAGGTTTGAACGTTGTTTTCAATTTAGACTTGTTTATATTTTTTCGTTTGGGCTTGTATTATATTTGCCTTCGGGTTTATATGATCCGTTCATCCTATCTTGACTCCTCAAAATTCAAGAGTCTATCCTAAATTGAGGTAAATTGTATGGCTTTCCAAATACCGTTTCGATTCCTAACATCACTGAAGAGACATTAATTGTCGAAATCCGGATATGGTGTACAAAAACCTTTGCCCCTTTTGTTTGCGGTATATCATCTTTTCCGCAAGTTTATTGATTTCTGTTTAGTATTAAATTTTTAATTAAGATCCATTTATTACATCGGTGATCCGTTTATTTGGCAATCGCCAATGGAAGTCAGCAGGGTTTAAGAACATTTGTTGTTCGACCGGTTAGTCAAATGCGTTCTGTTAAAATATACTTTTCACTTTTTTGGTCTTTTGGAAAATGTTGTTTGTGCTGTATTTAGACCCCTCTAACAAGAAATTTCTTTTGCATGCAAACGTATAAAATTGCATTTTTTTATCCAACGCAATCATAGGTTTGAACGTTGTTTTCAATTTAGACTTGTTTATAATTTTTCGTTTGGGCTTGTATTATATTTGCCTTCGGGTTTATATGATCCGTTCATCCTATTTTGACTCCTCAAAATTCAAGAGTCTATCCTAAATTGAGGTAAATTGTATGGCTTTCCAAATACCGTTTCGATTCCTAACATCACTGAAGTGACATTAATTGTCGAAATCCGGATATGGTGTACAAAACCTTTGCACCTTTTGTTTGCGGTATATCATCTTTTCCGCAAGTTTATTTATTTCTGTTTAGTATTAAATTTTAATTAAGATCCATTTATTACATCGGTGATCCGTTTATTTGGCAATCGCCAATGGCAGTCAGCAGGGTTTAAGAACATTTGTTGTTCGACCTTGAAAGTCAAATGCGTTTTGTTAAAATATACTTTTTCACTTTTTTGGTCATTTGGAAAATGTTGTTTGTGCTGTATTTAGACCCCTCTAACAAGAAATTTGTTTTGCATGCACACGTATAAAAATTGCGGTTTTTATCCAACGCAATCATAGGTTTGAACGTTGTTTTCAATTTAGACTTGTTTATATTTTTTCGTTTGGGCTTGTATTATATTTGCCTTCAGGTTTATATGATCCGTTCATCCTATCTTGACTCCTCAAAATTCAAGAGTCTATCCTAAATTGAGGTAAATTGTATGGCTTTCCAAATACCGTTTCGATTCCTAACATCACTGAAGAGACATTAATTGTCGAAATCCGGATATGGTGTACAAAAACCTTTGCACCTTTTGTTTGCGGTATATCATCTTTTCCGCAAGTTTATTGATTTCTGTTTAGTATTAAATTTTTAATTAAGATCCATTTATTACATCGGTGATCCGTTTATTTGGCAATCGCCAATGGCAGTCAGCAGGGTTTAAGAACATTTGTTGTTCGACCTTGAAAGTCAAATGCGTTTTGTTAAAATATACTTTTTCACTTTTTTGGTCATTTGGAAAATGTTGTTTGTGCTGTATTTAGACCCCTCTAACAAGAAATTTGTTTTGCATGCACACGTATAAAAATTGCGGTTTTTATCCAACGCAATCATAGGTTTGAACGTTGTTTTCAATTTAGACTTGTTTATATACAATCAATATATATATATATATATATATATATCACTCATTTTCCCTACCATCACTTGTTTCCAGTAACTCATGCTTCCGTTTTGGACTCTTACAGTTTTAAGAAATTTATTCCTCCTCCCAAACATCAATATTGTAAAAAAAAATACCAGCGTATTGATTATTGATAATTTGTATAGCATTCAAGATTTTTATTTCAGTTTGACTACTACATGTCAAGATAAGATTCATTTTACATCTTACTGATGAAGGATATTAGTTGTCCAAAATATCTAAAATTTGTTCATGATTTAATTATTTTTTGGTGATGTTGTACCCTTTTAGACTTGTTATATATTATATGTTGTAGTGTACTGTATCATAATTTTATGATCCATCGCCCCGGCCGTAAGATTTATCGTCGGCTATTATTCAGTCATTTTATATACATGCCATTGGCAGTCAGCAGGGTTTAAGAACATTTGTTGTTCGATCTGTTAGTCAAATTCGTTTTGTTAAAATATACTTTTTCACATTTTTGGTCTTTTGGAAAATGTTGTTTGTGCCGTATTTAGACCCCTCTAATAAAATTTTTTTTACATGCACACGTATAAAAATTGCGGTTTTATCCAACGCAATCATAGGTTTGAACGTTGTTTTCAATTTAGACTTGGTTGTATATATGTATATATATATATATATATATATATATATATATATATATATATATATAAGTTGTTCAAGTTATTCTTTTATGTATTATTGGAAATCGTGAGAACGATAATAAAATATCATTAAAATGTTTTATATGCCATAATGAGGATACTCGAAATAAGGCGCAAATATATATACCATAGTTAAAAAATTGAAACCAGTAACCGACCCCTTGTGAACATCGACATAAACATGTTTGGTTTATAAATTAAAGAATATCAGGACAAATTAGAAACACGATTCCCTACCAATCCAATGCTTATGCATGACACTGTATACCCTATATTGGTTGTAAATCGTGATAAATTTTTAGGTGAACAGGTGCCAATATACTCAAGGTAATATTAATTGAGTAAAAAAAAAAACGTATACATGTATAAATCCTATAACATATTTGAAAAATACATTTATTTTATTAATAAATTTATATTAATATATCCGTAACGACGGAAGGATTTATGATGATCATCAGATGGATGGCTGCTATTTCGTCTAGAGGCATATTGAATGCACATATACATGGACAAGAACATGAAAATGAACCCTACTTCGCACGAGACCTACACTAATTGGACTTCGATCTAACGTACCAGTTCACAAGGCAACTGTTACAGTCCACAAGAAGACATGTCACCCTAATGTCTGGCCACGAATATGTTGTTCTAATTCCAGGCCAAACAGTCTTTATTTGCGTTTCTAAATGTCGCAATTTTTAATTAATCGATTTAACCTGGCCGGTAATCAAACACGATTTCCCGCCTCGAATTGAACATGATACCAAGAGATAAGGGTGACGGTTTTTGTTTTTTTTTTTTTGGCGGAAATACGAAAGATTTTACTGGGCTAAAATTTTGTCACTCTGACAAAACCCAGCCATCACTGTCCACTTGCTGGTTTTAGTCAGACTGAAAGTTTGTGAATTGACATATTTACACGAACCTTTATCTTGAACAGTATCTTCAACAAATGTTAATGCATCTAAGATGTCTTGTTCTTTGGTAACATCTATTTGTACTGGATATATACGTACTGGGAATTTTTCAAGATTTTTTGCAGCCACTCCGTTGATATCCACACAACCAGCAAACACCTGAAATCCAAAAACGGCCAACCGTTTGGCAATATGGTAACCAAAGTCTCTATCACATCCTGGAAGAAAGTATTCCAGTCATTTCAAAATAATTTGTTTACCCCTATATATAACTCATCTCCACTTTTTACCCCATATATTCCACATCTAAAGAACGGCGTGTCATTATGTAATAAAAATTATGATATATAACTCTTGATGGGGGTAAAGGTGTACACTTCCCTTGAATCCGAAAATATTTCATATTTCATTTTTAGCATAAAATCGTCCAAAATTATTATCGCCTTGCGTCGCTCGGTGGTATTACTTCTGTATTATCAAATAACACTACTCCTTTAAAAAAAACCTGTCTCATACACATCCTTGGGCCATCCATATACTAGGGACTTGACTACAGGTCATATATATATAACCCGTTAATCATCTTCGTGCAATTAAAATTCCTACTGTCCAAAACGCGATAATATACTTTTTTTTTAAATGAACGTAGACAATCAATCAGATGCGGATCCAGGATTTAAAAAGTCTGGATTGACTATTAATGCGGCTCCATAGGAAAACCCGGCCCCTCCCCTTTCCGCCTTTATAAATCCGCCTCTGTTAGTTACGGGCTATATATCTGACCTGAAGACATGCTATATCTGACCTGAAGACATGCATGGTTAGCATGCAGATAAACAAATTTTAATCAATATTTTTTTTGTTGGGTTTGTTTTTCGTATTTCCTGTCTAATTGTATTACTTTAATTAGTACGCATTTAACGTTGGTATCAATATTTCTTTGTTTCCTAGCAATGTGCATTTTACTATCCATACTAAACAAATCCTAGGATACATTCCGGAACACATGAGTTCATTGAATTTAAAATGGCTTACCTGTTATAAACACTGATTTGCCAATTGCTTTTATCTTCCTGTTTCGTCTTTGATTGTAAACAGATGTAAGAAAATTAATGAAAAGTATCAAAATAAGAATGACTTCATAAATACCAATATGCATAGCACAGTCATAAATGAACTTCACGGAATACATATTACAAGGTAGTAAAAAAAATATTCCTATGAATTAATTTAGTCAAGTGAAAAGTCACCCAATAACCAATAAGAACCAATGTCACGAGTAGGCATGTTGTATCTTGTTTCATATTTTTTTATCATAAGTACTGATTTATATTATGACGTTGAATTGTTTTGCTTTCGTTTTATTAAAAATTGTTATAGTCATCTATCTCTGCCATCTATTCATTTGGGGTTCATTTTATCGGTGACTGATATTATTTCATCACGGATACCAATTCTTTAACAAGTTGCTTTCTTTAAAAAAAGAAATGCAACACGTGAACCTTAAAAGCTGTTTTTATTGAAATTTGAGATATATAAAATTCATTGCTACTGAACAATGGCTCGATATTGATCATTTATAAGCTTTATGCCTGCTCTGCGAGGTTTTTGTGATGCTTAGGGTAGTAAGTATTGGCATTTTTAAGTTGTGTGTTTTGTGCTCTTCAAGTTTAAGATGACAATTTAAACCGCTTTTGTTAAAAACAAATACTTTTTAAAACCTTTTACACATTTTGGGGATATCGCTGATTTTTTTCTGAATGATCCAAAATATTCGTTTCAGAATAAACTTTAAGCGCTAGTCATTTTTATTTTGATGTCAAATATTTTAATTTGTGTGTCATGAAAAATGGCCTGCAAATATAATTGTAAATATATCCTATTTGAATTGCACTGTATCCTCTTCACCTTCATGACCAAAACCAATTCAAAAAGAAAGCTATTAATAGCCCACGCAAAACAGTTTACACCTAGTACTTGAAAATAAAAAAAACAAAAATGATAAAAAAACCTTACATGGTCAAACATGAAAATACCACTGAATACCCATCTCCAGAGTTCATTAAAAATGGGTTTAAGATTAATGATTAATGTATTAAGAAAGGCAGGACAAAGTTTTTTCGCAAGTGTATCATTTTGTGTTGCTTAAAATCAACATATTACGATGTTGCTTGAAATAAATATATGTCGATACTTCGGTAAATGTAGTTATATTTTATATATATTATTTATGTGACCACGACGGCGTTAGCCAGAGAGGTTTATCTGATTTACACCCAAAGATATTATGATAAATATCAAATTGCAGATTTTAATAATTTAGTAAGGGGGTCTTTCAGCAAATTTATCTTGTTTTAACGTTTATTTGCATTTGCGTCGATCTGCATTTCACTTGCGCCGATTTTTTCTTTCCTTTGCGCCAGTTTTACAAGAGAGCATGACAAATGCAAGGTATCCTAATGCATTTAACGACTACAAAGACATTTTTACGCGGCACATTTAATTAATCTTCCTAATGTGAAAGGGGTCTCTTCCGGTATTAATAACAAGACTACTTTCTAGAGTTCGGATGGTTTATTACCAGAGAAAACTCTGAAATAACAAAATTATAAACATTAATGATAGTTCATGCAGAGATGGGTCCGATTACTTTCAATGTAATTAATTAAATTACAATTACTTTGTCATTTGTACGATTAAATTAAATTAATGATTACATCATTTCTGAAAGTGTCTGATTAAATTAATGATTACATTGGCAAAGTAATCATGATTACATCTGATTACAATGAAAAAAACAACATTTTGAATGATGTGAATGAATTACCGTTTAATATATCAAGAGCATTTTAGAAAGGATTTTGTTTGATATATTATAAAATGATAACTTCAAACTTCATCTATTTAATAAACCACAAAGTTCACTACATACATACATGAACATTGTGTCACTGGTTATGACCCATTACACTTTATCATCATTGATCTCTGAATTATTTTGACTTCAATTGAATATAGCTTTATAAAGAGTTTGCTGTTTACCTTCTGACCTCTTCCAGACTTTATGTGTATTTCAAGGTGCTGTTTATGGAAGTTAAAATATGGATGAAATAAAGTTGCCAGATAAAAACTATGTAAAATGTTAATAGAATTGTTAAATCAAATTGTAAACATAAACAAGTATTAAAATCATTGAATTATACATGTCCAGTCCAAAAACATACAAAAATTTGCTTATTTTAAACAAAAATATTTGTCCAACTTTTAATTTAGTTTGTGCTAATTAGATAAATTTCCACCATGTCCACATGTCTGATTAATCTCTTATCATATATATTGTCCTATAGCTATACTCAATTGGTAATTGCAATAAAAACAAACCTTAATTGGTTTCCTACCTGTCAATTCAAAGTTGACAAAAATCACAATATTAACAAAAGATTATAATTCAGGGTTAAAGAAAAGTATACTTAAATATAACAGTTATTATCAAATATATATATGTACATCTTTAAATTGTGAATATATGTACAATATCTTTTACTAAGGCCAGAGACGTATAATTGTATTATATGTCTGTTCTTAGGCTTATGATGACTTTTCAATACTGTAACAGTTTATTTTTACTGAAGTATAATAATCAATTAACATGATTTATAAAGTAAACCAAACTATTTATTAAATAATAATAACAAAAGGTTCATATATTGACCATAAACACAGTTTAAGATTATTTTCATTGTAATCAGAATGTAATCAGGATTACAGGGTATTTTGAAAAGTAATTGATTAAATTAAATTACATGTAATCAGATTTTGGCTGATTAATGATTACAATGATTACTTGAAAAATTGTAATCAATTACAGCTGATTAACGATTACAATTACAATTACCCCAAGTCTGAGTTCATGTAACATAGA
Organism: Mytilus coruscus; assembly: GCA_017311375.1. Classification (NCBI taxonomy): domain Eukaryota; kingdom Metazoa; phylum Mollusca; class Bivalvia; order Mytilida; family Mytilidae; genus Mytilus; species Mytilus coruscus. Next base: position 24,695,285 of record CM029602.1, on the reverse strand, counting down.
ATATATTATACACAAATTATATCACAGACAATTATAATTCAGTTTAAACAATTTCTAATACAATAGTGTTACTATAAACAGTAGATACACATTTACTATGGAATGTAACGTTCATTCATTCAATTGTGTAGTGAAATGTACATCACATGTCACATGTACTTTAACCGGTTTCTGTGACCGACATTTAAATATAACGCTAACCAATTTCATTGCGTTTACAACAAAATAGAATCAAATGTATCTTTAAAATTACTTCTCGCAAGTACATGAAAGTTTACAATTAAAGTTACTAATATTACAACATTCAAAAAGTATTTACTATGTCTAAATATCGACATATAAATTCTATACAACTGATTTGCTAAAAACGCGCAAATCGTCAAAGTAAATAATCCATGACTTACTATTATTTCTATAAAATAAAAAAATACAAAAAATACAAATTATGCGCTTACCACTTGTGGAGCGAGTTCTCTAGTAAATAAGGAACTAGGCACAAAGTATAAACAAGTAATCTACATCAGAGTCCTGAAAACCAAAATACAATAATAATAATAGTAATTATATTTAAAATGCTATAAACATATGACAATTGTATTCAATTCGTCCATATAAAAATAGCATTTCACAAATATATAACTTGAATATTCTTTTCACAATATACTGTAATTTATCATACATGCCGTCATTTTTCTACATGCAGTATTCGTAAAATACTGTTATTACGATATCTATAAACATTACATAATTACGCTATGACCAGCGACAAATATTACATTACTCTATAAAAATATGACCTAGCTTCTTTACCAAAATACGCTCATTCAGATCTTTCATTTCGGTGTTATAAACATGCAATCTGAAGAGTATTAATTTACTCGAAAATAGGAAAGTTAACCAAATCTATTAATTCATGTCAAAATGTTAATAAAGAAGAATGTGCAACTTACATTGTCAGTAAAGTAGTCGTGTCTAGAAAACTAGCTGAATCTAGTATATCTAATAATCTGTATAATACAATCTAGAAAAATAAATGGACGTCTTTTTCTGACTAGTGTCCAGGTAAATTCTACCCAAGGAGCACAAAGGAAAAACTCAACTTAACCGCCAATAACTAAGAACCAATCAAAACAAGAGTTCAATTTCAAACCCTCATGAATATGCATGAGTAACATTACTCAATACGTGAATTATATACTAAATCAAATCATAAAGGATAAAAACTTTTAGTAAAAATACTTTGCAAGAGTGAAATAATTAAACTATGACTCCAATAAGAATTTGATAAGTAGATTTTTAATATAAATCAATGATTTCCAAAGTACAAATTACATAATTTATGAAGCATAAAAAATCATTCTGCTACACTAAGTCGTCATGTCATTGCTTTAAAATTTTCATATCTTACATCTGCATGGTTAAATGAAACTATAGAACACACCCGCGAAATCGCAGGCATTTAGAGAGTAGTTGAAAGTATGTAAACTGTTGTAGGATGATATGTTTTAAAAGATTTTATGACTGGAGAATTTCAGGAAAGGTTTCAAAAGTATCTTAAAAATGAACTGATGTCAATATAACCGTTGGGCATTTTGAATTTTTCACCAGTTCGAAATATTGGATGTAAAACTAAAGAATGTCAACACAAAGGTCAACTATTTGTAGTACAGATCTGTAACATTAACGCACAATTTTTAGAACTGTTTAAAATTACACTGAATTTTGGTAAATTTACAAACAACCCTTAATTCCTAACTTGATTACATACAATGTTTTGGGTACCTGAGCTACAGGAATCCTTCGGTGGTCCCTGAAAGCGATAAAAATCCGATTTCTCTGGACCCCTGAAACAGGTAAATAATCATGTTTTATCTAAGAAACAATTGCAAGCCATAGATTTCTTGAAAATTTTCACATGTCCTTGGTTGTTATATTGGAATTTTATCCCGAGCGTAAGCAAGGGATAAAATTGACGAATATAACGACTAAGGCCATGTGATAATGAAAAAAATCTATGGAATACATGAATTATTTTGATGTTTGTAGATTAACCAAAATTATGTGTAATTTTAAACAGTCCTAAAGGTGGCACGGTAGTATTTCCTGGCCCATAAGAGATAATGATAGCCTTTTTAGATTTTTCACCACTTTCTAATACTGCCAAAAATTCTACATTCACAGTTAACTATTCAGAAATGAATTTGAATATATATGTATCATGACCGTTTACTTTTTTTGCTATCTTTAAGAACCTAAGGCCACTAGTGCTTTTAGGTCTTTTATCGTGCAGTGAATACAAAATTTTAAAAAATTCTCAAAAATTCATTTTCATCTGTATGTAAAATTATTTCATATTTTTCTACACCTGATTCATCCTTCAGTTTGGGAAAGTATGTTCAGTTGATACTGTATTTTTTGTCCAATCATAATGTTCAGATACATTGACTTAAGTAGGGTACACAAAAGATCAACCCTTAATTCTGGAATGCAAATACTACCGTGCTACCCAGGGGCGGATCCAGCCATTTTAAAAAGGGGGGTTCCCAACCCAGGATAAAGGGGGGGTTCCAACTATATGTCCCCATTCAAATGCATTGATCGTCCAAAAAAAAGGGGGGTTCCAACCCCGGAACCCCTCTGGATCCGCCACTGCTACCTAAACGGGAATCTTGTCTATGACTTAAAAGTCCGTCCGATGACGGAAACAATATCCGGACGCCTTTATTTTCGTTTTCTCCCAAAATAACCCAAACGGAATATTCATAAGTGAGGATAGTAACTATAGGACACAGAGGCGTGATGATAAATTTATTGTGGAAGGAAGAGAAGCAACACACAAAATGAGGTTTTCATTTAATGGTATTCTCAGATCTGCAGTGACATCACAACATGTAACTGACCAATCAATGATTAGCATTTGTGTTATGTAAACAATGTTGAGAGGTGATGCCAATAAGAATCCTCTAGATTTTCCATAGACTTCAATGCAAATTAATTTAATTGATATATATCGACACCAGTTGACTATAGTAATTTTACTCTTTTAATATTGTTAAAGACACTATATATAATATCCGAGTCCATTTTGATTTTATCATACTATATCCTCTGGTTAAAAATAATCGGCAATATAAATAATCAGTAATCACCTTCAAATAGATGAAAAATCTAGAGGATTCCTATTGGCATCACCCTTGAAAAATTTAAATGCCAGGATGTCCGGATCTGAGAATAGACAAACGGCAAACTCCCCGGCAGTTCCAGCTCCGATCCGCATACTACTCTACACTAATCACTGCCTTCGGCTTTTTCGTAATCCGATCTTCAAGCTTTACATAAAACAAATCAAAATTCTCCACAAAATAATTACCCGTATATATACTCTAATATTATTAGAGGTGTTCCTGTCTATAGGAAGCTTATACAAAGAAGAAGAAGAAGTTTGACCCGGATTGACCTTTCGTTGCTACAGAAGCAAATATGGCTGCACATTGCGATATTTTTACCAACTTTACCAGTAAATGTGGACAAACACAATTGAAGTAAGTAAAACAAACTCAATCCAAATAATATTACAAAATCAAAGTTTTTGAAATTTCTGTATCGCCACGTCAAAGAAACCATTTCTGGCTTGAAAACTCGATCAATTTTGCAAAAATAATCTTCGTCACTGGGTGGAGAAACATAAAAATATTTCTGCAGTTTGAAAGAAAGTTCGGGCTTGAACTATTGATAATAATTATTCATCCCTTTAATATACTGGCACCCACTCATCAGCAAATAAAAGTCGTTTGCAGACCACTCACAGTCTCACAGTATTCACAATTTATCAATACCTCAACTTTTCAGGCTCAAGCCAGACGCCTAATTTTATCAAACTGCCTACTGGTGTAAAAATATCAAAATTTGAAATACATATACAAAACAGAAAAAATGTTGTCAGCACTGTCAAATTTTCCAGAGAAGCTGCTCCTTATGGAATTAAAGATATTTTATAAAGACAAAATTGGACTCCATGCAGGATTTTTGGATTTTTTATATAAAGGGAAGAGTTTCCAAATAAGGGTCCTACTAAAAGCGCCGGGTGAAGAAAAAGCACCGAGGAAAATATATAGATATTGTATTGGCATGAGACAACTTTGTGTCGATGAAATAAGTTCCTTACAGAAATGAAAAGTTTGCTGCAATATTGCAATGTTCAATATAGCGGCAATATTACGACAAACAAATTTGTTTGCAAGAAGTGTTGCAAGAAAGTTGCAGGTTGTTGCAGCTACCTGCAACATTCTCGCAATGTTCACTGCAACAAAATTTGTTTGCAAGAAAATTGCAGCAAGTTTGCTGCAATGTTGCAAGAAAGAATTTGTTTGCTAGAAAGTTGCAGGAACCTTTTCTTTTATTATTTAAGGAATAACTATTTGCAACAACTTTGCAAGAAAAGTTTCTTTAATAATGTCAGACATGATAGTTTGCACCAATATTTCAAGCATTTAAAATATTACATATGATTATTTGTTTTAAGATTTAAGGTTCAAATAATACACAACATATCGTTTCTTTGAACATTTGGTTATAGATACTTATTATTATCTAAATTTGTTATCGTCATATTTTATTTTACTCAGAAATATCTGGATATTTGAATAATTTATTTTAAATAAATCTTCAAATAACAATGCTTATAAAGAATTCCTAAACTCACTGTACATCATATTTATATGATATTTTGTAAGGAAAGAATTTCAAGAATACTTTGGTATTTATTTCAACAAGTTTAATCTAAATAATTGAGTCATAATATTTTTTTTGTTCTATATGTATTATTATGCCTTTTGTCACTTTTTGTGACATTTTCTATGAACAATATTTTAATTCTAATATTTTCCATCAAATGAATTTAGCCCCACCTGCAAGTTGCATTTTGTTTAATTTCTAGTATCATTATCTTAAAATTATGTATACACAAATTATCCTTCTCATCTCAATTAGTAATATGAGCTGGTGATAGAAATGTAATGTGCCATCTGGTTTCCATTTATCTCTGTGTAGTGGCAAAGACAGGAAGTACCATAAATTAATGTACATAGAGTTTGAGGCCAAATTAAGGGTAGAGCATTTCTTCTTTGTATATATTTCCATTATAACATCAAAGATAAAAAATATATATATAATTATTTTTATTATAATATATAACAAATATTCAAGATTTAGGCAATTGATATTTATAATTAGGGCAAATTTCAAAGGGATCACACTGTCACAATACCCTAAGCAACCTTGATCAACATATTCAAAATTTGAACTGGACATGAACATGCATACAACAAAGAAAGATGTCTTCTATCATGAACAAAGTAATATGAATTTTACAATGGATTTAGATCCAAAAGTTCCAATTAATTCTATTGACACTGGATAGTGCAGATGATAGCCTTCAGTTGACATGACTCTTGGATTTAGCATGTTTAGGAAGATTGGTGTTTACACATAATTTGGATAACATCTTTTGGTAAGTACAATGGAGTAGAATGTCCACCATTTTGAATAAGTGCATGCTCTTACAGTTCAAAATAGTGATATTTAAAGAGTCTTCTTAACTTGATAGAGTTGACAAAAGTATTAGACAATAGATTTATGCACATGAATATTATTAAAATTGTGTAAGACAGGAGATATTGTTTTTAAACTTTTTAAAACTATATGTTTTAGAAAGTACATTACTTAAATTAAAACAAGAAATCTTCTTATAAAAGCAGTTTGGTATTAAATTAGAGATCTGTGATTTGACTGCCAGTAAGAGGTCTATCAACAAATGGCAACTATATATAGCTTTTATATATAATACACAACTAATCACAAAATTAAAATTTTAAAGAATAGACAAGACCAATTATGTTATAGTTCAATGAAAAATAAATATTCAAAAAAGCAATAACAACCTAGTACTGGCATGAGGTTAAATGTATTCTATAGTAATATATATATTAATTGCTGATCAAGAAATTTGAAAATATGCAATTTCTAGAAGGACTTGATAACTTTTAGACATTGACCCTTTAAGTGAAACAAAGCTGGAAAAAATTGCTCTGTAATTATCTCTTTATAAAGATTTATTTTCATTCTACAAGTCCAAAATTTACAATATATAGTAGTAACTTATATCTTTATAATGTTTAGTTATTTTTTTTTATATATGCTAAATTCTTCAACTTTTATTTTGCAGTATTTGGAATCAGAAAATTCAACTTTAAGGACAGTGAGTACAGAGAAACGGAACTAAAAGATACACAGCTGTAACATGACAACCTATAGAGAACAGAGACAAATTTATTTTATTATTAAATCATATTTTTTAAATGCTTAGTTTTAATTCCTAATTTTCAACTGAAATTGTTGAAAGATTTGCTGCAATGTTGCTGCAATATTGCAAGAAATTAATTTTCCTGCAATATTGCTGCAACATTGCAGCTAATGAATTTGCCGCAATATTGCTGCAACAATTACAGCTTCTGATTTTCTCGCAAACATTTGCCGCAATATTGCCGCAATTTGTTGCGGCAATGTTGCAGCAACTGTTTGCAAGAAAACTAATTTGCATACTGAAAATGAATATTTGCAGCAATATTGCAGCAAATATTTGCAGCAACATTGCCGCAAATATTTGCAAGAAGCCTTATTTTTCCATAAGGGTTATGCACATTGATTTTTTAATTTTAGACAAGTATTTTGCAAATTCAGATAATAGACAAAGCTGATGTGTACGTGTATTCATCTGACTGGTCATGGGAAAAACACCCTTTGCATGAATAATTCACATTTTTGTCTGTGAGGAACATCTCAAAGTCTGCCAATTCCAGCTCTTCACATCGTAGATGGTACCACATATCACAATTGTCGCAGCAGATGCTTGCAATTTTACATTTTTACGGCATATTCCACAAGGCCAGAATATCATATTTGCTTTAGCAGTGGGTTTAACTTTTCTTTTCTTAGTGGCAGGCATGTTGAAACCCTTCCACGATTTTCCACCGTCAATTCAAGTGCTTAATAAAATATAAAACTTTGAAAAGTGTTCACCTTGCAGTTGCGATTATTAGACCTCGGGCACTGATTTTTTTAAATAACGAAATATACGTTTTGATCGAGAACAATATCGTTCATGATTCTTCTATATATACTCTTGTTTATATTTACCTACTTACTTATATACAATTTTGAAATCTAAAGTGTAAAAGTGCAACAACACTATCTACACACTTTAGATGTAGTATCGTATATATCCCCATTTATATTAAGGACAAAACAAGCAATGATTATTTTTTTATTCAGGAAATTATTTATTGTTATAAAATATTATTATTTTATTCTCCCGGCGCTTTTTTTCTTCCCGGTGCTTTTTTTCCAGGCGCTTTTAGTAGGACTGCCAAATAATGCCAAATCGACACAAGGCCTCAAACAGGTTATTTTAGCAAAATTGACTAAGTTGAGATAGGGTTTCCAACTAGTATTAAGACTCCTTTACATACCAATCTGAACTTCTCAAAACTCACTTCAGGTATAATTTCATGGATTAAAAGAAATAAAGCACTTGAAAATAATATATGTAACACACATACATTGTATACTAAAATTGTTATGCATTTTGCCTTTATTATATGTATATATATGAATTTACAATGGTCTGGATGGGAGCTATTTTATTTCTGTATTACAATTTACTACTTTTTCAAGAATATGTTTTTGTTAATGTATTATCCAGTAAATTTATAACTCTACAATTATAAATGTCCACCATCCCTCCCCTAAAAAAGTACAATCTTTATGTTTTTGAGCCCTTTATAAGTTTCTATCTTTAACATACAAGTTCTGGATAATAGGAAAGAGCTTGAACCAATATCTAAATACTCATGTTATATTTAATATTTTGTCCTGCCCTGAAGCAAAATTCTAGCAAAAAAAAAACTAGACCAGTTTTGTTTGTTTGTTATCATGTACTCAATTTTATGTCGTTTTAGAATTTAGATGTAGAATGTATAAACCCATCTACATGTATATAAGCCTGATTATACTGATAAGGTATTGCTAAAATAAAATCAAGTTAACGTTCTAATAGCATTTTAATGATTTTATGCAGCATTAAGCAATTTATTCAAATTGAAATAAAAAATGGTGCATACAGTTGCAACATTTTCAATGCACCAGAGTAAAACTTTCTATTTTAGATACTTTATTTATATATATAAATTGAATTAATTAAAGTCTCATTTTAAAAGGAAATTATTATTAAAACTGTTCTACTATTATATATTAACATTCTACATGAACAAACACTGAGTTTATTTTCATAAGCTTTCTAAGAATATTGATACAAAGAAAGTAGAACAAATACTATTATTCCATCTATCAAAAGAGTGTTTGAGAATATACTATGTATAGCAATTTATAAGTCCAAGATTCAGAGAAAAGTTACTTATCTATAATTTTGTACTTTGGAAGTTTCAAAAACCTGAAATTACTTGAAAAAATGTCATATTCAACTATAACAGAACTATGTTGCTGTTACATGAGTAAAGGAACATGCAATATGGAATAGTTATTCAAGAAAGTGTCGAAATATAACTTCAATCATTAATTTTACTCAATTTACTGTTTTGAACTTGCAATTTCCTACGATGCATGTACGGAGTTATCTCCCTTTGATCTCCGCTTCGCCACGAATAAGCTGACACAAATTCGTTGCCGGGGAATTTGGGATCAATAATGAATAAAATAAGAACCAGAAAATGATTTTACTTCATATTTTGTACCCCTCCATACGTTACCAAACCCATTTAAGGAATAATTTGGGATTTTCCGTAGACCTACGCAAATTTTCAAGAAAAAATTTCCACTTCCATCGTAGTTTTAGAATACTTTTACAACACCTTTCTTAAATAAGTATACAAAATAATGAAGCTTATTTACTCAAGATTTGGACACTACAAGTTTTATTTATGTACGAGTTACAATAAGACGATACGAGGTAAAAAACCACGAGGTGTACACGTTCACAAAAAAAGGTAAACTCTGACCTTTTATCACGTGACCAATGTCTTGACCTTAGACGCCATTAAATCGTTTGCCGTTCAACTGTTGATGAAAGATATTTTTACCAACTTTACCAGTAAATGTGGACAAACACAATTGAAGTAAGTAAAACAAACTCAATCCAAATAATATTACAAAATCAAAGTTTTTGAAATTTCTGTATCGCCACGTCAAAGAAACCATTTCTGGCTTGAAAACTCGATCAATTTTGCAAAATAATCTTCGTCACTGGGTGGAGAAACATAAAAATATTTCTGCAGTTTGAAAGAAAGTTCGGGCTTGAACTATTGATAATAATTATTCATCCCTTTAATATACTGGCACCCACTCATCAGCAAATAAAAGTCGTTTGCAGACCACTCACAGTCTCACAGTATTCACAATTTATCAATACCTCAACTTTTCAGGCTCAAGCCAGACGCCTAATTTTATCAAACTGCCTACTGGTGTAAAAATATCAAAATTTGAAATACATATACAAAACAGAAAAAATGTTGTCAGCACTGTCAAATTTTCCAGAGAAGCTGCTCCTTATGGAATTAAAGATATTTTATAAAGACAAAATTGGACTCCATGCAGGGATTTTTGGATTTTTTTTATATAAAGGGGAAGAGTTTCCAAATAAGGGTCCTACTAAAAAGCGCCCGGGTGAAGAAAAAGCACCCGAGGAAAATATATAGATATTGTATTGGCATGAGACAACTTTGTGTCGATGAAATAAGTTCCCTTACAGAAATGAAAAGTTTGCTGCAATATTGCAATGTTCAATATAGCGGCAATATTGCGGCAAACAAATTTGTTTGCAAGAAGTGTTTGCAAGAAAGTTGCAGGTTGTTGCAGCTACCTGCAACATTCTCGCAATGTTCACTGCAACAAAATTTGTTTGCAAGAAAATTGCAGCAAGTTTGCTGCAATGTTGCAAGAAAGAATTTGTTTGCTAGAAAGTTGCAGGAACCTTTTCTTTTATTATTTAAGGAATAACTATTTGCAACAACTTTGCAAGAAAAGTTTCTTTAATAATGTCAGACATGATAGTTTGCACCAATATTTCAAGCATTTTAAAATATTACATATGATTATTTGTTTTAAGATTTAAGGTTCAAATAATACACAACATATCGTTTCTTTGAACATTTGGTTATAGATACTTCTTATTATCTAAATTTGTTATCGTCATATTTTATTTTACTCAGAAATATCTGGATATTTGAATAATTTATTTTAAATAAATCTTCAAATAACAATGCTTATAAAGAATTCCTAAACTCACTGTACATCATATTTATATGATATTTTGTAAGGAAAGAATTTCAAGAATACTTTGGTATTTATTTCAACAAGTTTAATCTAAATAATTGAGTCATAATATTTTTTTGTTCTATATGTATTATTATGCCTTTTGTCACTTTTTGTGACATTTTCTATGAACAATATTTTTAATTCTAATATTTTCCATCAAATGAATTTAGCCCCACCTGCAAGTTGCATTTTGTTTAATTTCTAGTATCATTATCTTAAAATTATGTATACACAAATTATCCTTCTCATCTCAATTAGTAATATGAGCTGGTGATAGAAATGTAATGTGCCATCTGGTTTCCATTTATCTCTGTGTAGTGGCAAAGACAGGAAGTACCATAAATTAATGTACATAGAGTTTGAGGCCAAATTAAGGGTAGAGCATTTCTTCTTTGTATATATTTCCATTATAACATCAAAGATAAAAAAATATATATATAATTATTTTTTTATTATAATATATAACAAATATTCAAGATTTAGGCAATTGATATTTATAATTAGGGGCAAATTTCAAAGGGATCACACTGTCACAATACCCTAAGCAACCTTGATCAACATATTCAAAATTTGAACTGGACATGAACATGCATACAACAAAGAAAGATGTCTTCTATCATGAACAAAGTAATATGAATTTTACAATGGATTTAGATCCAAAAGTTCCAATTAATTCTATTGACACTGGATAGTGCAGATGATAGCCTTCAGTTGACATGACTCTTGGATTTAGCATGTTTAGGAAGATTGGTGTTTACACATAATTTGGATAACATCTTTTGGTAAGTACAATGGAGTAGAGTGTCCACCATTTTGAATAAGCGCATGCTCTTACAGTTCAAAATAGTGATATTTAAAGAGTCTTCTTAACTTGATAGAGTTGACAAAAGTATTAGACAATAGATTTATGCACATGAATATTATTAAAATTGTGTAAGACAGGAGATATTGTTTTAAACTTTTAAAACTATATGTTTTAGAAAGTACATTACTTAAATTAAAACAAGAAATCTTCTTATAAAAGCAGTTTGGTATTAAATTAGAGATCTGTGATTTGACTGCCAGTAAGAGGTCTATCAACAAATGGCAACTATATATAGCTTTTATATATAATACACAACTAATCACAAAATTAAAATTTTAAAGAATAGACAAGACCAATTATGTTATAGTTCAATGAAAAATAAATATTCAAAAAGCAATAACAACCTAGTACTGGCATGAGGTTAAATGTATTCTATAGTAATATATATATTAATTGCTGATCAAGAAATTTGAAAATATGCAATTTCTAGAAGGACTTGATAACTTTTAGACATTGACCCTTTAAGTGAAACAAAGCTGGAAAAATTGCTCTGTAATTATCTCTTTATAAAGATTTATTTTCATTCTACAAGTCCAGAATTTACAATATATAGTAGTAACTTATATCTTTATAATGTTTAGTTATTTTTTTATATATGCTAAATTCTTCAACTTTTATTTTGCAGTATTTGGAATCAGAAAATTCAACTTTAAGGACAGTGAGTACAGAGAAACGGAACTAAAAGATACACAGCTGTAACATGACAACCTATAGAGAACAGAGACAAATTTATTTTATTATTAAATCATATTTTTTAAATGCTTAGTTTTAATTCCTAATTTTCAACTGAAATTGTTGAAAGATTTGCTGCAATGTTGCTGCAATATTGCAAGAAATTAATTTTGAATTTGCCGCAATATTGCAGCAACAATTAATATTGCTGCAACAATTACAGCTTCTGATTTTCTCGCAAACATTTGCCGCAATATTGCCGCAATTTGTTGCGGCAATGTTGCAGCAACTGTTTGCAAGAAAACTAATTTGCATACGAAAAATGAATATTTGCAGCAATATTGCCGCAAATATTTGCAGCAACATTGCCGCAAATATTTGCAAGAAGCCTTATTTTTCCATAAGGGTTATGCACATTGATTTTTTTTTAATTTTAGACAAGTATTTTGCAAATTCAGATAATAGACAAAGCTGATGTGTACGTGTATTCATCTGACTGGTCATGGGAAAAACACCCTTTGCATGAATAATTCACATTTTTGTCTGTGAGGAACATCTCAAAGTCTGCCAATTCCAGCTCTTCACATCGTAGATGGTACCACGTATCACAATTGTCGCAGCAGATGCTTGCAATTTTACATTTTTTACGGCATATTCCACAAGGCCAGAATATCATATTTGCTTTAGCAGTGGGTTTAACTTTTCTTTTCTTAGTGGCAGGCATGTTGAAACCCTTCCACGATTTTCCACCGTCAATTGAAGTGCTTAATAAAATATAAAACTTTGAAAAGTGTTCACCTTGCAGTTGCGATTATTAGACCTCGGGCACTGATTTTTTTTAAATAACGAAATATACGTTTAGATCGAGAACAATATCGTTCATGATTCTTCTATATATACTCTTGTTTATATTTACCTACTTACTTATATACAATTTTGAAATCTAAAGTGTAAAAGTGCAACAACACTATCTACACACTTTAGATGTAGTATCGTACATATCCCCATTTATATTAAGGACAAAACAAGCAATGATTATTTTTTTTTATTCAGGAAATTATTTATTGTTATAAAATATTATTATTTTATTCTCCCGGGCGCTTTTTTTTCTTCCCCGGGTGCTTTTTTTTTCCAGGCGCTTTTAGTAGGACTGCCAAATAATGCCAAATCGACACAAGGCCTCAAACAGGTTATTTTAGCAAAATTGACTAAGTTGAGATAGGGTTTCCAACTAGTATTAAGACTCCTTTTACATACCAATCTGAACTTCTCAAAAACTCACTTCAGGTATAATTTCATGGATTAAAAGAAATAAAGCACTTGAAAATAATATATGTAACACACATACATTGTATACTAAAATTGTTATGCATTTTGCCTTTATTATATGTATATATATGAATTTACAATGGTCTGGATGGGAGCTATTTTATTTCTGTATTACAATTTACTACTTTTTCAAGAATATGTTTTTGTTAATGTATTATCCAGTAAATTTATAACTCTACAATTATAAATGTCCACCATCCCTCCCCTAAAAAAGTACAATCTTTATGTTTTTGAGCCCTTTATAAGTTTCTATCTTTAACATACAAGTTCTGGATAATAGGAAAGAGCTTGAACCAATATCTAAATACTCATGTTATATTTAATATTTTGTCCTGCCCTGAAGCAAAATTCTAGCAAAAAAAACTAGACCAGTTTTGTTTGTTTGTTATCATGTACTCAATTTTATGTCGTTTTAGAATTTAGATGTAGAATGTATAAACCCATCTACATGTATATAAGCCTGATTATACTGATAAGGTATTGCTAAAATAAAATCAAGTTAACGTTCTAATAGCATTTTAATGATTTTTATGCAGCATTAAGCAATTTATTCAAATTGAAATAAAAAAATGGTGCATACAGTATCTGATTTTAAAGACTGTTCTTTACTTTTTGAAAATTATGCTTGTGTAACTCTTAAGTTCCATACATGTAGTTCATATGCATGTACATGTAGACAGTTCTTATTACTTCCAACTTCTCTCATAATCAAATTAGAGAAATATTTTACATGCATATCACTAAAATGTTCACTATACAGGACCCTGAAGATACTATACTTTCAACAATATCATATCTACATAATGTATATGTTAAGTTACAAAAACATTTACTGAACCAAAATGAGTGAATTTATTCCTGCAAAAAAATACACTTTTAAAATTGACTTTAATTCCAGGAAGACAATAATCGATTCTTATGTTTTTCTTTTTATCTTACAGATGGTGACACAATAGATAACAGCACAGTGCTCAGATTGAATCAGAATGAATAAAACAAAAGTTTTATTAGGTATTGGTTTATTTTATAAATTTTTATTTGCATGGATAAATTACTTTGTCAAATTATAAAAAATACTATTTAATTATCTTGTCTCGCTGTCACATGGAATAAAATTGATTACTTTCATTGTTCCTAAAAAATGTTTGTAAATAAGGTGGCTTCTCATTTTGAATAGTTCAATATGTAATATTAATGCTTAATAATAATGTTTAAACTGTCAAAATGAAAACTGAGTTTGATGAGAAGCCATATTTGTTAACCAAGCAATAAACAATGAAATTTTTTTTTATAGTTCCAATATATGTGACACTTAAACACTCAATATCTTTCTTTAATTATGATCAATGATGATAGTAAGATATTACAGATCGATGCGTGTGTAAGAATTATAAAACAGGTTGCATTCAGTTTTTCATTGTCAATTATACTCCCCTCCCCCCTATTTTTCAAACTTTTTATATATGTTAAATAATACAGGTCCTTGCATTTCAACACAAAGTTGACATTATTTTTAGTTATACTCATTTTATTATTTCATTATTACTTTCAGCTACATCAACCAGAAGAACTGCGCACACAATTATTGATTTAGTTTCCTTGGAGATTTTAACAGTAATTGTTGAAACTTGAAATCAGACAGAATGAAACTTTGAGAAAATTTACATATACAGTGTACATGTAGCTTCAATATGAATCAATTGATTGGTACACCGTAAGTATATTTGCTATGTGTTTCTTTATTCTACTTTGGCTAGAGGTATAGAGGAAGGGTTGAGATCTCACAAAACATGTTAAACCCCGCCGCATTTTTGCGCCTGTCCCAAGTCAGGAGCCTCTGGCTTTTGTTAGTCTTGTATGTTTTTAAATTTTAGTTCATTTATATGTTTTGGAGTTTAGGGTGACGTCCATTTTCACTGAACTAGTACCCAATTTTATTTAGGGACCAGCTGAGGACCATCTTCGGGTGCGGGATTTTCTCG
Source organism: Mytilus coruscus (assembly GCA_017311375.1). NCBI lineage: Eukaryota > Metazoa > Mollusca > Bivalvia > Mytilida > Mytilidae > Mytilus > Mytilus coruscus. The sequence goes on along the minus strand of CM029602.1, from coordinate 24,680,051 downwards.
CTGCATTGAAGACCCATTGGTGGCTTTCGGCTGTTGTGTGCTCTTTGGTCGGGTTGTTGTCTCCTTGACATATTCCCCATTTCCATTCTCATTTTTATTGTTTACAAAATTAAGTTTTAACTAGGTATATTTGAGTAAATACAGGACCAAATTATATAGTATTGCAACCAAATGAAACTTTTCCACAGATTCATCTATTGTTCTATCTGTTTAAACTTTTGTAAGTTCTTTTGTCCCATTCATTGAATACAATTGCTATTGTACTCTGTGTAGTTTATTCACTGGGACCTTTAAATTTCTTCTAAGAGAAATCTATCACTCATTGATTAATTCACCTCAGTAAAAAAATAATCTTCTAAATAAACGAAAATACATATTTCAACTAAAAAAAATAGTGGTGTAACAGTACAACATAAGAACAAACTATAAAAATCAGTCGAAAAAGTCTTTTAAACTCTTCAGATGGATACAAATAGAAATACATTTAACAAAAACACAGAGTGGACATGGCTGGGTACTTGTATATCCAAACAACTAAAAGACACTTAGTACAGATCTGAGAGTATTTACTCTAAGCAAACTCAAGCTTAATATATGAACAACAGACTCCAAAAAACAAAATCAAAAGGGAACTAAATCCAAATGTTGTGTTAAAATTTCATGAGAAATTGTTCAAAGCAAAGGAGAAGGGGCATTATTAAAGGCCTGTTTTTGATTCAAGAAAATTAAATTGTTGACAAGTATTCCAAAAAGGCACATGATGTTTGGAAATGCATAGACATAAGAAATATAAATAATAAACATAAGATTTTTTTATCTGATGACGTTACAATTACGTCATTGTATATAAAGTTGTCATGAAAACAAGGACAAATGTAGAATTTATGCAGTTTTCAGTTGTTATTTCCATTATTGAAACATCAAGCGCAGTCAATAAACAACAAAATAATTTAAGAAAACCTTTATTATAACTATTGACATACATGACATAATCTCACTAAATATAAAGTTGTTTCTTTGATGAGCACATACTTTGCCAATCTAAAATATACTTAAAAATTTTATGAAAAACAAGGAAATCAAGAAATTTTGCAAAATAAACAAATTTCGTCAAAGTTTGTTGCTATGGTAACTGGTTAAATGATAAAACTGGAGGCTCTCAAGAGCCTGTGTCACTTACCTGTATCTACTGTGGTTTTGGAAATCATGTAAAATAAGGTTTAAATCATAATAAATAGTATTAGATATCCTAATAATGATTGAGGCCAAGTTTGGATTAATTTGGCCCAGTAGTTAAATTAAAAGCAGGTCATCCCACTAGTAACTAGACTTACAATAGTTACTGAAGACCCCTTATTATTTAAATTAGTTTTCAATTGTGACCATTTGAAATTGTTTTTTCTTACAATTTTCCCTTAGACTTGTCTGGGACTATTATACTAACTGTACTAATTGTACTTTTAGTATAATAGTCCCAGGACTTGTATAGTTAATCCCTTTGTTCTATTTTTAGCCATGGCGGCCATGTTGGTTGGATGGCAGGGTCATCGGATATATTTTTCAATCAAGATACCCTATTGAAAATTTTGGCTAAGTTTAATTCTATTTGGCTCAGTAGATTAAGTGTAGAAGATTTTTGTAAAAGATTGCAAAAATTTACGGAAAAAAATTGTTAAAATTTGACTATAAAGGGCAATAACTCCTTAAGGGGTCAATTGAACATTTTGGTCATGTTGACTTATTTGTAGATCTTACTTTGCTGAACATTATTGCTGTTTACAGTTTATATCTATCTATAATAATATTCAAGATAATAACCAAAAACTGCAAAATTTCCTTAAAATTACCAATTCAGGGGAAGCAACCCAACAACCGGTTGTCTGATTCGACTAAATATTTCAGGGCAGCTAGATTAACCTGATGAACATTTTTACCCTTGTTAGATTGGCTCAAAATGCTTTAGTTTCAGAGATATAAGACAAAAACTGCATTTTACCCCTATGTTCTATTTTTAGCCATGTCGGCCATGTTGGTTGGCAGGCGGGGTCATTGGACACATTTTTTAAACTAGATGCCCTAATGATGACTGTGGCCAAGTTTGGCCCAGTAGTTTCAGAGGAGAAGATTTTTGTAAAAGTTAACGACGACGACGGACGCCAAATGATGAGAAAAGCTCACTTGGCCCTTCGGGCCAGGTGAGCTAAAAAGCCAATATTTTCTGAATACCTTGTACCTTAGTCTAGTTTGGACAAATTTTAAAATATTTAGGGTAACTTTTTAATTTGAAGTAATATTTGGGCCAAATAAGTACCTTTTAACCCCTACTCCTTTGAGATATTGAACAAAAAGTTGACATTTGAATGGATGGATGGGAAAACAATGGCATACCATATAACGTCCCTTATCTACATCAAAACCAGAAGTTACAAAGTAAAAAAAAAATGTGTTATTATATTTTCAGATCACAATGATGTCAACCTGATCATTGGAAGATTATCAAGTTACATGAGAAGCATTGAAAGCCTGTAGATTATATACAAAAATGGAATAGACTCATACTTTCAAAAAACTTTCAGACAAGACAGTGACTAATGCACTCTCAAACAAGAATCATTCATGTTTCAATGAGTGAATTGGAGTGCATACCAGTTGCGCATGAAACTTTGTGTGCATTTTTTAATATTAATTTCCATTTTATTAATTGTTTTGAAAAAATTGCATGTCTTCATAATTTTATCATGAACATATTGTTGTTAATAATTAAAAAAGAAATAAAGAATAATTTTTTCTCAGTTTTTGCCAAGTAGTATGAAAATAAAACTCTGATTTAACTTTTTTCCAAAGATTTAAGCATATGAATACAAAGAGATGTGGGGTATAGGTCCATTGGACAGCATTCCAACAACACAAAAAACAAGACTTAAGTTACATACAGTTTTCCAAAACAGACTAGTTTTAACTTTCAATTGGCCATTCTTCGAAAAGTGTGAATATATTAAAATTAGCCCAACAAATAAAGATCTGCTATCAACAAAAAGAAAACAGTAATAAAAGTTGTCTTGCAAATGAATTATTGTGCAAACAGGGTTAACTGGATCTCAAAATGGGTACATCATGTTCGCTTTTGATTAACTGGTAGATTTTATGCATAAGATTACCTTTATTACTACAATGACAATTATTTTATGTCCTGAATTTGATGTTAAAATCAATATGGCATATTTTACCAGATGTGAAATTCAGGCTCCATGTAGCTTCCAGTTTTTGTTTGCTTACTGAATAAAAATTATGAGATGTGTTAGTTGCTAGTGAGACAATAATTTAGCAGTGACAAACAGGCCATTGGACCAGAGTCCTTTTCAACTTGAATTAGTAGCAATTGATTTACAGTACATATATTCATCACTGGTTTAATGCACACAACTACAATAACAATTATTGTTAATGCCAAGAGTATCAGGACATAATTTGGGTGTAACAGCTACCAAGGTATCTGTTAGCTTAAAACCCAGTCCCCAATCGTGTATATTAAATAATTGATATTAGTTAATGTGCAGTAAAAGTAAAGAGTATATGTAAGAGAGAAGGGGTCAAGATATTTTTTTTTTTTGATGAGCAGAAATAAAAATAGAATAATAAAAATTAATGCAGCAAGGTTCAGAACTTGAAAGAACTAGATATCATTGAGATAGGAGCCAGCTCTGTGGGCCCCGCTGTGAATAACGTGTGGTAAAAATTTGTATTTATACTATAGGACATAGGGTTTTCAACTGAAACCAAAGTTTTTGACCTTGACCTTTGACCTAGGAAGTTGTACATACATTATGACATACCCTCTGGTATTGGTTAATATACATGTCAAGTATAAACTTTGAAATCATAACGGTTCTCAAGATATAGAGCGGACACGATCTTTACCATAGGACATGGGGTTGTCAACTAAGACCAGTTTTTGACCTTGACCTTTGACCTATGAAGTTGTACAAACATTATGACACACCCTCTGGTGTTAGTTATTATACATGTCAAGTATAAAGTATGAAATTATAACGGTTCTCTAGATATAGAGCGGACACAATTTGTTATGGACGGACGGACAGACTGGTCACTATAGGGCGAACGCCATTCGGCGGGGCCCTAATTATTTCATAGGTGTCTAGGTAAAATGCTTGAACAAGAATAGGCTTCATAATTATTGGGACTGTCACCATTACACCAACCATTCATCGATTAAAGGGGGCAGGTTTGTTTTCTCTCTCAGAAGTAACATAAATTTAAACTGCATTTATCATTTTTTTATACAACTGCTAGAATTTTGTGGCTGTATAATGGTATGGTGATCATCAACAGATGTCATCATCAGAAGACATTTAGTTTCCAGAAATAACTAAAGTATAAGTGAACAGATCTGTATGAAATAATACCACAAGGTTCCATACCACAAAATGAAGGTTGAGATAGATTTTGGGGGTTATGGTCTTATCTACTAGTACATTTGTATTTAGGAATAATTAGGTGATGAAAACAATACTTTTCTAATACCTTTTATAAACTTGATCAATTGTTTATTTCTTGACCAATTTCAATGGGGTTTATGTCAGTCTTGAATTTGAATAATTAGTGTTCTATAAATTTCTGAATCTAACTGTGTATTTAGATTTTGGATATTGGGTCCACATTGAGGTTCAAAGGGTCCCAAATTAATCTTGGATTGATTTCATCAAACATGTCAAAAATTGAATAATTGGGGTTCTGATATGCCGAATCTAAATGTGTATTTAGAAATTTAATTTTAGGGCGCTTTCAAATTGGCCTACAATATGGTCAAACGGGTCCAAAATTAAACTTACTTTGTTTGATTTAAAAAAAAAAATGAATATTTGGGGTTCTTTCACAAATTGTTATGCTGAATCTAACCATGAATTTAGATTTTGGGCACCATATGCATTATCAAATTGGTCTACATTGAAGTGTTAAGGGTCCAAAACTAACTTAGTTGGTTTTCATCAAAAAGTAAATTCTTCTGGTTCTTTGATATGCTGAATCTCACCATGTATTTATATTTTAGATATTAGACCATATAACATGTACATATTAGAGAAATAGCCAGTTTCAAAATTTAAAGTTCTTAGGCCACATTCATTGTGTGTCAGAAACCAATGCTGTGTCAAATATATAATTACAATCCAAATTGAGAGAACATGCAGTGTATCAAGCTTGAATGTTGTGTCCATACTTGTTCAGGGTTCCACCTCAGGGGTCGTATCAAGCTGTGCCCAACAGAGCATTTTATTTTAGAAGGAACAAACTTTGAACAATTCACTTTTGAAAAAAAATTGTTATAGATAATGCTTATTTCATGGATTTTCTTGTTGTATAACACCTGTGTCATGATTGATGAAATGAAAGACCGACCATATTCATACTTGATGGATGTGTGGACATTCACAAACAAAATAAAATTGAATAAATGTTTTTGTAATTGTAGGTACGCAAAACTGGAACTAATGTGAAAATTTTAAATCAGAAATTACTAAAATAGTTTTGTTTTGCTCATTGTAGACTGCTGCACATGCAGTTACCTATAGTTGCTTACATCAATATCATTTGAACTTTGGTGGATAGTCACATTAGCAGTCATACCTCAACTCCTTATTTTAATCATATATTGCAGCACATAATGTGTTAAGAGGTTCTGTTCCAATCATTGTGTAAAAATCAAATTGAAATGGCTAATAAATTATGTAATTAATGAGAGTGCATTACATCACAAGTTGGTGAACATATTGAAGGGAAGGTTAACATTGCCATTTGGTAATTAGTCACAAATGTGTGAAGTTAAAAGACTGCATATTGGTCTCTATGTGTATCACTATATGTCCATGATGCATACTAAGTTTATATATGTAAAAATGTAGGGTTGCAGCCTGACAACCTCTTTAATTCATACTGAGATTTCATACTGAAATGTCTTGTCATAGTGAAAGTACAAAAGAGTGAAAAGAGAATATATTTATATTATTTGCAAAAACTTTTTCCACAGAACCATACTTCTATCTGGTATTGTATTCATGGACATCATTTAATAATCTCCTTTATTTATTGAAAATAAGAGGACTGGTCCCTCTTTAAACAGGTTATTTCAAATGTAAGGAATTCCCTAACCCCCTTTTAAGTTAAAACGCTACGGTTTTTTTTTCTTTTCTACCACAGGCACAGGAAAATAACCCATTTGTCTGAAAGACAATCCCTCAAGAGAAATATGATCCCTCGTTTTCTCATTCTGATCAAGGTAAACACAGGTCTGGGCTGCTTTTTTTTGGAACGTCAAAAAATTACATAGGGTCAATTTACTGGAGTAATGTAACAATGGCAGTGGCGGATCCAGAACTTTTTAAACGGGAGCACTGACTGACCTCAGAAAGGGGGAGCTGCTCCAGTCATGCTTCAGTGATTCCCTACATAATAAACCAAAATTTGCCCGGGGGGGGGGCTGGATCCGCCTATGAATGAGTTAGATTCTTCTAGACTCTTCGCAGATGACTGCCTCATGTACCGTAGGATTAGATCTACTGACGACGCATCACTCCTACAAAAAGACCTCGACTGCCTCATCGATTGGGAGCAAAAATGGCAGATGCTGTTTAACCCAGACAAATGCGAAGTAATCTGTCACAAAGAAGCGGAACCCAATCCATCATGACTACCTTATCCATGGTCATACCCTTCTTCATGTCGACTCAGCAAAATATTTAGGCCTTAACATATCAAAAAATTTATCTTGGAACACCCACACAGATGCTGTCACTAAGAAGGCAAACAACACCCTGGCTTTCCTAAGAAGAAACATCAGACATTGCCCACCAAAAGCCAAAGAACGAGCATTTAACACTTTCTTCAGACCAACTGTAGAGTACGCCACAAGTGCATAGGACCCCCACACAAAACGGAACATCAACCAACTTGAAATGGTACAACGCAGAGGGGCCAGATTTGTTTCCAATGACTACCAACAAACAAGCAGTGTTAATACCATGCTCAACAACCTTGGATGGGAAACCCTACAATCTCGAAGAGCCAAAGTTAAAACCATCTTACTATACAAGATATATATATATATAGTCAACCACCTCGTAGACATCCCAACAGAACCATACCTCATACCAACAGGTGTTTCCACTCGAGGACATAACACCAGATACCTCCAACCACATTGTCGAACCCTAGTATACCAACATTCCTTCTTCCCGAGTGCCATCAGAATTTGGAACTACCTGCCACAGCCACTAGTCAGTTTGCCAACCCTCGATGGGTTCAAACAGGCACTGGCTACCACCACCGTCTCCTAAATTGTAATTATTGGTTTTTAACTGTAAATACTCTTTTTTTAACTGTATATAGAGGAGGGCTGTACTGCTATGGTACTTATGCGTCAGTGTGAATATACTCAAAATGAGTCCTACACTTAACCAGAATAAGAAGAAGAAGATTTCCATGTATGTTCATAATGTTGTGTGAGAAAAGGAAAGGCTTGCAGAACTTAATTGGTACTTCTACTTTGTAATGACCGCCTTCAACATGTTGCCGTTGAAGTTTGTCACTAAGCTTTCTCCGTTGAATCAAATTTAAATCATTTGTTCCTGGTCAAGTAAATGTTGCAGCGTTTGGGCTTGTTTTTCCTTTGGACTTACGCCTAACATACATTTAATCTATATATTTCATTCACAATCATTCACTTTTCCCTCCATGTTTACTTTCGAAAGGGTTGGGGAGGATAACTTAAATAAGGATACATACATAAAAAAAGTCCTGTCATTGTGCGTAAATTTAATGCTCATTTTTTATATCTAGGAAGAGTTGTTTAAATTTTAGAAAGACTTTATAAAATTGACGTTTTTCAAGCCGGTAACTAATGGTTCTGAGAAAATTTGTTTGCGTAGATATTCGTTCCAAATTTTGGAACGAATTTCGAAAGCCGGTTGCAGTGATTGATGGAGTAAAGTAAAATAGTTCCGGAACGGAAACGATCACTGTACGGAGTTTGGACAAACGGAAATCTTGTCTATGACTTAAAAGTGCGTCCGATGACGGAAACAATATCCGGACGCCTTTATTTTTGTTTTCCTCCCAAAATAATTCAAACGGAATAATCATAAGTGAGGATGACAAATGCGACTATACATGGTACCTATAGGACATGGAGGCATGATGATAAATTTATTGTGGAAGGAAGAGAAGCGACACACAAAATGAGGTCTTCTCATTTAATAGTATAGACAAACGGAAATCTTGTCTGTGACTTAAAAGTCCGTCCGATGACGGAAACAATATCCGGACGCCTTTATTTTCGTTTTCCTCCCAAAATAACCCAAACGAAATAATTATAAGTGAGGATGACAAATGCAACTATGCATGGTACCTATAGGACACAGAGGCATGATGATGCATTTATTGTGGAAGGAAGAGAAGCGACACACAAAATGAGGTCTTCTCATTTAAAAGTATAGAAGACATATGCAACTATTCCAGTCATAGTTACGTTCGATAACTCTGCATGTTACTGGTTGAATAAGAATTATGTCAAATTTACTGGTTACCCGTGTGATGATTAGAAAATTGAAAAATATAGATATTTTACCTCGGTTACCATCCATAAAATAATATCATAAAATAATTTCATTAAGAATCGAACAATACTAATCTACATGTACACAGGTCTTGTCAAAACTTACATCGTGATTAGGTGCCATGTTTGTCTCGATGTTTGTTTTCTTTGAGTCACGTTGATGACTTAATATTTCCTTAATCTACCTATGTCCTTGGGTATTATTAAAGTGACAATAAAGTGTCATACTTAATTGCAATATCAACTGTGAAATTAAATTGAATTATTTGCATGGGTAAAATTAGTGTCGAACATCGTCTACGTTTGAAAATTATTTGGTCGCCATTTTTTACGTAACTTCGAAATTTTATCAAAACAAACAGCATGTTTCAACTTTAACAAAGAGAAACAATGTTTGATTCTATGCTGCTTTAAGGTAAGACAATTACTGAAAACGCATGCATCCAACATTTATTCGATTTTCATCGTAAAAATCTTACAAAATATATCTTCACAAGTCGGCCCAAGCTGTCAATGTAAACTGCATGGTTAATGCATATAAATCTTTATTTTGAGTGCGAGAGACTGCTTCTAATAAATATATTAAAGAAAAGGTGAAGTAAGAAATTTCTTAAGTACAATAAGACACACTTCAATAAATATTTGAAATATTACTTTTTGATTAATAACTAAATGAATACATGTAGTGTCGTTGTTTACTTCCAACAGCGGCCGCCATTTTTAAAATATTGCTAACGAATGCCAAAATGTGAACTTTTCAATCAAATTTTGAAGCAGAAAGTTTGATACCTAAACTGATATGGTTTTCGATTTCATTTATATGAATATGTTGTCGAACTTTTTAGGGGTTGGGAGGATACTAGTAACAATAAATAAGTTGAGAAAATTGATTATATAAGAAGGTCCCATTGCAATTTTATCGAGTTTAACGAAGAAGTCAACGGAGGCTGTGTGGTTATGTCACCTCAATTTTCAAACTTATTTTGAAGCAAGAAATCATATGAACTGAAACTTAAAACATTTCTAATTGTAAAATTGAATATACTGTAAAACGCGGAGTTGGGAGGTAAGTTACACAATGTAAAAAAAAAAGTTATGACCGTTTAATCTATGTACCCCGTTCATTTTCATTGATAATCAATCGGCCATTAATGATATACAACTGAAGTGTAAAAGTCACGTGATGACCGCGATAGTTGGATATGATATATGACAGGAAAACAAAAACTAAAATGACTGCAGGTTCCTGACTCGGTAACAGTGTAATTTCAAAATTTACGACAAATGCGACTATGCATGGTACCTATACGACACAGAGACATGATGATAAATTTATTGTGGAAGGAAGAGAAGCGACACACAAAATGAGGTCTTCTCATTTAATAGTATAGACAAACGGAAATCTTGTTTATGACTTAAAAGTCCGTCCGATCCCGGAAACAATATCCGGACGCCTTTAATTTTGTTTTCCTCCCAAAATAACCCAAACGAAAAAAATCATAAGTGAGGATGACAAATGCGACTATGCATGGTACCTATAGGACACAGAGGCATGATGATAAATTTATTGTGGAAGGAAGAGAATCGACACACAAAATGAAGTCTTCTCATTTAAAAGTATAGATTTTTTTAGATATATTTTAGATTTTAGTTATTTCTTTTAAATTTAATTTCTACCTAAACTCATTTTAATAACGAAAAGGATCCAGAGGTACCTATAACAATCTGATTTTTTTATTTTAACAAAAAGGAAATAATGTTGCGATATTTAAACAAAAATAGATTACTGTAACTATTTCATTTTGTAATTTTATTTATTTGCTTTGAGCAAAAATTAAAATAGCCTAATAAATAGTTATTTGGACTATCTACACAGTTGCTTTTAACTCAAGTTCACTATGATACTAAAAAGATACACGTGCATGTATAGATAGACTTTATCGCTATAACTGGGAATTTGCGACACTTGAACTTTTGAAGTCATAGGTACTGTATCGGGTCCATTCGCTCCCAATACACGTTCGCACTCTACACATTCGCACCCCACACTTCACCCCCTGGTTTCGTTCGCGCCCTATGTTTATTCAAATACTTGTTGAATTGTTAGATATTTTTTTAGATGTATTAATCAAAATATTTAAATTTTCATTAATTAAAATTCCGGAATTTTTTAATGAAGTATTTTTTTTTTTTGGTGATTTGATGATTAATTATTAAGTGTCTATTCGGTATGATTACTGTTCATTGGTATTTGCAAAGCCAAATTTGGTATTATTGTTCTGTGTTTGAAAATCATGATTGTTGTTATAACTAGCTTTGATGTTAATACAACATGTAGTAAGCTTGTTATAAGTAAAATAACAGAAGATTTGGTATCTTCCACCTTTCTTTTTTAGTACAAGTCTTCCACCTGTTTGTCTTACCGATTTTTTTTCTCAACATTAAAAAAATCTGAAAATCCAGCATCTTCCATAGAAGGGGGGGATTCAACTATTCTGGAATAGCCCATTGTTTTGTTATTAACATTTTAATTGGTAAGCCATTATGTGCAAACCATATTGAGTAAATTCCAGTATCAAACAACTTAAATAAAAGGCCACAAAACAGTTAAGATAAGTAATAATTTATACGGTCTGAAAGCTTTACCTGGAAAATAAACAAGGTAGTTTTTTGTCATTATGAGATGCCGATTTGTTTTGTTACTGAAATGTCTGTCTCAGGTGGCAAAATGTCTTTTACATGTCCCTAAATGTCCTTGTGCCAATTTGTCTTGGTGCCGAAGTGTCTAGAATTCACTTCCATGATCTTTATAAACAATTGTTTATTGATTAATATTAAGAAATTCTAGTTATAATCCATTTATCTTCACTAAGATGTTGCAAATATTCATTCGTTATTTTCTTGAAATTGATATCACCATGATCATGGGAATAATCCTCATTTTTCAATTTAAATAAAAAAATTATTTTTCTCCATAATTTGCAAGTATTGAAAGATATATATCCCTTTTGATAGTGTCTGTCCGGATCCACTGTCCACATAATCATAACTTATTGGGAGAGGAGCATAAACAGTGATATGTTGTCTTATCTACACAATGTACATTGTGCATGTACATGTATGTAGCCTAGGATCCCATTTGCACCTTGAGTCATATCTGCTGATAGATACGTGTAGATAGATAGTTTATTCTCATAAAACCCTGCAAGTACAAAGGTTATTTTCAGATAAGTGAAAAACATGCATACAAAATATTAGATGTGATAAAATAAAATAAAAAAAAAAAAATAAAAATAAAAATAAAAATAGATTAAAATTATGGAAATATTATGGAAATATTTTACACACACAAATAAAGTAAATAAACATGTTTCAAGAAATGGTTTTAGTATCTAAATATGTTGAAATTATGGTTGAGAAGAGGGAATAATTTTACTGTTGATACATCTTATGAAATTGCAAAGCTGTCTGAGTGTCTTCGTTTTTTTTTTTAGTTAAACTGTGGTTGTAACAGTAGTTTGCCCCTATTTTATAAATTCTTCAAGGTTTTTTTTTCAAAGTATGATTTTTGAGAGTTTTCTGTGCATTTTGCCAGAAATAGTCTATAAAAAAACCCTTTAGTTCCAATATAATGAGCAACTGGTACATGAATGTGTATGTTGTGGCTAAAAATATTTTAAAATCTTACTTATTCTTTAAAAGTGTAGGCAAGAGATAAATAATGTTCCTACTTGCTGCATTAATTTCATTGCAGTGACAAAACGCATAGCAAGCTGTGTAGTGTAATTTATCTTACTAAGAACTAAAACCTGTACATGTATGAACAGAATGAGTGATTAATTTCATTTGATTAATTATCTTAATTATGCATATCCATATCTTCTTATTCTGGCATCAAAAACAATAATTCAAATAAAGTGAATTTTCATAGAATTATCAGTATAAATATTATGTACAATACGGCTACAAATGATGAGATTTTCTGAGATCTCAACCCTCCCCTATCCATGTTATCATCGTTATCAGGGTTCTCACTAAGCGAATTCATGAGTCCTGAACTCATGAACATCTGTTTGGATTTCAAATCTGGTGAGTCCAAAGACACATGAAAGATGCACCAAGATTGTAAAATGTTGCATCAAGATTGTAAAATGTGGCATCAAGATTGTGAATCAAGATTGTAAAATGTTGCATCAAGATTGTAAAATGTTGCAACAAGATTGTAAAATATTGCATCAAGATTGTAAAATGGATCAAAATTGTAAAATGTTGCATGCATCAAGATTGTAAAATGTTGGATCAAGATTGTAAAATGTTGCATCAAGATTGTAAAATATTGCAACAAGATTGTAAAATATTGCATCAAGATTGTAAAATGGATCAAAATTGTAAAATGTTGCATGCATCAAGATTGTAAAATGTTGGATCAAGATTGTAAAATGTTGCATCAAGATTGTAAGATGTTGAATCAAGATTGTAAAATATTGCATCAACATTGTAAAATGTTCCAACAAGATTGTAAAATGTTGCAACAAGATTGTAAAATGTTGGATCAAGATTGTAAAATGTTGCATCAAGATTGTAAGATGTTGAATCAAGATTGTAAAATATTGCATCAACATTGTAAAATGTTGCAACAAGATTGTAAAATGTTGCAACAAGATTGTAAAATGTTGCAACAACATTGTAAAATGTTGCATCAAGATTGTAAAATGTTGGATCAAGATTGTTAAATGTTGGATCAAGACTGTAAAATGGATCAAAATTGTAAAATATTGGATCAGGATTGTAAAACGTTGGATCAAGATTGTAAAATGTTGGATCAAAATTGTAAAATGTTGCAACAATATTGTAAAATGTTGCAACAAGATTGTAAAATGTTGCATCAATATTGTAAAATGTTGGATCAAGATTGTAAAATGTTGGATCAAGATTGTAAAATGTTGCAACAAGATTGTAAAATGTTGCAACAAGATTGTAAAATGTTGCAACAAGATTGTAAAATGTTGCATCAATATTGTAAAATGTTGGATCAAGATTGTAAAATGTTGGCTCAAGATTGTAAAATGTTGGCTCAAGATTGTAAAATGTTGGATCAAGATTGCAAAATGTTGCATCAAGATTGCAGAATGTTGCATCAATATTGTAAAATGTTGCATCAAGATTGTAAAATGTTGCATCAAGATTGTAAAATGTTGCATCAAGATTGTAAAAAAATCATCAAGATTGTTAAATGTTGCATCAACTGAGCACATATCTCATCAGGTTTCTAACAAAAATTTCAAAATCAATTTTATTTGATGTCATTTCCTTGCTCTTTTTTGTCATGGGACTAAAATAATAGATTATTTAGCAAAAGAAATTCATTAATTTCACTGTTGCCTTGGCATGCAACAATGACAAGTCCCTTGACTCTCCTTTAAAAATACTTTAGTGAGAACCTAGCTCTGCCTCTACACTACATTGGGCCATAAAAAAAGAATATGTTTGTTTACCCTAACCCTACCTACCAAGAAAATAGCTGCCTACTCAAATATTTTATTGTCCTGATGTGTTTAATCAGATAGGCATGAAGACTAAAAACACAGATCTGACACTTCAATTTCTCGTTGCCGAAAAAAGAAAAGAAAATGCCTACCTACCTACGCACTGTCTCTACTTTTGGGTATGGTTTGGGCAAACCAAATATTTTTTGAAGTATAGCCTAATGTATATATACAATACAGGAAAAACACATATAAACTTAAAATAATGGTATAACACATGACTGTACATTGTAGATCTATAACAAAAACACAGAATAACAAATAATTCTGTATTCTAGAATGTCCAAGGTTAATGAAAGGGTAGTGGTTAAGGGTTATTATTGTGCGGCAGTTTTTACTTTTATGCCCCCACCACTAGGCGAAGGGGGCATTAAGTGTTACCCTTGACCATCTTTCCTTCCGTCCATCCCATTTTCATTTCCGCGCTCTTAACTTAATTTTGCCTCATTCAAATTTTATGAAACTCAAACACAATGCAAAGAACCAAAACTGGCAGACAGAGATTGAATTTGGGCAGTGCGTCACTTACCTTTCTAGAGTTATGCCCCTTTATAATTTGGAAAATTGCTATTTTTTTCATTTCTGTACTCTTAAGTTTGCATTAAATTAAGGTCTGTCAGGAAACCCTTAACATATAAAAAAAATTTGACCTAACATGTATTTGGAAAATTGCATTGTTCGCACTTTCAGGCCTACATTTCTTTAATATCTTTATAAAAAGTTTTTTTTTAAAGATAGACACACCACCCCCACCACAAACATGAAAAATATTTATTATCAGTTATTGCCCCTTTATAGATAGAACATGTGTGCAAACTCTACTGTGCTACAACTTCGAAAACAACACTTTTATCCACGATAAGCATGCCATTTTGGTTCACGTGGAGTATTCCTAAATAAAGATGAATACAAAAAATTAAAGAAAATAAAACAAAAAAACCCAAGTCAAAGAGGACAGGAGTTCTTAAGCAGTTTATTAGCATTCACAGTTCTTACTTGACAGCTGTTCTTTAGCAGTTCATTAATTCAAGGCAATGGTTAATTTGCATATAGGCATTCCAATAGCATTCCTTAGCAGTTTCTTAGCAGTTTATTTAGCCTTCACAGTTATTTAGCAGTTATTTTTGACGAAAAATTTAAATGAGATGCCCAAAAACTGCTATCTTCTCTGAATATTCATGAGAACTGCTATAATAACAGCTATCAATAATGAATATTCATACAAACTGCTTAGTTGTACATCCTAATATGGTTTTCAAAACTGCTAATAACTGCTATGGAATGCTATCGGATCTGTCAAAAGTTGGAATACAAAGGTACATGAATATATATACAGGGTACAAGTTATGAATGCAGAAATATTTTACTGTAAGTCTTGTTGAAATTTCAAAAAGTTGTACTAACTCATGTAACTTAAATTTGCAATTTGAGCAGACTAACTGCAATCAAATGACTAGATTTTAACCCAATAACAGACTTGTTAAGGGGGTGTAAATATGTTTTGCGAGAACTGTACCTGGCCTTAGACCCCTTATTAATTATGTCAGTGGCAGAATAATGGGAACAGTAAAGAATGCACTTTAAATATCAGTGCTTATAGTTTAAAGCAACTAATTCAATAAGAGTGGTTACTAGAGACTATTAATAACCTTGACTAAGTGATTTTCAGATTAAAAGTTATTTCTTTTTAATTAGTATTTAATTACCAAATGTACAACTAATTTCTCTCTCTCTCTCTCTCTCTCTCTCTCTCTCTCTCTCTCTCTCTCTCTATATATATATATATATATATATTTATGTGGACTAAAAGACAACAGTTATCTCCTCTTTCTCTTTTGAATTTGAAAAAATATTTTTCTTACTACAGGTTATATATTATGTTTCGACTTTCTGATACAAACTGGGGCCTCGGTGGCCGAGTGGTCTAAGTAGTTACTACTGTAATCACTAGCCAGTCAACACTGAGGTTGTGAGTTCGAACCCCACTCGTGCGGGTGCACTCGACTCCAATCTTAATTGACTAGGATTGTCAGTTTTCCTATCGAAGGTCGGTGGTTTTCTCCGGGCACTCCGGCTTCCTCCACCACTTAAAACTGGCCGCCACGAAATAGCCCAAAAGCGGTGCTTAAAAGTGGCGTTAAAACACAAAAAAAAAAATCAAATCAAATCTGATACAAACTTAGGTTACATATATTAACTTCATTAAATGGATTGTTTGGTCAATATTAAACAATCAGCTTTTTGCGGCCTAGGTTTCCCTAATATTTCCTCCCCTCTTTTTCAACTCTTGAATATGATTTGTTTTTGTTTTTTTTAACAAAATTATATTAAAATATTCATATTTCTTTTTTCAAATAACATCTTAATTGCACTGTAAGTATATGCTAGTATTTTATTACAATCCTGTAAACATCAGATATTCTATGTGAATAATCAACTATCCCCCTTTTTTTGGACTGTCTGTATGATTTTTGTTTTCCCCTACAAAATTTAATTATGTCAGAAAATACACATGCATTAACTGTAAATTCAACTTACTGTACTGCAGGTTTGTGAAAGTATTCCATTTAGCCTAAATTAAACTTTATAATTGACATAAATACAGTTTTTCACCAGCAAGTATTTACCACAGCTTGGAGCCAAAATGCACATTTGAAAATGATCAAATAATCTTCAAATAAAGGTTTACTATCAAGCTGAAAACACAGCCAGATCCAAGCATTTTTATAACAAAGATTAAAACAAAAACTGCTATCAAACTGCTATGGAACTGCTGTCCGAACTGCTGTCATAACTGCTGTCCAATTGACAAATTGACAGCAGTTTTAAGGTATCCAAACTGCTAAGGGTGAATGCTAAGAAATGGTGAAAAGGCAATTTTTCAGACTGCTATTAGATGGACTGCTAAGAACAGCTGAAAGACTGCTAAAAATATGAAGAACTGGTAAATAACAGCTAAAAAACAGCTAATAATAGCAGTTCAATTTGACTTGGGAATTCACTTGTTACAAAACTGTCCGGTTAATCAGACTGTTGTGTCGAATATTAAGTACTACAACTATAACTTATTGTATGCCTCATAACAAAAGAAAATTACTCACACCATGATACAATACACCTTATCGCTATTTGTCCGCCATTACTGGACATCACACAGGTTCCCGTAAAATTTTGACATCATAATACAAAATATCTGACGCCACAATGGAAAAGTGATTGTTGTATGACGTCATTAGTTCAAGCGGGACAGATTCTCGGGTCAGCCGGGAATAGCGATAAGGTGTATAAGGGTTTCACGTTCAAATCACATTAACATGCTCTTGTCCAGAAATGTATGTAATAATTTCCACTGGAAGTTAATCACAAATCCGTCATCATTGTCATCCTTTTTCGTGCAACGTTTATGGCAAAAATTATTGCATGTTCACTGGGATATAGATTATCGTTGGTTATCTCAACGAGATTGATTTTCTCGCTTGAGCCGGTACGGCGAAAGCGATTTTACCGAGTTGATGATGACGTTGTTAATTTCGCTATTTTACCTATGAAGACGTTGTTAATTTCCTTTTCTACGGCACGTGTTCCTAGTTTCTAGCGATAATTTTCATATCACTCGACTCCGCTGAGAACGGAAATTATCAGTCAGCAAGATCAAAGGAAAAATTCGTAAAATAGCGATAATTTTTCTTATTATAAAATAAGAAACATATCACAGTGAACATGCAATAAGTTCATTCAGACTTAACAAAATATATATTAGAAAATAATAAGTAACACATTTTCCTATTGACATCTACATCATGTACATGTATGCTAATTTGTCTAAACCATGAATATAGAAGTTTTCCTCAAACCACAAAAAATAGTACATGTACCCACGAAAAAAATGAATCCACAGTACATGACATATGTAGGTTTCATTAAGGTGTAAAGGAGTACTATGACAAAATATTTTTATTTTCTAATATCAATTTGTCAACAACAAAAATCAAAACAAATAAAATAAGAAATATTTAAGTGTGATATTGCAGAAAAAATGAATGGATCATGAATTTGTATTTTTTTTTTTTCAGATAGCAGTTCAGCCTTGTCATTAATAATAGGTTACAGACTGATTAGGAAATAGAAATGAGTAAACAATTAATGCAAAAAGGTAAATATTTTACTATGAATATAAAAATAAAGAGATGTGGTATGATTGCCAATGAGACAACTATCCACCAAAGTTCCAATGAAGTGGATGTAAGCAGTTATAGGCAACCGTACCACCTTCAGCAATGAGAAAAACCCATACCGTTTGTCGTCTATAAAAAGCTCCGACATGAAATATATGAAACAATTCAATTGAGAAAACTAACGGCCTAATTTAAAACAAAACAATTTACGAAAAACAAATATGAAGGACATGACAACCACTGAACTACAGGCTGCTGACATTGGAAAGGCATATAAAGAATGTGGCGGGGTTAAACATGTTTAAGCATTCACAACATCCAAAAATACCATTGAAAGTGCACTACTAGTGTACTTATCTAAATATCTGACTTTTCTTAACTCATTATTATGATAAGATGTAAGACATTCAAGCGATTAAGTTTCTGTTGCCTTAAATTAATTGAAAACGTTAATTTACCTAATATATTGAATTTAATCGATTGAAAAAATTTCTAAGACTTGTTCAATCTATTGACTTTTATTGACTAATAAAATAGAATATAATCATGATAATATAAAAAAGAAATATATGAAGACAAAAATTATGGGTGGCCATATGTTTTATACAGGTCTTTTGTAAGAATATTATATCTAAGTTAAGCAGATAAGTATTATGTTTTTATAGTAATACATGATACTATGCATGCTCTGATCATCAGCAAAAATAAAAAAGACAATATATTCAAGTAATAGTTGATATTCTGGTTGAACAAAGGGACCTTTTATTTATTTAAAATTTTAAAAGTTCTCAGAAAACGCTTTAGAGCTAAGTTTGTCGTATGGGGCTTTATATCATATTTATTTTTTGTTTATTGTTTTGTACATAAATAAGGCCGTTGGTTTTCTTGTTTGAATTGTTTCACAATTGTCATTCAGGGCTTTTTATAGCTTGCTATGAGGTATGGGATTAGAAGTGTTGCTAGTTGTTGATGGCCGTACAGTGACTAATAGTTGAAAACTTTTACATCATTCAGTGACAAGTCTTTGGTGGAAAGTTGTCTCGTTGACAATCATACCACATCTTATTTTTATATTAAGAAGTACAATCTACAGGTTATTTATTTAAAAGACATCTTCTGTATTTTTTTTCCAGACGACATGCATGAGCAGAGACTGAAACAGTTATTACAGAAGCTGAAAAGTCTTAATGATGATGATTGGATGTACCCATCTGTGGGAAAATTGCTGGTACTGAGTTAATCAGAATAAATTATTCCCCCCAAAAAGTCAGGAACAATCACAGAATGGTCTGAGACCATTGAACAGTCTGCAAATGGCTAACTAACTGATATGAAAGGTTTCAGAATGTGATCCAAAACTAAGTGAAAACAGTGTAACTGCAGATTCCACACATTTATTTATACGATGGAGAATTTGTTTCAGGAATTTTGAACTAACTTGTTTTTTATCCTTACAAAGAACAGATGTAACTTAATATCTTATTTTTATGATGCCCCCTCTGTAGGCAAATGGAGCATTAAGTGTTATCCTTGACCATCCATCTTTCCGTCCTTCCGTCCGTCCCATTTTCATTTCCGCACTCTTACTTAAGTTTGCCTCATGCAAATTTTATGAAAATCATACACAATGCTAAGAATTAAAACTTGCAGACAGAGTACTAGTACGAGTCTCTTACTGTTCTAGACTTATGCCCCTTTATAACACGGAAAATTGCAAATATTTTCAGTTCCGCACTTAAGTTTGCCTCACCAAAATTGTATGTAACTCACACGCAATGCTTAAAACTACAAAACGCAGACATTTTCCATTTTTGGCAGTGATTCATTTACCGTTCAAGAGTTATGCTTCTTACGACTTTTGAATTTGGAAAATTGCAAAGCTTGAGCAGGGGCATTTGTATCTTCAGATGCATTCTTCTTGTATTTTTATATGAAAGTTTCTACAACCTATTAACATACCAACCTTCAATATGAAAATGACAAAGAGTGCATCAGATACTTGTGACACATCAGTTTATGTGTAACCTTAGGTCAAGCATAAAAATACTACTATTATGAATAACTGAAGATGTCAGATAAACATTGATGAAACAGAAACCCAACTACAATAATAAGCAAAAGAGTTCAATACTGTCTTTAGCAGTAGACAAGTATCTATATTCAATATGTCAGTTATAAATCGTCCGTTCTATAAATGTTTTGAATTAATATAACAGAAATGATCAAAGATCTGCTATTGATATCCAAAAATAGCAAAAAACAGGAGATATTGAGTTAGTTTTAAAAAACAAAATGGTTCCAAATTTCATCAAATTCTAAACACAGTTTACCCTGTTGCATATTGATAATTCCAATCAAAATGAAGATATTTGGTTATTGAACCAAGAGTTCCAAGTGATGAAGTTGAAATGATTACTTTGAAAATTCTACAGGCGCAATCATAAGTTGGTTAACCGTAATGGAATATCTGTTTCACAGATGACGACAGATATGTTCCAATTGTTGTAACCACAATCCTGTCCACTTTTCCTTGAATGTCAACCTAGCAAATTATACTTATCACCGGATTTGTACATGCATGAACACACGACGGATGCGAAATGTGATGGGTAACCATGGCCTTAACCTGGCATAACAGCACAACATCAGAACAAAGTATAAAAACCGTCTAATAATGGCATGACTCATCAGATCGACACAACTCACATTAAAAACAACTAACACAAAAACTTGAGACACAAATTGCTGATCTGAGAATACTAGATGTTACTGAAAACTAGTTTCAAATTTGCTGTTACAAAATTTTTGAAATGATTTAAAATTAAGGAATGTATCTCCCTCATGCAAAGCTCTGATTCCTTGCCCGGCTTTGGCTATATTTTTTTGTCCTTTTTGGTTTATCCTTCATCTTTTTAATTAGCTTTGGATTTTCAAATATTTTGGCCTCGAGCATCACTAAAGAGACATTGATTGTCGAAATGCGCATCTGGTGCAGAAAAATTGGTACCGTTTATGTTATTCAACAAAATAATAGCTAAAAACAAAATCGTGCGTCCAAGACTAAAATGTCAATCAGTACACATCCAATTGATTTAGTTTAAGACGTCATTAACAGTCAGACAAAAACATAATCTTGATCAATGCCAAAATTTAAGTAAGAGCAGCATGTAGGACCGTATATTTTTACAGCTGTGTAGCAATAATATTAAGGTATGTTAGTTCTTGCTAACAACATCGATTTTTGTAGCGATAGAAAAACAATATTTAAAGAGCTCGTCAAAATGATAACCTTTTAGAAGAATTTTTGAAAGGATCAATAAGTTTACACGCATCTCAGTTAATGGGGTCTATATATGTTCCGGACCATATGAATATTTGGACCATACGCGTATATTCTTATAGTGTCCAACCAAATGCGTATGGTCCGGGTATTTAATACGATGAACGTTGCATTCGGTATGATCCTTCAAGGTGTCATGAGTTAAAATGCTATTTAATTGAAATTGTGACTTATTTAATCAAATGGTAATCAGTATTACATTTATAATGAAATAAATGAATTTTACTCACAGTTTAAAATTATAGTAAAAGTATTGTTACATGGTCATTATCGATTTTCTTATGGAACACAGTATGTCGACATCGACTTTAGAATATAACTTCGAAGTAAACCGTTTAACAAGAGGTCAACTGTTGAACTCATAGGCACTTGTGGCATTATATGCACCCTCTTTTTTTATCGTTATTTTTTTTTTAATCGTTTTCAGTAAATCAAAATTTCTTAAAAATATGTCGACGTATTTTAGTTATTTAATGTTTCCATGCTCATATTCATACGATTTTACAATAACAGTAGTTTAAACGTAAACAAAAATAAAAATAAAGAGCAGCACGCATATACTACTGTTATTGTAAGATCGTATGAATAGGATCAAGAATACATCAAATAAATGAGAGAAAATAGTAGAAATTAGATGATAAAAAAAAACCCAACCTAAACACTGGAGAAAGAAGAAAAAAACTCCATTCCGACAGTCCACAGGATAAAGGCGTATCAAATTTACTCTAGCGAAGATAAGACAACAGATACACCAAGATTCAGACAACATGTCTAAGATGGATTTCAGTAAGTCACTTGTGTAGATTTTGGTTGAGAACAAGCTGCGTGTTCCTGCGAACAGAGTTATAATTTATTCGCAAAATATAGTCTAGATACTCGTATGGTCGACCACTTTAATAACCAAACGAGTATATACTCGTATGGTCGGACCATATGAGTATACGTATATGGTCATGACCATACGCGTATGGTCCAAATACTCATATGATTCACTTATGAAATGTCTGCCTCTAAGATCACATTTCTTGACACTGCTACACAAGTGAAGGATGGAATCATATTTACATATCTGTATATTGCAAGGCCTGCACACGCAAACATCAATATTTTTCTCCCCCGAGTTTTCATCTTAACACTACTGCACCAAGAGCGTTCCGTTCAGCCAGGCCAACAGAATCACAGGTATTTGGGTATGGACCCTCTTTTTTAGGCCCTAATGTAAAAAAAAACTATTTAGTTGTTCATATTTGCAATTTTCTACAATGTGTAGTATACCAAGTCTCATAAATCCATAACTAGCCGATTACAATAACTTTTCTACCATCCACACGATTTTTTTTTTTCACATCGGGGCCCAAAAATGTGGGTCCATGACCCAAATATCTGTGATCAGAATAAAGCAGATTTGCTGCACCAATGATACTGTGCAAAGGCAATTACAATAACTTCGCGGTCACTTACGAAATTGGGCTGCAGTAGAAAAGACATTGCTAGATGTTTGTGTCGTGCTAACAACATCAGCCGAGATGAACAATATAAAGAGAAAAAGGTCAACAATAGAGTCCCGGTTGTGTTGGCTTACCATCCTAAATTTGAAAAATTATCACACCTTTTCCGCGAAAATTGGAAAGAAATAGAAAAATATCCTAAACTATCAAACTATCCAATGTCTTCCCCCGTGCCACCAGTACTGGTTTTCCGTAAGCCCAAAGCCTTAAAGGAGAGGCGAAAGATACCAAAGGGACATTCAAACTCGGAGTCGAAAATAAACTGACAACTCCATGGCAAAAAAAGACCAAAAAGACAAACAACAGTACACAAAACACAGCTTAGAAAAATATGGACTGAGCAACAGGTAACACCAAAACCCGGGGGTGATCTCAGGTTTTCTGGAAGGGTAAGCAGATCCAGCTCCACATGTAGCACCCGTGTATAAGTACAAACCCGGTGATATGTCTAATTCGGTAGGTCACATTCGTGGAAAAAGGACACAAAGACCCTAAATCAGGCCTTTCGTCTGTAGGCTCTTGCAAGGGTCGAGTGAACAAACGATGTCTGACTTGCAAGCAAATTCTAAATACTAAATACTCTGACTTTTAACAGTCAAACTACAGGTACTACAAATACTGTATATCTTTACAGTGCAAATTTTGTAAACAGTGTGTTGGTGAATTAGACCAGTCATTGAACAAACATATGAAAGGCCGTCGTAGTGGCTCTGAATGTAAGCCAGATATTCCTCTCAGTCACAATTTGAGATCCACTGGCCATCATAGATCAGGAGGAGAGAATCACTTTGGGAAAGATTTTGGATCAGAAAAATTAAAAACGTTGACACCAAATGGAATCAATAAAAAGGTGTTAATAGTAGTTCGAATCGCTCTGTCCTAACCAGCACAGTTCGGTGTGTGAGATTTAATTCGGATACATAGATACGCAGTCCCGTTGTAAATATTAAATTTGCGTGAACTTTGAAATTTTAGAATTATAAATGCGTCGTTCGGTTTTTAATTTGTATTACGTTCAAGATTGTTGTAGCAACATCAGAATAGATTGATAAGTGTAAAAATAATTAGATTGCAAATGAAACAACTATCCACCAAAGTTAAAATAAAGTCGATGTAAGCAATTATAGGCAACCGTACGGCCTTCAATAATGAGAAAAAAAACCATACCGTATATATAGTCGGCTATAAAAGGCCCCGACATGAATAATATGAAACAATTCAATTGAGAAAACTAACGGCATAATTTATAACAAAACAATTAACGAGAACCCAATATGACAGACATGAACCAACGACAGCCATTGAATTGGGACAGGCACATAAATATTGAGAAGGTGTTAAACATGTTTGTGAGCGCTCAATTATCCCCCTAACCTGGGACAGTGGTGTTTCAGGACAACAAATTTTAAAGAACAAACTACTCATCAGATCGATACAAAGCGGAAAAAACATCTAACAAAAACACAGAATGTACGCGGCAAGGTATTTATACATCCCTAACAACAAAAAAGACACAAAGTACAGATTTGAGAGTACTCAGAGTTACTGACATCTAGTTCAAAGCCAAAAACAACTAATAAACAAATCATTTTTCTAAGACTAAAATATCAATCAGTACACAGCCAACATCCAATGGGTTTAATGTAAAGACGTCATTAACAGTCGGAGAAAAACATGACCTTGTGCAATGCCAAAATGTAGGTATCGACAGATTGTAGTACCGTGAAAGTGCATATAATGTGTATAACAATAATATTTAGTATGGTTTAATTTACTGATAACAAAATCAATATATATATTTATACAAATAAAAACAAAATTCAATGATCTAATTACAGTGTTGAATTGGTAACCTTTTAGAATAAGTTTATTTAAAGGATTTCTCAGATAAGTTTACCCGGATCGTATCTAAATTACCGGGGTCGGTAAACAACATCATCGTAACATTTAAGATGTGCTATTCCGTTTGAAATAGGTTTTCTACAGGTAAAGGCAAAACTTGCAAACCAAATCTTTGTATTTATGGAAGAATTTAGTAAAGGTTTTAAGTAATTTGTGCTGTAACGAAATCCATAAACATTACCGTCAAAAAAAGGAAAATTAATAATAGGGAAAGTAAAATCATCTTTTTTGTCGTAAATTTTTGTATAGAGTTTCTGGGTGCAAGACAGAAATATTTAAATCTAGGAAAGACAGTTATTGTTGTAAATATTTGATTTATTTAAAGTAACTTAAAAGTGGGGCGAAAGATACCAGAGAGACATTCAAATTCATAAATCAGAAAAAGACAAACAGACAAACAACAGCACACAAAACACAACACAGAAAACCAAAGACTTAGCAACACGAACCCCACCAAAAACTGGGGGTGATCTTAGGTACTCCGGAAGGGTAAGCAGATCCTGCTCCACATGTGACACCCGTCGTGTTGCTCATGATAGTACAAACCCAGTAAATAGACTAATACGGTAGACCACATTCGTGAAAAGGGAACGGGATTGTAGTTACGACATTAGGAACATATCCGCTATCATCTGTGAAACAGATATTCCATAACGGTCAACCAACTCGTGATGGCTTCCGTAAAATTAACGAAGGGATGATTTCAACTTCACCATTTGGAACTCTTGGTTTAATAGCTTCCTTGTGAGCAGCAATCCTCTATCAAGGAAATCATGATAGGAAATACAAGCCCGGGAATATCGTATCAATTGGGAGATATATATACTCCGTATGCAGGCGCTGCTGGAATGTTGCTACACAGAAATGGAAAGTTCACAATTGGGAAACTGAAATCATCTCCTTTGTCGTAAAGTTTTGTTTTAATCGACCCTCATTGTCAATTTCTAGATGTAAGTCAAGATATGAGGCAGACTTAACTGTATCTGTTGTATCCTTTGTCTCTAGTTCGATAGGATAGATGCGTTCAACATAGAGGGGCCTGATGGGGGTCTCATCACGATTCACGAGTTGATTTTTTGTCAATCACGATTCACAGAAAATAAATTTCCATGATCACGGATCACGAAAATATAAAAGAGTATAAATCTGTAGAAAACGGATCACGATAGCTAAAATGCGCCGATCACGAAGAACGAAAATAACCCATCAGGCCCCTCAACATAGTCACCAAATTTTGAATTTAGTGAGAGAACATCATCTATATAGCGGAAAGTAAAGTTAAAGGATACTGCTAACTTCTTTTCTTTCTTCCTAAGAAATTCCTGTATGAAGTCAGCCTCATAAGAATAAAGGAACAAGTCGGCAAGAAGAGGGGCACAGTTGGTGGTCCGAGGACACAGTTATCGTCCCTAGTATGGACAGTGTATAACTTGCAAATTTTGTTCATACACTTTCCAAATTTATTTCTTTATATTTTATTCATGAAATATTAAGTAAAGGCATGAAATTACATGTTAAAAAAATTTGGGTGCTGAATCTTTATATTAAGTAGTGATTTGGTCCAGTTCAAAAAGGTCAAAAACTAGTATGTCTGAAGCTGTCAAACTGAAGTTTAGACCCCTTAACATAGAATATTGTCAATATTTTGAGTTAAAGCTGGTAGACTTTTCTATAATTTTGATATTATTTGTCCCAATAGTAGTACACTACACTGTAAAAATCTTTTGAGATAGAGCAGGTGCGATTTTTTAATTTGAATTTGTTGTCTAAAAGAAATGCACTACGAAATAACTGTGTTCTCGGGCCTAAGAGATGAATTCAGGAAATCAAGATTCTGTACTTTGGCAACTTCCTGAATGGTTTGCTGGTTTCAATTTGTCAAATTCAATAAAAGTAAAGGATTTAAATCTTTATTTGAAAGAAATTCTGTTAAAATGTCCCATTTTGGCATTATACGGCTAAAATAAGCATTTTATAGCAGTTTCCATTTTATGCCTAAGAGGCATGCTGACTTTCTATCTGACAGCTTTTTATGCTTTGATATTTGTGTTTCTATGATTAACTCAAATTCTTTTAACCATTTGTGAACTCTGAATGTAGAGAAAAGTAGATTATCACAAAAAAAATGTGCAAAATGTGTTGTAATTAGGAACTGATCGAACGGCCTGTTTGATGTATGTGAAATGTGAAGAGCTTTGTACATAAAATTTGTAGTCCATCATAAATATTTCACTAAATCTGTAAAAAAAGCACTTATTTGACAATGATCTGTGCACCTTATCCATTTCATATACTATCTTTATTTTCTTCTGTAGAATAGCATGTGGTTCAAATATATGCCAGTTAAGACTAAAACTACATGCAAGTTTTCCACTGAAAAGTGAAAAAACTGTGCATCAGACCATACTGTCTGCAAAAAAAGTTAAATGCAAGAGTCCTTTTGCAATTAGACTTCTTGTATCATGATATCTTAGCATAGAAATGAGCAAAAGAAAAATTTCCATTTCTTATAGCTTCTGTATGCATTTTATATGTAAATATGTGCTACGGCCTAAATTGACTCTAAATAATGTTCAGTCTTGAATGACCTAAGACCATTTTATACTCGTGTGGTATGCTTTTTGTAACTTTTCTTTCAATTTAAAGTACATTTAATATATATGGAAGAATAATTTATGGTAAAAACCTTCAAAAACTTCAAATTGGTTGGAAAAATGCATGTTTATGTAAGGCTCCCTTAATTCGAAAATCTCAATTTTCAGGCACAGGCTCATATAAATTTGACTTTTGAATAATTGTAATAAATCTGATAAATCAAATGAGTGTTCAGTTGCTTTTAATACCTAATATATTATATCTAAGAGCATTTAAAAAGCAAATTTTGCAATATTTAAATTTTAAAGCCCAAATCTTGATAGTTGAAATTATTTGATTTAAACGTCAAAATTAAACATCCAAATTTCAATATTAAAACAGCCATAGTTTCAATGATATATATCCTATGGCCATGAAACTTGGCCAACTATCTTATAATTCCTAAGCTTAGGTCATGCAAAGTTGTATTACAATCGGTCAAGTCTTTCTATACTATTAGATGAATTCAGGAAATCAAGATTCTGTACTTTGGCAACTTCCTGAATGGTTTGCTGTTTTCAATTTGTCAAATTCAATAAAAGTAAAGGATTTAAATCTTTATTTGAAAGAAATTCTGTTAAAATGTCCCATTTTGGCATTATACGGCTAAAATAAGCATTTTATAGCAGTTTCCATTTTATGCCTAAGAGGCATGCTGACTTTCTATCTGACAGCTTTTTATGCTTTGATATTTGTGTTTCTATGATTAACTCAAATTCTTTTAACCATTTGTGAACTCTGAATGTAGAAAAAAGTAGATTATCACAGAAAAATGTGCAAAATGTGTTGTAATTAGGAACTGATCGAACGGCCTGTTTGATGTATGTGAAATGTGAAGAGCTTTGTACATAAAATTTGTAGTCCATCATAAATATTTCACTAAATCTGTAAAAAGCACTTATTTGACAATGATCTGTGCACCTTATCCATTTCATATACTACCTTTATTTTCTTCTGTAGGATAGCATGTGGTTCAAATATATGCCAGTTAAGACTAAAACTACATGCAAGTTTTCCATTGAAAAGTGAAAAAAACTGTGCATCAGACCATACTGTCTGCAAAAAAAGTTGAATGCAAGAGTCCTTTCCTGTACGAAAAATCCAGGTGAATTTTATATGGATTCCAGGCGGATTTTTAGAGGAATCCATTTAAGATCCCTTTACGCCAAGAATCTTTCTTACATGGGTTCCAGGCGGATTCCAGGCGGAATAGAGCCGAAATATGCAAATTTATCCGCCTATCTTAAGAAGAGAAAATCTGTCTTATAAAAGGGAAATAAAGCACTTGAAAATATTCCACCTAAAGAGGCGGAAAATATTTCCACCTAAAAGATGGAAAATATTTCCACCTAAAAGGCGGAAAATATTTCCGCCTATAAAGACGGAAATAATTTCTGCCTATGAAGGTTAACATTTTGACAGTCGAAGGCTTTTCCAGTTTTACAATTAAAAAAACTACTTCTTAAATTTGATAAAATTTTCATTTCTTTACAATTTCTGCATCAATTAACATTATAAGAGTCACAATTAATGTTTCAATGTCTTTTTAAAGTTTTTCTGTCCAAATTCTTTCTTGCATAGCTAACTTGCTCTGTTATACAGCATCAATTACTATAATGACACTCCTGCATACAACTGTTGTTTTTTTACATCAAGCATTGACATAATCTGAAAAAATATAAATTAAGGCATACATTAGAAAACCAAATGCAATTGTAAGGTCAATTGAATAAATTTACCAAATTTTCATGGTGCAAATTCAATCGTCTTTATTAAACAGATAATCTGCAAGCTGATAAAAAAAATATCCCTTACTATAGCTAAACAAAAATTGCATGCTGAAAGCAGAATTCTGAACCATGTTAAAAATGATTTTAAATGCAATATATCATGTTTAAACTATACAACGAATGTGTTTTAGGAATAAAAATAGGCAAAATCAATATATAATAAAACATGTAGCTGTACCAAGAGATCAAACACATGTACATACGAATAGCTTTGGCTAGCTGATGTTTTTAAGGTGCACTCTTTTTGCATTTGTCATGGCTTTTCTTGAACTCGCCTGTCACCTTGGATGTCTGATGTCAGTGCAACAACTTAACCATCTGTAAAAAATCAAATACATGAACTATAAAGTATTATTCATAAAAAAAAATGCAGTTCAAAATTTAAATTAAAAAAAAAATCTATTTTCACACGCGTAATTTTGGCACAACTTTTTGGAACTTTTGGTCCTCAATACTCTTCAACTTTGTTATTAATTTGGCCTTTCAATTATTTTGATTTGAGCGTCACTGATGAGTCTTTTATAGACGAAATGCACGTCTGGCCTAATATAAATTATAAGCCTGGTACCTTTGATATGTATTTATTATAAAGTGTGTTGAAATTCTAAGTTACATAATTTGTAAGGTAATCATTTTTTAGTTGTAAATAAGGACATTTTTGGTAGATTTATAAACTCCATTTCAAGGAGTTGTAGCAACCAAATTTCCGCCATCAGTCTTTATATAAGAAACAATGTGAATCAGCAAGCAACATAAGGCAGAAGGTGGTAATTTAGCTTTACAAATATATTTGCAGTTGGATTGATAATGAAAAATTCGTAAGGGTTCCGCGGAACCCAGTGTCTCGCCTACTTTTGCTGTTAATCACAGGCTCAACAAAAATGAGGGAAAAAAAATATTCCTCTCTATACTATCTTTTGATTGTAAGTAGCTTCTGTCCAAGTTTGGTAAAAATCCAGGATAGTTTATGAATCTAATAAATGTTTTAAAAACTTAAACTGCAGACTGTATGTAATGTTAACTGGAAGAAAAACTAAGTCCATTTATAAGTAAAATACGGAAAAAATGGAACAAAATTTTAACAAAATTTCCTTCTAGATACTAGCTTTTAATCATAAACAAGCTTCTGTCAGAGTTTGGTACAAATCCAAGATAGTTTAAGAAAGTTGTTAAAATTTTAAAACTTTAACCACAGAGTGAATGTAATGTTAACTGGCAGAAAAACTAAGTCCATTTATAAGTAAAAATAAAAAATGATTTTTATTTTTTATTAAATTTACTTCTGGATACTATCTTATGATCATAAACAAGCTTCTGTCCAAGTTTGGTAGAAATCCAGGATAGTTTAAGAAAGTTATTAAAATTTCAAAAACTTTAACCACAGAGTGAATGTAATGTTTCCTGGCAGAAAAACTAAGTCCATTTATAAGTAAAATACGGAAAAAATGGAATTTTTTTTTTACAAAATTTACTTTTGGATATTATCTTATGATCATAAACAAGCTTCTGTCAAAGTTTGGTAGAAATCCAGGATAGTTTAAGAAAGTTATTAAAATTTCAAAAACTTTAACCACAGAGTGAATATTTGTGGACGCCGCCGACGACGACGCCGACGCCGACGCCGACGGAATGTAGGATCGCTATGTCTCGCTTTTTCGACAAAAGTCGAAGGCTCGACAAAAAGGATCGCCTTATATCTAAATTGTATCTTATTTACACCTTTGTAAAAGTATGTAGACATTCAATTAATTCCCAAATGAAGGTTAAAAATATATGATATATTTATATTTCAAAACATTAATTTAAATGATAAAAAAACTTACCAATTATGATGACTTTCCATTTAAACTGTAACAACACACATAAGTTTTGTAGAATCTCCATCCAGTTCATTTAAAACAACAGTAATGTTTTTAGTATAACACCAACATCTTGATCAATATGCCAGAAAACAATAATGTCATCTCCTTAATCTGGTAACTTTTCTAGGTCTTCCACTTGCTTTTTTATATCCTCTGCCTTTGACAATAACATAATGAAACAAACTTTTTCTCAATGTTTGCACAACAGCACCAAAAATTTGAATCTGTGTAGCTGTCATGTGACCTGTGTGTATTTTCCTTGGCACTGCTACATTTGCATGGTCAGTTGGGGCACCATAAGGATTTACTTAGTACTGTAACTTAGTATAAAATTCTAAATTCATACGTAATATTCATAACTAGACCGGTCATAAACATATTTTGTTTATGAATTATGAAACATTCATGCAGATTCAAGGCTTATATATGATTCAAAGATAAAGTATATCATAAGAATCATTTCACATTGAAAAAGTGTACACAGATGTTCCTATGTGTGGCCCCATTCTGAGACTGAAGTTAATCCCAGATGTTATTTCAGCAGGTGGCATAATACACAACCAGAACAGATAAAATGTTATGGAAGGACTGTGTGCAAAGATGTGTAAAGTAATTAATTGTTAAATAATTTGTATTTTAAAGGGATGAGGTCCAGGGCAATCATAATCCCTTTTAGAGATTCTACAGATTATAATTTAAAAAAATATATAATTATAATGACACACTTTTTAATATATATATATAATATATATAATTTGGATAATTCTTTAAAGTTTAAAGAAATTCTATATAATATCAATATTTTTGGTGTCAAAAGATTAAAAATTGGGTACAGATAAAAAATATCAGTCCATCAAAAAATGGCCTTGCTAAGTTGTAATATATTGGGGCTTCAAGGAGCCAAGTTAAAGGAATAGTCATTCTTTTGAAAGATCTTTGATCTAAGGAAATAATATATCCTCTAAAAGATAAATTAGTGAATACTTTGAATTCAATAATGATAGATTTAAATAAATTATATATTTTTCTAAGTATATTATGTTCTTTTTCTACCTAACAAATTTGAACAAAAATTTTCCAAATACAATTTCTGGCTATAAATTTGAAGAAATTTTCTAAGTCAAATTTCCACCTAACAAAATTGAACAAAATCCATTAAGTCCAGCATTCCGCCTTTTATATTTCTGTTGCTACAGAATTCCTGTTAACTTAACAGGAAAAATGTAAACATTTCGTCTAAGGTTTATAGTTATTCAGACGGATTTTCTCTTTATTCCATGTCCGCCTTAAATCTGTCTAAATAATTCAATTTTAAGCGGATTCCGCCTGGAATCCTGCTAAATTAAAGCGGAATCCACCTAATATTTTCATACGGGTTTGCAATTAGACTTCTTGTATCATGACATCTTAGCATAGAAATGAGCAAAAGTAACAAATTTCCATTTCTTATAGCTTCTGTATGCATTTTTATACGTAAATATGTGCTACGGCCTAAATTGACTCTAAATAATGTTCAGTCTTGCATGACCTAAGACCATTTTATACTCATGTGGTATGCTTTTGTAACTTTTCTTTCAATTTAAAGTACATTTAATATATATGGAAGAATAATTTATGGTAAAAACCTTCAAAAACTTCAAATTGGTTGGAAAAATGCATGTTTATGTAAGGCTCCCTTAATTCGAAAATCTCAATTTTCAGGCACAGGCTCATATAAATTTGACTTTTGAATAATTGTAATAAATCTGATAAATCAAATGAGTGTTCAGTTGCTTTTAATACCTAATATATTATATCTAAGAACATTTAAAAGCAAATTTTGCAATATTTAAATTTTAAAGCCCAAATCTTGATAGTTGAAATTATTTGATTTAAACGTCAAAATTAAACATCCAAATTTCAATATTAAAATAGCCATAGTTTCTATGATATATATCCTATGGCCATGAAACTTGGCCAACTATCTTATAATTCCATAAGCTTAGTTTATTAGAATCGGTCAAGTCTTTCTATACTATTAGGTCCGAGGACACAGTTATCGTCCTTAGATTTTCGTTGTCTACAAATATAGTCCCTAGTGTGGACAGTGTATAACTTGCAAATTTTGTTCATACACTTTCCAAATTTATTTCTTTATATTTTATGCATGAAATATTAAGTAAAGGGATGAAATTACATGTTAAAAAAATTTGGGTGCTGAATCTTTATATTAAGTAGTGATTTGGTCCAGTTCAAAAAGGTCAAAAACTAGTATGTCTAAAGCTGTCAAACTGAATTTTAGACCCCCTTAACATAGAATTGTCAATATTTTAAGTTAGAGCTGGTAGACTTTTCTATAATTTTGATATTATTTGTCCCAATAGTAGTACACTACACTGTAAAAATCTTTTTGAGATAGAGCAGGTGCGATTTTTTTAATTTGAATTTGTTGTCTAAAAGAAATGCACTACGAAATAACCGTGTTATCGGGCCTGGTTCCCATGGGAATGCCGATAGTTTGTTGAAAAACACGTCCTCCAAACGTAACAAATATGTTGTCAATGAAGAAATCAAGCATCTTGATAATGTCAGTTTCAAAGAATTTTTTGTTTGAATAGAGTGACTTTTTACAAAGTAGGATTTATCCCTCCCTGATACATTCCTTGATAGTTGTTAATGAACTCATTAAAAGCACTGAAAGATTAGTAGTAGACACTTAATAGAGGCCGGGATGAAACGGAATTTTACAGGTTTTTGTGTAGTTTAGTGTAGTGACATGATTATTTACTATATGACTCTATGTGGAGCGTACGGCCTTGAATGTAATTGAATGTATAATTTCATTCTTTTAAAAAGACTTCCGTGTACTATTTACGTCATACCACCACCACATTGTTGGCTGCTTTGTTGGCCGGTACGAACACAAAACGCTTTCCAAGTACTTGAATTTGGTACTTAATCATAGAAATTGGCGTATTACTTACTCTTTTATTCATTTCTAAACTATCTTCGAAATGTGATATGCGAATATCAACAATATTCAGACATTTATTTAAATAGGAATCAAGTGACTTTTTGTCAGATTTCACCCGTTTACACTGTTTTTTACAAAAGGATGAAAGAGCATATTTAATAACTTGACGACACTCTTCCCAATTTGTTTTCGACAGTGGACGATATTTTGGTCCTTTTTTCACAAAGTTTATAACCTCTCGGTCTTGAACGATGTTGAGGTCCCTGTCATTGCATGGCCATAAGGATCATATCTAAACTTCGATGTTTAACAGTCTCATGTTGAAGGACCATTATTTTCTATACTGACGTCTGATGTAACTGACGTATAATTACAAATTAAACTTCTACTGTTCTTTTTTTATACGAATAAAAAATTATAGGTGGCTTTATGTTATCAAAATATGGAGGTATAAAGTTTTGAACGGTAGAGTCATGAAAATACTAGAAAAATTAATAAAACCAATACCTCTTTTAGTGTATTTTATTTTTCTGAAAATACTTTTTATGATCTTCAGGTTTGTCAATTTGAGGGAATAGTCTATGGGGACAAAAAGCGGTAATAATACGTGTACACTCATATGTTGGACTGAAATACGATTTTGTATCACACTCGTTATAAACACAGGACAAAATCTGAAAATATAAGAATTCTTAGTAAAACCATAGAAGGGGGCAAATATGATGACCTAAACTTAAATTTGAAGAAATAGAAAAAATGTAAAAATAATAAACTGTTGACACAGAGATATGTCTCGCCTATCGGCATAGAATTCAGATCAAGACAATCTGACGAACAACAACATCGCTTATTAATTCAAAGTCGCTGGATCATGTCCTAGGGGGCAGGGCCTCAAAATAGTCGTCAAACTGATATGTACTGATAGTAATGCAACTTTATACAAAATATCATTGATCTATCACATGTAGTTCTTATCAAACTGACTTAAGCAGAAAACTACTAAACATTGAAAATTGTTAATTAATTCAAACTGACTGGACCATGACCTAGGGGGCAGGACCTCAAAATAGTCGTCAAACTGATATGAATTGATAGTAATGTAACTTCATACAAAATATCATTGATCTATCACAAGTAGATCCTATCGAACTAACTTAAGCAGAAAACTTAATATTGAAAATTGGTAATTAATTCAAACTCACTGGACCATGTCCTAGGGGACAGGGCCTCAAAATAGCCGTCAAACTGATATGATCATATGTCTAAGCTTTGGTTTATACAGTAATCCGACAACACTTCATTTTACTATCTGTTCTGGTAAATACTACATCAGCCAATGAAATTTCAGCCTTCCCATTTTTGACGATGTAAATCAATCCGACAAAACCAGAGAATCCTAATGGTCTTTAAACAGAAAGTAGAATGGAGCGTGTTAAGATCCGCGTAAGCATAGTTTGGACACACAATATCTGTAATTTAATTAGATTGGTGTCTAAATGAACATAAAAAACTGCATTTATTTATTGTTTACTGAGGCCTGTTGGTGATCATTACAGATAGAGAGTTGTGTTTTAAATTTTTAAGTGAAAATTTACGGCGTTTACTTTTAATATTTTGCGTTTATCTAGAAAAATATAATAGATTTAAAATAAACAAATAGTGCAAGGTGTCTGAATATATTCTATAGTAATGGTCCCATTTGTACCATTTGGTCTCTTATGAGTTTTGTTGTTTTATTGCCTATTATCTTCATAATTTATCTACAGAGAAACCTTTTATTTGCAAAATGGTATAGACAAGAACAGATTTAAAAATAAATAAATTATAATTACGGTCATTTTCTTTCATTGGGGTTGGGGGCGTGGGAAGAATCATGGGAATTTCTCTTAGTTTTTCAAGTCTACACCTTGAAATAGGAAAAAACAATCAATCAAGACTCCCTTTCCAAAGACATAAACATTTCACCCTCCCCAAAAAAAACACCAAAAACCACCAGCGAACAATTACACACAAATTTCTCAACACTTTTGTTCGGAATAGCAAAACAATAAAACGCGTTAAATTTCTATTGCATTGTAAGTTTGAAATATTGCATTAATACTTGATCTAGAACATCAAGTGTTGAAGTTGTTTGCCACTTCAGGGAACTTCATTTGTATATGCTGATTACGGTCTC
The DNA here is from genome assembly GCA_017311375.1 of Mytilus coruscus. Lineage (NCBI taxonomy): Eukaryota > Metazoa > Mollusca > Bivalvia > Mytilida > Mytilidae > Mytilus > Mytilus coruscus. The sequence goes on along the minus strand of CM029602.1, from coordinate 24,643,539 downwards.
ATTTCTATTAACCACACCTTCATTCAATATAAGCTTTAGATGAAAAAATACTCTGCTAGAAGAAATTGTTGAAAATATGGGTTTAGGTTTTAACAGTTGAGGCGAGCGGAGCGATGCGTAAAAATTGATGTCTTTCGAGTCAAAATTATAATCATTAACTGTAGCAGGAGCAGTGGCGGATCCAGAGGGGGGTCCGGGGTTTGGAATCCCCCTTTTTTGGACGATCAATGCATTTGAATAGGGAGATATGATTGCCCCCTTTGAAAATGACTGGATCCGCCCCTGAGGAGTGTACGATGAGGGTCGAACCCTGAACAGTTAGGGCAAGTATGGACACACCATTCAAGCTTGATACAGCTCTAAATTTTTATATGATTCATTATCGCTGTTTTACGAAATTTTCCTTTGATCTTACTGACTGATAATTTCCATTCTCTTATCGCTAGAAATTAAGGGCACACGTGCCGTTGTCAATGAAATGAACAACGTCGCCAAAGGTAAAATAGTGATAAACAGATTATCATTAGTCATCTCATCTCGATTGCTTTTCTCACTTTCGCCGTACCGGCTCAAGCGAGAAAATCAATCTCGCTGAGATGACCAATGTAATCTATAATAAATATCTGACACATCATAGGTTTGTGACACATAATGAACGTGTTGTAAGATTTTAAAAAGTTGAAATTGGACATTTACCTATTATATTGTCCAGTATTCCAAATTTAAATATATTGTTACATTCAGCATATCAAAAAATCCTAAGAATTGCTTGTTTCGGTTCCGTTTAATCCCTAATTCCTAAACAGTTATTGTCTGGCAACAAAATAATTATGGACGAAAAACACATCGCCATAACATTATACGGCGGCAAATTTATAGTATAAACAATTGAATACAACCTTTCGATTCCCAAAATAGAATAAAATTAATGGTCCATTATAGTGGTCATTACATTATCAATGTCCGATTTTTGTCCATTTTTGTGTCTATCTTGAGAAAAGTAAAATATAAAGAGAAACTTAAACAGCAAGGCAAAATTAACAAAAAAATGAACATACTGGAAATTCATATATTAACTTCTTATAGAAAAAACGCTAACGCTAGGTATAAAGATATTGACAAATATTATGCCTTACCTTGTTAAAATTACCATAGAGCATCTATAGTTTAATAACTTTAACCGTATGTTCATTATTGACTCCGTATGTGCATTACTGTAGACCCATCGATTAAAACTAAACTTTGCAATTTATATTTTAACAATTTTCCAACAAAAGCTGATGTGATTTTTTTCATCTTAAAACGAGGTACCAACATGCCAAGGTTTGTCTCTTTTCAAATCTCAACCATTTTCCAAACGATAGCATCAGATTTGAGCCGGGTTTATATTAATTCCGCAGAAGCAGATCGGAATCAATTATGACGTAGACAGTAATCATTCTAATCGTAATCATGTTCATTGACCATAACGACGATGAAAGCACATCATATAATGACGTTTCGACATCATTTGCATATGATGAAGTAAACCAAACCACATCACATAAGGTTATATGCACATAATATAATGACACAACCACATCATATAAAGATGTGTGTACATTATATAAGGGAAAATGCACATAATATAAGTATATTTGCACATCATATAAGTATATTTGCACATCATATAAGGATCTTTGCACATCATAATCATATAAGTACATTTGCACATCCTATAAGTACATTAGCACATCATATAAGGATTTTTGCATATCATAAAAGAATGTTTGCACATCATATAAGGATCTTTGCACATCATATAAGTACATTTGCAAATCATGTAAGTATATTTGCACATCATGTAAGTATATATGCACATCATATAAATATATTTGCACATTACATAAAGATGTCAGGACATCATATAAGGATACTTCCACATAATATAAGGATATTTGCACATCATATAAAGGTGTTTGCACATCATATAATGACAAGTGCACATCATATAAAGGTAAATGCACATCATATAATGAAAATGGTCATAACAAGACAGTTTGGGCGTTCCATACACGTTGACTATTTATTAGTACAGTAGTAACGCAGGCAAACACATCAGTAGAATATGATTTGGGCTATTTTTACTGATTTTTTGGTAGTGTTCCGTGAAGGACCACAAACGTTCATAACATCAAACTGCAATTACGACCCTGGCAGCAATATGACAGCAATTCTTAGACAGGCTGCAACTACAACCCCTAACAGAACGTCGAACCCAAAACAGATAATATCCTCTTCTGCAATGGCATAAACTGTGAAGCCAATTTACCATCTGATCAACTAAAAAAACCAAACAGGGTAACATGCATTATGATCAACATCTAAACAGCCGATTTAAAAATGTGAAATAATGACAATTATAACATGCATATGAAAAGAAGAGAATCCCATATCTGATTGGACATGAATTAAAATGGCTTGCAAATGAAACCCTTTTTTTTAAATATATTTTAAATTAAAGGTTTTTCCCTGAATTTTTTTAATCTTTTATATGTATTTGCTAGTATCATTACAAAGTTATGTTAAAAAAATGAAAATGGAAATGGGAAACGTGTCAAAGAGACAACAACCCAACCAAATAGCAGGAAAAAGCCAATTGCCACCAATGGGTCTTCAACACAGCAAGAAAATCCCGCACCTAGAGGCTGGCTTCAGCTGACAATTATATATACTTGTTAAAAGCATGGAATTAGACAAGAATGTGTATGTGGTACTTGAATTTAATACAATAATTCATCTTTATAACTTCAAAAATCTTCTAAAAAATAAGAGTTTTTTTATTGGCAATGAGACAACTTCGCCTTCCACCAGAGACCAAAATTTTTCACTTTTGCAATTAGCTACGGTATGGCCTTATCACAGAGCAATATCCACATGCATATATATATGAATTTGTTGTCATTAAATTCTACAGGAAAGCAATGACTTCAAATGATCCTTTTGTTTAGTATATATCTCATCTTTCATTCCACCCAACTGTCAAACGACATACTCTCCGTTTATGTTTGAAAGGTTCTAAATTGTTGAAAAGATGTGTAAGACTATTTTCTTAAATCTGCATTTAGTCGTCATCTAAAAATGAGACTTGAGTTAAAATATCGACTTTAACATTTCATTCATTTCTTCGTAATCTTACACAAAACCACAATTAAAGAAAACGCTACCCTCCATAGATGACAAATGAAAAAAATAAATACATTAAGACGAAATGTCATCTTTAACAAGGTTCTACATTTGACCTTGATATATTCCTAAAAGATTACAAAAGGCTTGCAGGATCATTTTTGGCCCCACCCCTAAATTTCATTTAATTTGTCGTATTGTTGCTCTCTACTACATAGCTTCTGACAATAGTGGCATTTTCAGTCTATCTCGCAGTGCATTCTGTTGCAAAGGTCTGTATAATATCTTGTCAATCTGGGGCCATTTTAGGTCATTATAGTCCTTACTCCTTTCTAAATAATATGCAATTTTCATATGTTATGACAACTATGCAAGTAGATTCTTTACAAATAATAGTTTAAGAAATAGTTTTTTCTTGCAACTGCAACTCCTTTCAGCCAGCAAACATTATATCGTTTGTCGTGAAGTTAAAGAATAGATCTAGCGATCGAGACATGGCATTTTTTGAAATGAATATACAAATTTGTGTCGAGAGCATGTGTGTAAACTTAAAAAAAAATTTGAAAGCAGACTCTCGAATTTATTGCCTGGTAAAATTGGATGAAAAAACAAATGCAGAAAATTTGGCTTACTTTGGTAAATAAAAAAAACATACATGGAAATAAAATGTTTAAGAGGCATGGGTATGCCTTCCCAATATTATACTTAGATTGTAAATTCAGGACAATACAAGCATCAAACAAATGTTGCTAACTATTGTTTAATTTAGAAAGGAGGAACGTATGATGATTCTTGAAATTAATAAGTAATTTTCATTTGTAGCTGCATTCATTATGACAATTTGCATTTTTTTTTTTGGTGGCAAAATTCTTTGAAAAAAGTCAAGTTTATTTCTTGTCAATTGAATACGCTTTAGAATTTGCAATAATTAGCAAAATGACAGATACATACTCGATGTTTTCACATACTATGACACTCCAGTGTAATAGTCTTAATCAAATAGGTCAGAAGTTCTATTGACGTCACTGCAGAAATCAATTTTCTCGCTAAATACTTTTCATTTTTTTCTCTTCAGATTAAAATTTGAAAAAAATGAAAAATGTTTAGCGAGGTTATTGATGTCTGCAGTGACGTCAACATCACCTCTGTGCTTTTATATTGAGTCTATTACACTGGAGTGCCATGTTAATTTTAAAGGAGCTAAAATTATCTATCATTTTGCTAATTATTGCAAATTCTAAAGCGTGTTTTATAGTGATTAAGATTATAATACAATGTTGACTGCTGTACCCCTATTTTTAAAATTGTTTACCTATTACAAATGTATGTCTGTTTGTTTTGGTCACACATTGTTGTCAATATAATGAAATTGTATGCGACTGTCATACAAGGGAGAAGTTAAGCTAGCAATAAAACCAGGTTTAATCCACCATTTTATACACAAGAAAATGCTTGTATAACGTCAGGAATATGACAGTTGGTATCTATTCGTTTGATGTGTTTGAGCTTTTGATTTTGCCATTTGATTACTGACTTTCCGTTTTGAATTTTCCTCGGAGTTTGGTATTTTTGTTATACTACTTTTTTCTTGATAAAGCTTGGAAACAACTTGGCTGCTAAGGTCTATTGTGCATAAATTTTTCTTCTTCTTTCTTTGGAAAAAAAAAACAAAAATCTTGATAATGTGAAAATACCTGTCATTTTTTATGATTTTCCCAATATTTCCGTATCATACTGTTAATGCAAACAGTTCGTATTTCAAAAATAGGGATGGTAATCCTATTTTTTATCTGATTTTATTTTTATTTTTACAGGCAGAATAGTATATTTTGCTCTCAACTGATTAAGATTTTGAGTCAATATCTAGTAAAATCGTACTGAAATGAATAATTCATATATTACCATCTGTGCTGTTCTTTGTGCAGAGTGCGTCATACATTTCAGAACAATACGCTATCTTAATCAGGACTGTCTCTTGTTGAAAAGTTGCTATCAAACATCTTCTACTCCCGTCATCTAGCAAAATAAATTAAGAGAGAACGATCAACATAAATGCATTGTTAAGTATCTTGTTTCCAATGAATAAAGGTCATATCAGGTATACATTGAAGATATATCACTGACGGGTGGAATGGAATTTCGCATAAAACATCATCTGCCAGAAGAAGACATGATTGTGCAATGCAAAAGGTACATTTGAACAGAATTTCAATATAGACAAATATTTGACCAATTTATACCTATATTTTAGATTATTAGAATCAGTACCAACGGTAATGCTAATACCTTCACTTAATGTATAGGAAAGGCTGTTCAAATTGGATACAGACATATGTCGCATCGAGAAGTAAACTACAGGATGATGCATAGATATTTTCAATCACAATGTTATTTTACCACAGTGACTACATAATTGATTCAGTATACATGAGTCTCAATGATAATTTTCGACATCAAGGGAAAAACAATAAAAGACTGAGCACTTAAATTTTAACATCAAAACTAGCATACGGGTCATGAACGTGAATGTGTGTTGTATTATTACATTGATATATTTCACAAAATCAGTGCATAGCAGTTGTGCCTATTTTTAATATTTAGAAAAACTCAAATATTCTCAATTAAAAAACAACGTAAGGCTTTGTGCAAGCATTGAAAACTTATATTAGTTTTATAAAGTACGATATATAAGAAGATGTGGTATGAGTGCCAATGAGACAACTCTCCATCCGAGTCAAAATTTATAAATGTAAACCATTATAGGTCAAAGTACGGTCTTCAACACGGAGCCTAGGCTCACACCGAACAGTAAGCTATAAAGGGCCCCAAAATTACTAGTGTAAAACCATTCAAACGGGAAAACCAACGGTCTAATCTACATAAAACGAGAAACGAAAACACTTATGAACCACATCAACAAACGACAACTACTGAACATCAGATTAGTACGAGCATGCAATGAAAAATAAGATTTTATCTCAGCAGTGTGAATATAAAAATAAATTACGGGAAATGACTTCGTCCGACTTCTGTATCAACTGCATACCCTAAAATATTGGAGCCATATTCCTTGGGAAGGCTGCAAATTAGATTTTGACTGTGTTAAATCAATGTAGTAGTATGTGCAAAACATTTTTGTGTAGATTCATACCAAGTGCTATTTGTTCCGTTATCTGCAATATCAAAATACATATTTGAAACAGAGAAAATAAGTGCAAGGATCGTATAACAAACATGTGTATAACATATCCCTATAGGACAAGATTTGACAACATATACATTAAATAAGACCTAAGACAAACATCAATTAGGCAGCATCACAGTTAAAGGAATAAAAACATGTAACAGAAATTGGTCAAAATAAAATCTTAAACCAACTGTTCATCGTCACATCTAGAACAGCATTGAGATTATCAAAGATCTGCCTTTACCACTTAATTTCAAGAATGTCAAAAAGACAATAAAAATATGAAAACGACACTGAATAGGTTGAATACTAAACCAGTCTGATTCGATGTTTCATGATACACTGCGTGCAGTTTAAATTGTTGACGAATACAGCATAAAATTATACATATAGAAACCACTATTGTAGTGAGCAATCGTCGACTGGAGTAAGTTTAGGTTGTACTTTTTAAATACAGCTGTTTTACAAATCACGCCTCTATTGGGGAGATATATATTATATTCATAGATATTTTGTACTGTTTACCTACTGGTTTCCCGATATAATCTCTATGTTTCATCTTGAAAAGACATAATTTAGGTATGTTACCAGTATAAATCCACACGAATAGCGGCGAATTTGAATTCTATTGAAGACTCAAAGTGAAAGGAGGGGTAGTACAGAAATTTAGTTTAAGTTTAAAACTCTAAGAAGATTTGGGTATATTACTGTTAAACATATGCCACACAGCCTTATATTTTTGGCCTTTAACAAAATAGTAGAATTCATATGAGCTGTCCATTCTAGGATATGATTTTTTTACGAAACTTCAAGGTATAAGTGGTACAGTTTTAGCCGTAAAAGGAGTTCCTATGGGAAATTGCATTGTCTATATTTACAGAAGTGCAATCTCAATGAAGGACAAACTAACAAAACAACTTTATTCACAGAAAATACAGTTATTTCTATGAAAAGATCAGTATGTGTCTACAAAGTTGAAACTTTGTTGTTCATGGATGTTATTCCAGTTGGACGGGTCCTGTGTACTGAAATGAATTGTATTTGCAATTTCACTCTTTTGTCTTTACTATATCTTGTATGGATTTTTGCGTAGATTTTGTTTAAACTTACAACTTTTAAAGGCTTGTTGAAACTGCTATTTATCATCTTTTTTAATGTATTCCTGTCAGCCTATATATTTTAATATATAGCAAAATATATACGGAGTAAACTGTTAAGTGTAAGAAATCATCTCAGATGCACTGTTAAATATAGTTATAAATTGCCGTCTATAAAGACCGTCATAACTGATAAAAGATATCCCAAAATTCAGATCAGAACGTATGAAATGTGAATGATCGCCAATGAGACCTGACCCAAACAAAAAAATTGAGGAACAAATCATGGTAACAAATGATAAACAAATCGTATGATTTCTTTGTGATTTGAAAGTGATAAAATTTCACATGCAAATGAGCTAACAAATCACAATAACAAATCATGAACAAATTGCTTACAATTCATCAAATCGTAAAGAAATTGTAAAGAAATTGTTATCAAATCTTTAACAAATCAGAAGTAAATCATATTCGTACCTCATGCAAATCATAAACAAATTGTTTTCAAATTATGAAGAAATTATTAACAAATTGTTATCAAATCTTTAACAAATCAGAAGAAAATCATATATTCCTACCCCAAGCAAATCACAAGCAAATCGTAAATAAATTGGCATCAATCATCAATTCACAGATTAAATCATTTACATCCAGATCAAAAATATGTTCTGCCCCTGAAAACCCCAAACTTTGAAGCGCAATTGTCTTCATTTTACCTTTAATAGCTACTCCTCTAATTGTAAAAAGGAATACTATCTTTGGTTGCGATGAGGGACGAATTGTTCCCTCTGTGTAGGTTTCTCTTACTTTTCTCCCGAATTTGACTATAACGAAATTTGAAAAAACATAGGCAACCACGTGTACTTAGTAGAATGATGTCGAATAGGTGATGGGTCTTAGTCTTGGTCCAAATCTGCTACATTGTATTATAGCTTTGTCCATTTTGCCCGGGACCTGGTCAGTAAACAACAATTAAAACATTGAACTTGCCAGTGAATTTTGTCTGCTGGCACGGGAAGCTAGTCTTGAAATGAATGTTTTGATCTGTTTACACATCTTTTACACATTTTTTTTTGAAAATTAATCCTTACAGCACAAAAATATCATGATTATAACGAGATACTGAAATGCACAGTTTCTGAATTTTAAAGGTTAATTAACGTTTGAATAGTATTAGTTGAATATGTGAAATTATAAATAAATAACTGAGATTCCTTACCACCATCATCTTTCATAGACTGAATGAAACTCCTCATCTTGCAACCTTCTTTGTTCAGTTATTATAGAACAGTATTTGAAATTTAAATTTGACCTCAACCGGAAGTCAGAGATAGATAAACAAAGAAAGTTTGAATGCATTAATATTTTATTCATTGTAGCAAATCATCAATGAATCACACCAAGATAGCTAACAAAGTTAACAAATCATTTTCAAATCATTTTATATGATATTCAAAGTTAACAAATCATAACGAAATCACACCATTCTAGCTAACAAAGTTAACAAATCTCTTTCAAATCATTTCATACGATATTCTAAGTAAACAAATCATAAAGAAATCACACAAAACAGAAACAAATTGCTTACAAATCATACAATAGAAAGAAATCACAAAGAAATCAGTTTTAGGAATTTGGAAAATTCTGATTTGTTTATGATTTGTTTAATGAATCGCAAGCAAATGGTACTAACAAATCGCAGCATCATGATTTGAAAGAGATTTGAATACGATTTGAAAGCAATTTGTTCATTTATTTTCTGTTTGGGCAGCTATACACTAGAGACCAAATTAGGAAGATTTATCAAAATGCCTTTTATTTCATGACTATCAATTAAATTTATGTCACATTCAAGGAGATATTTATCAATTATGGGCTTTTGACGAGGTCAATACGTTATATATGGACCTGTTCAGATTATATTGACCGAGGACGAAGTCCGAGTGTCAATATAATCTAACAGGTCCATATATAACGTATTGATTGAGTGAAAGTCCTTAATTTATATATTACATAAATTATGTAAGTAATATTTTAGGAAAATGGTGTTCAATGTTCTTTCTGTGTATTTCTAAATAGTATTTTGCAAGAAGTTTAACATTTTATTGAAAATATCAATAGTCTTTGAACAATTTCATAGCTTGTTTTAGCTTTCTTGTATTCTCAGCGTCTGCGCTTAAAATAAAATTCTTGATATCTCCTTCTAATAAACTTGCAAATTGTCTTTTCGAATCGTGGGTCAATCGTCTACTGCGGCACTTCCTCCATGTTTGTTATGTGTGACGTCATGACGTCATGAATCTAAATTTAGCAAGATTTCTTATATTGACTGTCAATATACATGTATATAAATAGAAACATAGCGTCAATATACATAAAAATAGAAACAAGGCTTCAAATACATAAAATTAAATTTAAAACACGTGATCGTAATATCAAATGAAAACAGGAGAATTCTACACTATATGTAATCTATACATTTATCTATTGGTATGTTGGGATTCGTTTCAGTTCAATCACTGCAGTAAAATATCTAGAACAACCTAATCCTTAAAATACTCACGACTTGAAGTATTACACACAAACTTCATCCTTTCTTGGCAGCTGCGAATCGGTCGTTCACTTGTAGAATAACATTGATGACCACTTTGAACACTTGTTCTTGAGTCGAATGTATTAGGTTTTACCATACCTAATTATAATATAAGACTAAGTTATAAAATGTCTAGTCAATAAAACAAACGGTTGAGAAGGGATTGCAATAATAGTTGGTATTACACCAGGATTAGATAACTTGGTGGTATTTGGCGAAACCTTTCGGAACCTTGGGTTCTAAATGCTCTTCGATAAAAGTTTGCCTTTTTAAACATTTTTTAATCGAACTTATGAGTCTTTTGTAGTGTCTGAGTAGAAAGTTGATGAGCCAGGGGTATGTCAAAGAACGTCTCGTCCTCTTTCTAAAAAAAAATCATCGGAAGATACCAAAGAGTAAAATCACAAACATACTGAACTCCGAGGAAAATTCAAAACGGAAAATCCTAATCAAGACCTTGTTGATAAATATTCCGTATCAACTTCAAAATAATACACGATTGTCTTAGGGTACATAGATTTATTCTGACGAGGAAGCTCCGAGCATACTCGGAGGATGCCCGGAGCTTTTAAAGAAGGCTCTTCTCAGCAGTTTATGTGAAAATAATTATCATGATCCATTAAGATGTCAATCAAATCTATTGCACTTTTATAATAAGGAAAGTAGAGCATTGTAGAGGAAGCTCAATTAACACCTGTGTAAACATCTGGTCTATTCAAACAAATCTTGGGTTAATTTTACAAAACTATAAAATAGACGAGAAATTCTTCAATATTACTGTACAATGCTTGGTATCAAGTCTTCACAGAAAGAAAATGTTTTAAAACATTTTCTTAATAATTATCATTCTTTTCCAATACACATGATTCAAAAAATACTTAAAATTTATATTCAAAATATAAATATATTTTAATTTATACTATATAAAATTAAATATAAAAGTCTTCAAAGACACAAACTATGGTTATTGATTTAAATGATACTACCAAAACATAGTACATTCAGTTTCATGTGAAAAAGTGTTGATCATTTTTATATTCCATTTAATTTGACAGTTGTTATAAATTAACCCTCTATTTCATTGCAAAAAAGTTTTTTGAGTCGTAAACATGTATCTTGGGTGTTTCAAAGCAATATAAATATTCTATTTTGTAAACAGGGAAAAAAGGGGGAGATAATTGGATTGGTTAACTTCTGGTGATGTTTACTTTCTTATATGCACTGAAAAGTTATGTTATATTTTACTGTAGTAGAGGACGGATAAAACTTTATTAATGTCAAGTATTTCTTTATTGAAAACATAGAAAACTCTACACATTTTTTTTTTAAATATATAATAATTAAACAAAGACTTATAGAGGAAAATAATTTTACTCATGCCAAGTATATTTAAAACAAAGCTAAATCTGCACAATTAAAAAAAAGCCAATTAAAGAAAGACGCACTAGAAAGAAAACAATGGTGGTATTACCCCTCAAACCAGGCTTCCCTAATGAATTACAATTTTTCCTAAAGACGCCATAATTTCTATAAAAGAACTTCGTTTGCTATTTAAAAAAAACCATATTACCATTGTTTAGTTAGGAGCATTACTTAAACAAGTAATTTTCAAAATTACCTATACAAGATATGTTGAAAACAAGGCTGTTTCAAATATTACTTCTATTTCATGAATTAGTAACTTCTGTTAATATTATTTTATAGGTGTCCATTCATACAGGTTTTACTAGCTTTAACAAAATTTCACAGACATCTGGTTATTTTCCCCATGAAATGATTTTATCTTAAACTATTTAAATCCTCCACAAGCACTTATTGCCTTTCTGATGCCACACTTCTTGGTCAAAGATTGCCCTCTTGGGGCTATTAAAATATCATTTCCTTAAAATCTTAGAGATAGACAGATATAACTAAATGGAACCTTCAATTAAGACTTGAAGTTATTTATAATTTGAATCTTAATCAAAACAATTACATATGTTCCTTAAATAATTGTAAGTACTAAGTTTTTGAAGTTGTATAAAATAATTTATAAAAGTAATGTTTTGTCATTATTCTTAAAGTAACCTCTCTATACTCATCTCAAATTGGATAAATACTTAATTTTATTTAATGAAATGGTATGAAAATTCTAAAAAAACTACATTTAGTCCATGCTTCTATGATAATTAAAATAACTATTTAGTTATTAAATAATTTTAAAAACAAAAATACCTATATAAGGGAGCTACCATTTGATTTCTATGGGGGCTAGGATGAAATTTGGAAAAACGTAGGCAGGACAGGAGTTTTGAGTAAAAAAAGGCAGGAAGAACAACTTGGCAAAAAAAAAGGCAGGATGACAATTTATGTAAAAAAGTCAGGATAAACTAATAAAAAAGGCAGGACCGAATCGAGTGAAAAATAAAAATGCAGGACAGAGATTACAACTAAAAAATGCAGGACAAAATTTTCATCCCCCTAAGTGACTAAAAAAATAACTTGCCACCAGACTGTTGTTTGTGTCTTGATAACTTTTATGTAGCATATTATATAATATAAAATAATAAAATATTTTTAAATCATATCATCTAATTTTAAAATTTGAGAATTTTTATTATAAAAAGGAATAATAATTAAATATAATCAGAAAATATTTAAATGACTTTTACTTTTGTGGAGACTTGAGATTTCTTTCCAATATTACACAGTTCTGTTGAAGAATTTCTAATCTATTTTATAGTTTTGTAAAATTTCGTGCAAAATGTCTTTGAATAGACCAGATGTTTACACAGGTGTTAATCCAGTTTCCTCTATAATGCTTTACTTTCCTTATTATAGAAGTGGTGTAGATTTGATTGACATCTTAATGGATCATGATAATTATTGTCACATAAACTGCTGAGAAGAGCCTACTTAAAAGCTCCGAGCATCATCCGAGCATGCTCGGAGCTTTCTCGTACGAATAAATCTATGATCCCTTAAAGTATAGATTCTGGGTACTTTGTTTATCATCTTAATAACGTGTTAAAGTATTCTTTTAATTGTCTTTATGAATGTTTCTTTTATTTCTTAGTCTGTTTTTTGTGATATCCATTTGACGTGGCTCTGTACTTATACATCCCGTCATTGTGTTATTGAGCTATGGTAAATTCGTGTATTCTTTCATTTTACTTATGTGCTTTGTCTATATGCCTTTTTGTGTTTCTGTTTTACATATTTATTTGTTTTTATAGTGATTAAGATTATAACACAATGTTGACTGCTGTAACCCAATTTTTGACATTGTTACCTAATATGTCTGTTTGTTTTGTTCACACATCGTTGTCAAAATAATGGAGTGCTTTGCGACTGTCATACAACCACCACTTTCTACATAAGAAAATGTCTGTACCAAGTCAGAAATATGACAGTTGTTATCCATTCGTTTGATATGTTTGAGCTTTTGATTTTGCTATTTGATTAGGGACTTTCCGTTTTGAGTTTACCTAGGCGTTCGGTAACTTTGTTATTTTACATTTTTTTGTAGATGAAATTCGCATCTGGCCTTCAAAGTTGTACTCCTGGTATCTATTAGAAGTTTATTTTCAGGTAAATGCAGAAATTCCATACCACTAAACAAGAAGGTTGAAGGACTACAGTGTGACTCTTTCCTACAAAACGCTTTATATATAGGCAAACCTGAACATTTCCAGTTGGCTTCTACATTCTTTTTGGTCATACATGTATATCTTTAGCTGTTTCGGTTCTCATACATCCTTGGCTTTCAAATGTTCGGCTTTGAGCGATCCTGATAAAGGTAAATCCAAAAAAGCGCATCGGATGCATGAAATTTCTAACGTTTTCATTTTCTATTTTTTTTTATTTAGACAGCTTTGTTTTAATATCATTATATTTGTGTAGAATATAAAAAAAATCGTTCTAGCCCCTCATATCACGTTTCAGTGAAATTTTGCAGGTCTATGGAACATATTTTCCTACATGTATGATAATAAAGTTATGAATGTATTTTGTCGGGCAGTAAATACCACTTTTTGACAAATGTTTGAATAGGGATTTTTCTTTAATCATGTAAATTTATTATTGTGAATTCAGACATTTTATTTGTGTTTGTGTTATTGTGAAGGTAGGAATTATTACAAAAATTCGAGATAAGTCAATTCCTGTAAAAAACTGCTCTAAACAAATAAGGCTATCAAAATTATAGATGCGAGTTTGCTTCTTTTTTTTTGTATGTCTACGAAAGATTTCCCGTCACAATTTAGAAATAATAAAAACACTTCTTAATTTTCTGACCGGTATTAATGTTTGCCTATAATTAATTTCATTTTCATTTTAACAGGTTTTCGGGAGTTATCAAAGAACACCATCTACAATGATTATGCTGTTACGTCTTGTGAGAATTACATGTCATTGTCAAAGAATAATATAAACTGCAATAATTGTCTTGGCTAGTTAATTCAGTAGGTTGTAACCTCATGCACAAATTCACTGTATCCCGTATGCAAACGAATGTACTGTCGTAAGGTATTTGCAGATGTAAACTTGCAGATGCAATTTATTAGATAAGACTATATTAGATGTATCATACTATATCAGACTTTCTTAACATTTGTGTGATGAAAAAAAAGTGACAATTAATTTCAACATACTATTACACAATCTAAACAGAGGCAGGCCGTTTCCAGATGTGCAAAACATATCTGTTCCTGTACACGGTTCAAGACAAATTGTCATATTCTGCCATGATACATTAACCGATTGGTTTAAACACTGACAAACGTTTCTATGAAATTGGCATTTCAAATATTAAATCATTTTGCATTTACTTCCATGTGGAACGACACAATTATCATCTTATTGTTGCCATAGTAATAGTATATTCCATAAATGTCTTTATTTTTATCATACTTAGTTTTAAATTGATATTTAAAAAATAGTTTTTCTTTAAATCTCTGAACAGTTTGTCTTTTGAAGCACATTCTTATTCTTTTTAAATATGAACATTTTACACTTAAATTGCTTAATGCAGGAAGGATTGAAATCAAGTGAAAACGTAGTTACTATCTTTTTCTAATATTTTGCTGGATAGCCAAGATTGTTGATATTCATCATTTGTCCATTGCTCATTTAAAATTTTGACAACACTCGTATTAAAATTGAGTCAATTTATTCACTATTATGAATGATATACTCACAACATAAATTAAATATAGGTACATAGGTCGATTTGTGCAAGCAAGTAGACATTCATTAACATTTTTTACATTGAATGGATACTTGTTCTCTGGAAACCATCTATGCAAGCTTTTTGGAATGTCCGATATACCTTTTATCTTTAATTTCTTAGGCACACAACCTGCAAAATTAATTTGCGAAAACTAAAGTACAGATATAATTATTTTACAATAGGTTTATATATCAAATAAACTCATCATAGTTACCAGGATTGAAATTTTGTATTTTCGCCAGACGCGGGTTTCGTCTACAAAAAACTCATCAGTGATGCTCGAATAAAAAAAATAAAAATGCCAAATAAAGTATAAAGTTGAAGAGCATTGAGGACCTCTCACTGTTTGTTTCATTAATCTTTAAATTGTGCTGCTCTGTGTGTTTGTTATTAAATTTACTTATTGAGAAGCTATATCAATTAGAGACCTGGAACACAGCGATGGAATAATTACTTTTTGTGAGCAACTTCTATACTAGAGTCCTTGATAACTACCCGGGAACCAAGTAGAGATATATCGGTTCAGTAACTCGTGGACTGTCAGTCGATATCTAGCCAGTTGGACAGTATAGTCATGACTATTAAAATCAATGGTAAATATTGATTCTAATGCACTTCGTTTGCAACAAAACTTTTCGATTTTTTTTTTTGTATGTAATTTCTCACAAAATAAACATGAAAGTCACATTTTGAGCCTCAAAATCTTCTTTTTGTCAACGTTGCATCCATTCTGAAGCGTACAAAAGGTATGCATACGCCTAATGTTTATGGTTGACATCGTGAGTATACATATGACGTCACATTGTTTAGTTGCTAAAGACAATGCAACAGTTTCGAGGACTTTTTCATTTATGTCATTTTACGCTAAAATCATTTATTGTGTTCTTTCATTTAAGTAATACATGTCAAAGAAGTAGGAGAAAGAATGTCAGTGGACAATAATCAAAAGAATGCACATGATAGATAACAATAATAAACATCGATGAAGGCCAAACGGTGACCAAAAGTCGCAAACTGCTACGACATGTGGTATCCTCCTCTTGTTTTCATACAGAAGTGATTCGAGCAAAACTTGTCAAATTATTACTCCCGCTCAAACATAAAGCAATGGCAAAGTCTATGATTTGAATGAGAAAACCCCAGGACAAAAATAATAATAGAAAATGCACGATGGTTAAGTTTCTGAGAAAGTGTCAATACAATCTTATTAAGGAGAGGATGAATAGATTATCCCAAGAATAAGCAGATACAGCGTTAACCGAGTCCTGTTCGAGAGCAGTTACGATGAAACATTGACAGAAACATGAGAAAGACGAACAAACAAATGAACCGACAAACGGACGGACTAACATTTCAAATCAAAAGTTAAAACCATATTTCATAAGCATCATTATGTATGCTACTCAAATGACTATACTATACCTATAAACGATGCCCAGTCTGACAGTAATACGGATGTTTGTATCCAAGCTGCATGTCCTTTTTGTAATGAATTGCCCTAGTCAGTTCTATCAGTTACATAGTTTAATGTTAAAAGTTTGCATATTTTGTTAGCTTCGTGCCAGTTGGATAACGCATGAACTTGAAAAGGAATAAATAATTTAATTTAGAAACTATCTTACATCATTTTGTTATATTACAATTGTTAATTCTGTGGATTAATGTTAGTCAGAAAGAGGTGGATTTATTTTTTAGAAAACAAGTTTAAAAATTAAAGATATAAGGGTTTGGTCCTTTTGAAAATTCTCATCTATTTGACATGTTTAAAGAAATATTAAAAGTTTTCAGACTGAAAGACGATAACTTTTAAATAAACTTAAATTAATTTCTGAAAAAGCAATTAGCTAGGGCTAGATTAGTTTGAACGTAGTATATGTATCAATGTATAAATTATGAAGTGAAGGAATTTATCACCACAAATTACTCAAAACATGTACTTAGTTCTTTCAACGATGCAAAGATTTGGTTTGGAAGTGTGTCTTTACCCGTAGCAAACTTATAACATGTACAAACGAGATGTCACATCTTAATGTTTACGGTAACGCTGTCAAATTGAGATAAGACACTTGTTAACCTATCGATCGTATACATAAACTTATACTAAAATATTATCAATTAAACACAATAATAAGATATTTTAACGGTACACAACATTGATCTTGTTATTAATAAATTAAAACATAGAAAAATATTATTGCTATATAGTTATTACATTTACGGTTCTATATTATGTCGATACTTACATTTTGGCATTTTGTCATTTGATGTGAACTTGTGATATGTTCTAAATTCGCTTTTAGTTACGGCAAGTTCTTTAAGACTTTGTGACTTATGACATTTTGCATGTTTTTGGATTTTTTTTTTTTTGGATTTTTGTGTATGTGCTTTTTGTGGATGTGACGAATTAAGCCTTTTCAACTGTTTTTTGTAGTCAGTTATATTATATTTGCTTTTCGTTAATTGTTTTGCTCATTACACAGGCTGTCATTTTTTCTTCGTTCAATTGTTTAGAATTTGTCATATTAGGGCGTTTTATAGAAAAAGGGCGACAGATACCAGAGGGACATTCAAACTCATAAATCGGAAATAAACTGACAACGCCATGGCTGACAAGTTTATAGCTCGGTATGTGGTATAGGATTTGCTCATTGTTAGATGTATAGTTGTTCGTATTTTCGTTATTTTGTCTGTGGTGAATGCATCAATTTACGAATAATGTACGCGTACATTTTATAAATATAGTTTATATCAAATCCCCGTTGATGACGATATTTACCAACTCAAAATGTAAACATATTTAAGCTGTAAATTGTGAGGTCTATCAAGCTTTTGGTCTTATCTTTCGAGACAGTATTATACTCAAAAGAAATAAGTAGTAGAATCTTTGGTTGAATAGAAAATGTGCAATGATCTGAATGCGACAAAATCAAGAAATATAGATGAACTCAATCAGATTTTTGATGTTATGACGACACAATTACGTCATAATATGCATCGTTTTTATGAACACTAAGTAAGGGGCCAGAGTTTATACAATTTTCTATTGCTGTTTCCATTGTGGAAATATCATGCACAAACAAGAAACAACAAACTAATTTGATAGAAGCTTTATTATAAATATTGACATATTCGCACCATAATAAAGTTGTTTCTTTGGTGCGCACACACTTTTCCAATATATTATATACTTGCAAGAAATTTTGCAAAATTTAAAATTGCGTCCTGATTTGTTGCCATTGTTATTCGTTAAATGTTAAATGTGTTTATGTTTTCTAAACATATTGTTTTTAAGTGGAGTCAAGACAAATTTATGAATATATATGTGTGATACCTTTTCAATTTGAACTAATATTTGGACCAAATACAGGCCTTATTACTCCTACTTCTTTAATCAAATCAATGTTTATCAAAAGGATAATTGTTTTACAAAAGACAAAACCACAGCTACAAGAAACCCAACTACTTTCACAGTCAAAACTAAGGGGAAACTAAAAGTATAAACAAACGGAAGATATAGTATTAAAGGAAGAGATTACAACTGAACTTAATAGTATATGTTGATAGTTTATATCCAATAGGTGCGATACATTCCTTTTAACAATTTTATTACAAATGGCAGGATGCACTTGGTTGTTAAATTGATGTTTAATTTTCCGTCCTGATAATCAAAAATTAGTTGATAAATTTCAATAGTTTGTTCATATTTCCAGTGTCGTTAACAACAACATTTCCGGAAACCTCAAGTATATTCAGCAACAAAAAACAAAAAAAATGAATATTTGCCATCATTGAGTGAATATACCCATTGAACAAATTTCAAAAAAGTTTCGATCTCTTAATAGATTAAGCTCAAGATGAATATTGTTTTCTACCTGGATATTGCATATGTGTAACAGATAAAACTAAATGACTTATTGTTTAAGAGTGGTGCAAGATCCTGTTACTACGAAACTTGTACATATTTTAATATATTTGCTGATTTATAAAAACTCGATGAAACTAAGCTTTGTTAATTTAAAATGGAAGAAGCGTTTTTTCATCAACAGAAAACTCACCAGTGGCACTTGAAACACACAAATATAAAAACCACATCAGATGCAGAGTTGAACGGGTATTGAAATCCAAAAACGAAAATATTTTGCCATTCTTTGGAATCATAAAATTATATAGTTTTAATGCTGTTAATGCATCTATATAAAATTCAGGAGATGAAGTTTGATTGCTAATTAGACAACTATCCAACAAGGTTCAATTGATGTGGATGTAATTAATTATGGAAAATCGTATGGCCTTGCCAATCGATGCTTAACAAATAACAATCAATCAATCATTGTTAAGTTCATGTCGATCTTTAATGGATTCCACAGAAATAAATCAGCTTTATGTTTACGATACAGTTTTTTTCTCACTTAACTATATAAAATAGGGTGTGTATTCCAAAATTTAATTTCAAATATGTGTTTTTCAGCCCAACTTTAAAATAACATGTAGATCATAAAAAAGTTTTGTATACGATAAGTTATGCGAAGCCTATTGCTAAACTATCTTTATATCAATACTAATTTTTTCAACTTTATTTGAAACAGAATTGTTATCACCAATTAAACTAAGGATTCAATTCTAAACTCTAATCGATACAAGCATATTTTTATTTGAAAACAATATGATCATGATGATTAAAGTCATATGAAACTTCAAAAAAAAAAAAAAGTTATGCATATGCTTTTTTTACTAAATGGCTAGTTTGTATTATAATACTTATATAGATAAACTTAATTCTGAAGAAAGTTCTTTAATTTGTCCAAATTTAGAAGAAATTTACTTTTTTTTAATTGTTTGCTTCCAGTCAATAATTCAACGGCATGTTTTCCGTGTGCAGTAATCTCAACGTGACCTTTCTCCGAAAATCAGGAGATCGCAATACGCTAGTGCGGAGGGAAAAACCAAATAGGCAGAGAGAGTCAACAAACGTAAACATGACTCCGTCATCCAAATAAACTGTATAGATCTTATTGTAATTGTTATAAATATCTGAATATTCATGCTTCTTTGTTGATTGTTTACAAGGTGACAATCGGTAGACTTCGGTTTCAAAACACGACCATTAATTAGCTAACATATTTTCACAACAACACTGACCAAGTGAAATATTTTTTTGCCGATAATTCGATATGGATACGTAAAAAATGATGAAATCGTGCACAGAAGACTAAGTTTATGATATATAGATATAAGAAGATGTGGTATGAGTGCCAATGAGACAACTCTCCATCCAAGTCAATATTTATAAATGTAAACCATTATAGGTCAAAGTACGGTCTTCAACACGGAGCCTAGGCTCACACCGAACAGTAAGCTATAAAGGGCCCCAAAATTACTAGTGTAAAACCATTCAAACGGGAAAACCAACGGTCTAATCTATATAAAACGAGAAACGAGAAACACTTATGAACCACATCAACAAACGACAACTACTGAACATCAGATTCCTGACTTAGGACAGGTGCAAACAAATGCAGCGGGTTTAAACGTTTTAATGGTACCAAACCTTCACCCTTTTTCTGAAACAATAGTGTAACATCACAACATAGAAAGACACACTATAAAATATCAACTGAAATAGCTTAACTCAATCAAAGGACATAGTAACACCATTGAACATACACTGAACAAATAAATTTGACCTATGATACAATGTAAATTCAAAATAAATAAACTAAGGAAGAATAATAAAAGTAACATGTTATGTCGGTATGAAATGTTAAACAATTTAAGAAAAACAATATGCTCGAACAAAATATCAGCCATTTGCAATAACTTTAAACACAGGTAAATAAAATAATTTTGTTGTTAGGTATACGTATACAGTTACAATAGAGAAAGGAAATATTTTAACAAAATAAATAATTTTGATGTACATAGTACGAAGTGGAAATTTATATTAGTACCAAACACTTATCAAAGCTGGTATATAGACCAGATATAACCCTGAATAACATTAAATAACAAAAAAGCATTACAATTAGTATCAACAGGTCAAATAAACAAGAAAGTACGATTTGAGAGTACTCGCAGTTACTGACAGCTAGTTAAAACCCAAAACAATTAATAATAAAAATCATGCATCAGAGACTAAAATCAACTAAAACACATCCCAGGGATTTAGTATTTTAACGTCATGGACAGTCAAAGAAGACATGACTAGTGCAATGCCAAAAATAAATGTATCGACAGACAGTAGGATAGTTAGGAGTTTAACCTCTTTATAGATCAAAATGAACGTGGGTGTGTCTTTAAACATCCCGTTTGAAAAGAATACAAATTTAGTTATGTTTTAATTTGCTGATGAAAAAATCGATATTAGTGCATGCATTGGTTCAAGAATTTGATTAACAATGCATTGGTTCAAGAATTTGATTAACAATGCATGCATTGGTTCAAGAATTTGATTAACATTGTTTTCACCAGTTACTCGTTTCATATGACTTTAAGTATCAATCATGCACTGACATACTGTACATTGATAAAAACAAGAAACATGTACCTTCTAAATACACACTGTTCTGTATAATTCCGTTACAAAGTACAAGAAAACCAAATCCCACGCAATCTATACTATTCATTTTATTGAATGAATGTAATTTGTAGTTTTATTAATAAGGAAATGAATAACATTGAACAAATAAAACAATTAGTACAAATCTAATGATATCCTTGACGTTTGATGCATTTGTGTCAAACATTGTTTACATATGTTCCAGACCGTATGAGTATTTGGACCGTACGCGTACGGTCTGCCTGATTTTAAGAAGTTGGTCAAGTTTATTAGATACAAATGTATACTACAGATCAACATAACTGAAATCTCGAATTAATATAAAATTTCAATTGTAAGTGGAATAAAAACTGAATTTTAACTATTTAAAAAAGTCGCGTTAAATTATTCTGTTAATCTCCTGTATTTAGCATGTCAGTAATTTATAGACATGAAATTGAATATTGCTCACTGAATTGAATTTATTGGAAAGGGGTTATGTAATGGTTTTTTGTCTGAGTCAGAAACCTTTTTTTCGCGCTTTGCGCGATCTATTTTATTTAGTTTTTTAACGGTATCAATAAAATTATTTTTTTCAATATTTAACACTATAAGGTATGGGGGAAATCTGGATTCAGAATAATTTTTTTTGTCATCTGCTTGAACAGAATACTTTTTTCATAAAGTTGGGCATCTGAATATTTTAGAAAAAACATACCCCCTTGAAAGAAATGGTCGTTCCCTAAATGTAAGAAATCTGATGCTCCTTGTGGCAGCAAGTGTCATCCGGGCGAGAGTACCAAAATAAAATTTAGATAGAGAATTCAGTACTATTAACTAAGATTATTTAATTTAAATTTTATTTAATAGATATAAGAAGATGTGATATGAGTGCCAATGAGACAACTCTCCATCCAAGTCAAAAGGAGTAGGTCCGGTAAGGGCCGATTTTGGCCTCAAAATTCAGGTTCATCTGATGAAAGATTTTGGACACTTTTTAAACACTTAAGTGTCTACTCCAGTCGATTCAATTAGTTTATGTGAAAGATTTGAACTGATTTAGTCATTGAAGACGCTCAAATTCAAGCTTAAATATGAAAAATCTATCAAATATACCATAATATGTAACATTTCAGATGATTTTTGTCAAAAATGAAAGTGGCCGCATCCGTGTTCATTCTCAACCTTTATATATGTAATGTATTATCATCAAATACAACTTACATTTAAATATTAAGAATGAACACAAATGCGGCCACTTCCATTTCAGACGGACACCGTCTAAAAATTATCCAAAATGCTAAAATTTCGAAGATTTCAGTAATTTAGCATGACTTAATGATGCTAGTACCCGATACATGCGCATTGTATTGTCAAAAACAGCCCATATTTATGTAACAGAAGTATTCTTCTTTCCAATAAATAGCTAAAAAATTACATTTTAACAATTTTGTAAAACTGCTATATTTTGGGGTCAAAAAGGGGTCTTACCGGGCCTACTCCTTTATAAAAGTAAACCATTATAGGTCAAAGTACGGTCTAATGTTCACTTATTCACTTTATTCATATAATTGTAATAATATTAATTTGTAAAACTCAATAAAAGTTTTTTGATAAATGTTTGTCTAAAATAAACCCATATAGTCCAAATACATGTATGGTCCAGCTCGTACTAGACCGTACGAGTATACGCATACGGCCTGGACCGTACGTGTACGGTCCAAATACTCATATGGTCTGGAACATATACAAACAAATCCATTGATTACTGGTCCAAAGGGCCAGCGTTCTATATTGCTATCACTTGTCGTCCGTCGTCTGTTGTCGTCCGTAAACTTTAGCTTTACAAAATGTCTTCATGTGGAATTACTGTGCTTCCTGAACTTTTTGCCCTAAATTTACGACTTTACCAAATTTATTTGTGTTTACCCCTTATCTTGATAACAATAACAAACAAAGATAAATTTTACACGATATTAATTGACCTCAATCTTAACCAAACTTGACTGTACTGATTTTTACTCGACCAGTCTGAATTTGTTTGAATTTCACTAGATATTACTCGGCTGTAGTGATTTGTCCTTGGCCCTTGAAAACATCTTACCTTTTACTCGACCTGTCTAACCCTATCTTTACCAATTCTCGACCTGTATTCGACCAATACTCGACCAACGGTCTGAACATAGCTCGACCATTCTGAACCAAACTTGATCAAATAACCTCTTCTTTTTAACAGCAAACTAATATTAATTCAAGAATAGAGTTACTTCCTGTTCATCAATTATTTCATATCTCAATTTAAGAGGCGCAAACCTTCACCCTAAAACACCTTGGCAAAATCTATATAATAGAACTTTTAAGCAGCAAAATATGATTAAGCATCAAAACAAATTTAAGCAGCAAAAAAAAGGATCAGCAAAAGGAAATCTAAAACAATCACTAGCTGCAATTGTCAGTTCATTCCTTAAATAATTTAGACAAGTCGGATAAAATCAGTACAGTCGAGTACAGATGTAGGCTATGTCAGACGTTTACTGGTTCATGTGGTTTTCAGGGTCTTCTAATAAGGCAACATGTCCACAATTGTCCGTCAATTTAACCTAGGATCTCTATTTCAAATAGTTTTCTTTGAATTCAATGAAAAAGCAAAATAAGGAATTGACAAAAAAATCGTTTATTCAAAGCGATGAAAAATATTTATCAGGCAATACATAGTGCATCTGTCATATTGGCATTCTAAGACTTCCAAAATAACGATAATACATTGAAAAAAAGTAAAATCACAAAAATACTGAACTCCAAGGAAAATTCTAATCGGGAATTCCCTAATCAAATGGTTAAATTAAAAGCTCAAACACATCAAACGAATGGACAACAAAGAGAGAAAAACGTTGAGTCACGTTTATCAAAATATTTTTTTCATTTCTGGGAAATTCATGTTGTCTATCATTGGAAGAGACGACGACTGTGTTATCAATAGGCTAATTAATCTATGAATATATAAAAATATCCACATACTTTGCCTTGTACAGTCAATTTCGAGATATAGTATTAGTTTGAATATGTGATGGCTCATTTCTTAGCCTGTAATATTTAGGTTAAAAGCCTTCGAATAATTTTGCAACTTTTAATCTATCAACAATATGTCAAATTTGATTAAGAAATTCGCCTGAGAATTATTTTCATTATTCCGAAAAATAATGTTGTACCTCTTCGTCTGTAACTTCATCAATGCGATAAGGGAACTCAGCCCATTTCTTAAATTCTACCATTTTTTTTGAATATTTGTCAAAGAAATTGACCTTGGCTTTTGCAATTGCTAAAAATTCACATTCCTTATAAACAAGTATTACTCCCCAACTGTGACCACAACTTTTGCCATCCACACTTTGAGTTTTTTTTATCTTGTCAAATTGTTTTACCTTTTCAAAAGGTTCGCATTTTATTCGTGAAAAAATAGTTTTGTCATATACTATGTAGTGATTCCTATTAATGTGTCTAATGAAATCACCATCAGTAACTGGTTTTCCACAGCGCTTGCAATTAACTGTAAAAGCTCCTATTGTTTTACTATCTGCCTGACGCTGTCGGAGTAGGCGTTCCTGAATTTCGGACGCATATATCCCTTGTTCTGCTATTGCTATGTTTGCAGTGAGGTCAAGGTCTATCACTTGATCAATTGCAGTCTTCATGTAGTATTGCCTAACAATATTTTTTGTCTCTCTTTCAAAATCTTCTGATGACGCCAATATGACCTCTTTTCCACCTTTGTATCTAATACGCCCTAACAACAAAAATATAGATATAAACGATACATTTTAAAACATCACCGACAGATCTAAAATATAATAAAAGGAGAAATAGTTCAAGGCTTTCACTTCTGGTACGTTGCTTGCCTAATTTTAACACTATAACGGAACTATACACAACTGTCATACAAGTGGGAGGTTTATGTAGCTATCAAACCAGGTTTAACACACCGTTTTCTTCAAAAATGCCTACACCAAGTCAGGAATATAGCAGTTGTTTTTCTCTTGTTCCGTTCATTGATTTCGTTTGATATGTCAGTTTTTATGGACTTCCGCTTTTTGAATTTTACTTGGAGTTCAGTATTTTTGTTATAATTTATTATGTACATGTGGCTTTTAATCGATAAAAAAATGCTATCATTCAAGTTTTAATAAGCTTTACAGTTTATACATTTGCTTCACATACTATTCCACAATAATAAATAGGGATATCCAAGTCCATTTGACTAAGTCAGATAATAAAACATGACAATCATGACAATTGTAATACATGTAATATGTGTTTTTACTTAGCGTGGGCACACAACCGATAACGCTACTGGAACACCCGAGTATACAAATGGTTTTGGTGACGTTCTTGTTGCTCAGTATTTAGTATTTTTGGAACTGTTTGTTTTTGGTTGTCTTTCAATAATTTTTCTTTTCAATGGTCTACTAGTCTTCTTTTTTTTACTAATAGTTTTTGATATCACCCTTCTAATTTTTGTGATCGAGTTTCAATCAGGAACATTTCATAAGTAATATCGTTTGTCCTTTCTTATTCTAAGAATGTGCATTATTACCTCTCATTTGATAGCTACTTATTTCATCTGCTCTGAACTTGTATCTAATCATCAAATTGCATTGTGGGATGTCAAGTCCTTCGCATGCAACAGAAGTTGCAACAATGCATAAATGTTCTCCTTCTCTAAAATGTTCCATAACTTCAAGTTGTTGATCGATGTGAAGACCTGTAAGTAAATTGCAGCTTATTTGTTTTTTACAAATAAAATAATAAATCAGCAAGATAGACATTGTGTCATCTCTAATTCCTTTCTTCAAGCTATATTCTGATATCGACCTTTCAGTGAAAAGTATAAATAAATGTGTTCAATCAATTGATATTTTTACAGACAAAGTTTTGTGACTAGTCATCAACTGTACCTTTCCATTTACTTGGCTTGGGACTCTGATAATTCGCGCCTTTAACTAGCTAAACTGTTAGCTGGTTGGTTTTGTTAAGGATGATAGATCAAAGCAACATTACTTTTCCGTACTTAAAATCTTAAAAATTGATTAAGAAATTACACATTAAGGTAACAACTGAGAATATCGTATGATTTCTGTAGACAGGATAAGGGTGACAGCGTGTCCTGCTATATATGCATGACTTTTCTTCTGTCAAAAAATATAAGACTTTGAAAATATGAATTTTGTGAGTAGAGACACAGACACATCGTATCGATGAACCAGTTTGTGATGTTGACCTTAAAACTTATGTAGTGTCGATTCCGGTCTTTTTTCCTCGTAGCTACGTTGATGTAGTTTTTTTATGTAAGGAGCACATCCATGTTAATTCCATCAGCATAGTGTAAACCGGAATGACCTTAACCATTTTACTGAGGTATGTTAACGCCATATATGACGGTACAGAGTGTATCTTTCTGCTGCGTAATCGAAATTGAAAACTGGATAGTTGAAGTCATCTCGTTTGTCATATATTTTAATTTGTTACAAGATTGCACACTTATCATTGCCAGTAGGGTGATAAGTATGTTATCGATGAGCAACATCAAGCATAAGTTGAGTGTAAATTGAATTTATATTATTTCTTCACCTTTTTGACGGATAGTTATATATATACATACAGTATATATATTTGTGCACACGACATGGTTTATTTTCTGGAATAATTGTTTTCAATCATGATCGATACCAAATTTTGGAAGATAAGACTTCGCCTTTCTTTCTTTTCATAACGTCATTGTCTCTACCGAACACTTCCAAGAAGAAACATTTGGTCGAACATTCAATTGCTTTTATTGAATAATTCACTACGGTAAAATTTTGCAACTTATTTAAGTGAATAATTCTACAGCATATTATTTATGGAATTAAATCCCACAAATATGGAAAAGCGTTTACTTTATATGCGATTTAGCACGCCAACACATTAATTCACTAACAATTTTGTTACCTGCTTTATCCTTCGCTTTTGTTCCTCCAGTTAGGTGGGTAGCTTTCAAACACTCTGGTAGTCTTTTTGCTAGAGCTTTTGCAGAAGCTCTTGTTTTAACGAATACAATAAATCTTGAGTCCTCCTTCAATATTTCATACTCCTGGACAAGTGTGCGTATTATTTCATTCACGTCAGGGTTACTTTCAACATCATGTCTCATCTCACGCAGAACTGATGTTACATCTGAAACATGAAAATAGTTCATTTCTGATATTTGTATAATTGCTAAATATTATTTCATGATCCTTCTAACTAACTGAACTGTACTTGTTGAGATATTTTACTGTGATACAGTTTGGTAAAGCAATCTGAAAACTGTAAGATAAATTTGACGTTGAATGTGTTCCTACATCGATTTATTGGATACAAAAGAAGTTTACCAAAGGTAGATCAAATCTTTAAATCTTTTTGTTACATACATATGATATAAATCAAGGGTATCATTATTACCTGAGGATATCAAATGACCTAAAAAAAATTGCTGAACAGGATGCGTCAAGGGGATTAAGAATTTAAGTAATATACAACACGTACGATAAAAGGTGTCTGTAATTAGTGAGTTATCTTTAAAATCGATATGTTCAAAGAAATAACGTGAAGAGTTTAAAAATCAGATCTGAAGAAAGATTGTGAAAACTACAGAACCTTAGTGAGCACGCTCAGATACCCCACGTCCCCACATTGTCACTGGGTAAACAAAATTTCACCAGATTTCTAAGTTCAAAGATTCATACCTATTATTAATTTTTTTGTAGTTATGCACATTTACATAGTATGTCCTCAATAACTTCAAAATTTTATAAAATTTTGCTGTGTGGTTTCAGAGGAGTTAGGGACAAAATGATGCAGAAGTATGTTTAGGCCGAAATTCTAAGTTCAAATGGGCATAACTGATAGAAAATAAATTAAATCGTAATTTCAGGACGATATGCACAACGACGCAGTATGTCCTTATAACCTCCAAGGTTTCATGAAATTCTGTTGAGCGGTTTCAGAGGAGTTGTAATGACAAGAATAGGACTGACGAATGGACGGGTTCAAAATCATTATACCCTACGGAACTTTGCTCCGTGTGGTATAATGTTGATTCATTATTATTCGTTGGATACCAATTTTCGTGGATTTCGTGGGTACAGGTGAACCATGAAATTAAATGCTAAACGAATAACAATTTTCAATAGGGTTGTATGCAGCCTTCAACTCAACCACGAAATCAAATATCCACAAACATGTAAGTTTTCCTTAATCCACGAAAATTTAACCCACGAAAATTAATGAATCCACAGTAGATATACTTAAACAGTAAATATATAACAAACAAATGAAATATTTACAGATATCTCGAATCTGATAAAAAAATATACTTGCCTTTTAGTGCATCTATAATTTGTCTTTCTAGTATTGTATTTGCTTGTTGGCTTTCATAAAAGAATTGTTCATGTGCACCAGTAAGCAAGTCAGTAACATGTGCAATTTCAAGTAATGAATTCATCTCAAGAGATTCTACGTATAACTGCAATGACATCAGAAAGGAAAAAAGATGAAAGAATTCTTCAACTTGTTTTTATAGTTTGTTCTTATGTTGTGCTGTTATACCACTGTCCCAGCTAAGGGGAGGATTGAGACCCTGCAAAGTTATTGATTTCCGCAACAATCAATATTTGCTGGCCCAAGTCAGGAGGCTATTATTGAGTGGTTGCTGTTTGATGTTGTTTATCATTGTTGTTTTCGTTATTGTTTTGTGCAGTTTGTTCTTGTATTGTTCTGTTGCACCACTGTCCAAAGTTTGGGTAAGGGTTGGTGTCTGCTAACATGTTAACCCCGCCACGTTCTATATTTGCCTGTACAGTTCATTTGGTGTTGCTTGTTGCTATTTATCATATTCGTTTATCGCTTATTGCATTGTTTCGTACACAAATCATTAATGTTAGTTTTCTCAATTTGTCATTTTATGGTCTTTTATAGCTGACTATGGGGTATTGGTTTTTGGTCATTGCTTAAGGCCGTACAGTGACCTATAGTTTTTACAGAGCTTCGAGATTAATCTGCCTTAACCAGCATGTGAGTTAAGTGGGAGATGTGGACGGATACTTCTGAAAGAGAGGGAGATGGTTGGCAATAGTAATGGGTTAAACATTTTGTGCTGGTCTCCGAAAAATCATTTGACATGTAAAAACAAAATGAAAATTATAGTTTACAGCGGTTCAAATAATTTTTTTAAGAAATTTCAAACAGATGGCTGAAACTAGGAGGACGTAAATAGTTCGTCCTACTATCAGGGCCTTTCTGAAATGAGGGTTCGTGTCGTTGTCCACTTATTCGCTGTTCCGCTGCTTATGATTATACAATAAATACTGAAAATGCTTTTCTTTGGAATTCCATATATTTGTCATATTTCATTTTGATTAGTGTGGATCTAAGAATTTCGTTAATCTGGTTCGATATGCATAGAAGATAATGTAATGTATGTTGCTTTCCATTGCACAAATGTTAAGAATAAATGTCTGATAAAGAAATATTATCGTTGATAGTGTATCATGTGTATATGGGAACCACTAGTCGAGCAAGACTTGCTTTCCATAAAAGAGCGCCTGGATTCACTACTTGTTGTTGGTGAGGTTCAAATTGGTCAGTATTTACTTTTACTTCAATTTTATTAGTTGTGCTTAGACTTTTATTTATTCTCATTTTAGAGAGAAACTTTTTGTGAATATTTCATCATCTTCCAGCTAGTTATTTTTCTTTTTAATCTTCCTACTTTCTTTACTTAAAATATCAATATACCTCCAAAAGTCTTAGGCAAATATGTATTAGGCGAGGCACATCTGCGTCTATTAACATTACACTTTCTGTTTTTCGTTTTGTTTCACTAATCCAATGTACATATCTTTTCTCTCTTTTATTAATTGGTGGATTTTCTAAGGCGGTTAACAGAGTCTTTGTGTCCAATCCATTTACCATAAGAAATGAACTCACTGAAAAGGAAAATCATTGTACTATTTATTATAAAATCATGAAATGAGATCATGATACTAACTAATATAGTTATAATGAAACTGAAATAATTGAAAAGGTATGTTCCTTTCAACGATCAATATCAAAAGTATAAGATATTTCGTAACACTTATTCTCTTTGAAGAGAAATATGGATGTAAAACAATCGCTTCATTAATGAGCGCAAATATAGACAATATTTAGATGAAAGAAAAGTCGCGTTCCCTAAATTGTTTTCTAAATTGGGAAAATATTAAAAACAACTTGAATACTAAATTCAAAACAATTTCACATTAATGTTCATATATCTCACTGACCAATGTTTGATTTAAAACCAATCAAATGCAATCTTCCTTAGAAGAACATTGTTGATAAAGTGGAAAATACAAGAAGAAAATTGGAAGAAGCAGTGTGTTAAAACAACGGTTGATCAAATGAACATTAAATGTTTACTTCCTATATCCTTACCCGTATAAGGATAGGACCACACACGTTAACATCTATGTGTAAAAAGTAAAATCACAACAATACTGAACTCCGAGAAAAATTCAAAAGGAAAGTCCTTCATCAAATGGCAAAATCAAAAGCTCAAACACATCAAACGAATGGATAACAACTGTCATATTCCTGACTTGGTACAGGCATTTATGAAGAAAATGGTGGATTAAACCTGGTTTACAGTTCCTGTCAAAAAAATAGCCAAATTCGTATATTCGTATATGGTCAACTTTTCCTAAGCTAGTTGGAACCTTAATTTCTTAATAACATTTGAACGCCAAGATCTAATTTAACAAGGATACATAAGACCTAAGACCTGATGATATATATATTGTATAAAAAAATCATAATAAGCTAAGATACGTTGTTCTTTCATACTTTTAATAAGGCACACAACACTGCTATGTACCTGTTCTGTCACTAAATACACGTTCAACATCCTGTATGGCTTTGAGAAGAATGTCTTGTACTGGGTCTTGTCGCCTCGTAGTGGAACAAATTTGAACTAAGTAAAGTAAGATAAAACATAAAATATGTTTGCATAATCATGAGGGGCCTGATGGGGGGTCTCATCACGATTCACGAGTTGATTTTTTTGTCAATCACGATTCACAGAAAATAAATTTCCATGATCACGGATCACGAAAATATAAAAAGAGTATAAATCTGTAGAAAACGGATCACGATAGCGAAAATGCGCCGATCACGAAGAACGAAAATAACCCATCAGGCCCCTCAATCATTTATGTATTACTATAGCTAGTACCTAATATGCACATTCTGATGTCGTCGATAATAAACTTTGCATTCTTGACCAAATTTAGCAGTGTTTGTTCGTTCCAATAAATAACGTATTATTTGTAATAGCTAGTTCCGTCAATGCATTAGGCACTCAAATTAAAAATTTTTCTCTGTAAATAAGAATTGTTTAGATTATGAACATTATATACATTGACGTTTAAGTGTTTTAAGAATGTTGTGTCTTAACCTTTGTCCGTCCCCTTTCTTAAACCTAAATTGTTGGCAGATTTCTTCATAATTATTTGGAGATTCATCTGGCTCCTCCGATATTTTATTGTGTAACGTGTGTGATGCAAGTTAGTGATAGAAATTGTTTGCCCGAAAGCGTTATGCTCGATTGTGCTTAATACTTTATTTTTTTCATCAATACATTTCTTTTCATTGTATTAGAATACACAATGTATGATCAGTCCACCACACAGCCCTCCATTTCTCGCTATTCTGGAGCGCTCTTTCATCTGGTATTAAATGTCAGATAAGCTAGTATTATCTAAGTACTTGTCACTTTCAATTAAATATATTATTGTTTCAATTTTTATCTGTAAAAAGTTAAACTATGTACAAGATGGTGTAATATGACTCCAAACAATGTAAACACTTCCAGACTACAGGTTTTGTCATATATGAAGATTTCATATGAAAAATTAAGAAAGAAAGTAGAAAAGTAATTATTTTCATGCTTATTAATTGTATTATTTTACAAACAGGTTGTTTATATAACACTGAAATCTTAATCATGGAATTTAGAGTCTGGACGTTGTGATTCAAATAGGGTGGGATTTGACTGGTTTCTAAGTAGACAAAATAAGATTGGTATTTGCTGCTTCTCCGCTAAGCACAAAGCATTAACGAGTAACTGCAAAGACTGGTAGGCTCAGAATTAGAATGTTGTTTCTAATATGACTAAATAATAAAATAACAATTACAGGTGTCCTGAAATATTAATAAGGGGTGTATGTGTGTGGAAAAAAGGGTGTGGGGGATTCTGCCAGAGTCTTAGTGATTTTTTTAAAAAGAATAAACTGTGAATCCTGATATTTTTGATCCTTTGTTTTCATTAGTAAAATTTAAATGAGAATTTTATTTTAATTTTTCAACCCCCCTTTTTTTGTTATTTATTTTAGTAAGTTGAATTGTGTGATACATGTAAATGTAATATAACTAAAAAGATGAATTTTGAAAATGCCAAACTATGTACTCCAGTTTTATCACAAAGGATGCAGAAATTATCACTGTAGCTAGTAAGAATTCTGAACCAACCTGTGTAATGTTAATTTTACTGATAAAATTACAAATTTGACAAATTTCATTAAATGAATGTTGACAGCCACTTCAGTTTTATGTTGTATTTATCTCAACAGTAGTTGTGTAAAACTTTTCAATTTGAGGGCTGTGTGTAGGACTGGATATGCTATATTATACAATTCTGGCCCGCTGAGGAGATGAATATCCAAAATGGTCAACCCGAGTAAGGGTTATTCCATGAGGGCTTTAGCCCGAGGGGAATAACCCTTACTCGGGTTGACAATTTTGAATATTCACCGACTCAATGGGCCATAACTGTTTTATTACCGAACGAACATATTTCTGTTAAAAGTAAAATATTGTAACAGATTGTCAAAACACTTACGTTAGAAAACTATTTTGTGTCTATTGACATTTCGTGTATGTACAACAAAGGTAGACTCTTTCTGTAAAATATAGATGGCCTTGAAAAGAGCCGTTTACAAGAGATATCGTCGACACTAGATGAATTTCCAAGTCTTGAATGGTCTTGTTCCGTCGTCACTTGATGGACTTCTAACCTGGCCGATGTCATATTTGTTTTTGTTTCTCTGACGTTAAGTGACGTCATACTTTAAAGGGAGTCAACTCTTGATCATTGAGTACGACAAGGGTTATTAACCGGTGAATAATAGGGTTGTTCGATGGAGGCTTCAATTGATCGGGGTTATTCACCGGGGAATAATAGGGTTGTTCGATGGAGGCTTCAATTTGTAAGGGTTATTCATCGCTCCTGCCAATTTTTGAAAAAACATCGAAATTAAACTATGACACGTGATTCCGTATTAGCCAATCAAGTATTTACTATATAATGTAAGGTATAATAATACTAGAACTTTATCAAAATTATGTACAGCAGCGTTAGTGATGGTTTGTCTGAATTGCCTATGCATAGATAATAAATACTTTTATAAAGGATAAGATAGTTAAGAATAGAGCTAAAGATTATGTTGTATTATAGTACAACTAATTATACATCATTAAATATTCATTTTATGGACACAATCAAATTATACCGTTTATAGGGGTTGATGAATATTCTAACAGTTCTTGTTCATGTTTTCTGACAACTGACAGCTTGGAAACATCTAGGTTTGCCATCAAGCTTTTCAAATGTTGAACAGCAGAAAATCCGTCGTCTGCCCTATTCGTTCCTGGCGAAGCAGTCAGACCTAAAACCTGAAATGTTAAGTGTAATAGTCAAATTAAAAATTAATGGAAAAGGCTAGTTCTGATGTACTTTCGTTGTGTAATTATCTTTCATATTTTCAACATATGTATGTAACGCACTTACGAAGTCAACATTGTAAGACCTATGTTTAGTTACTAGACATGTTAGGTAAATGATAACCGTTGACAATTGAAAGTCGAGTCTAGAGTTCAGATATTCAAGTAAAGGATCATCTCAACTGTACTAATCTAATTATTGATCTTTTAGGCACATCCAATAGCTTTGCTTTCAAAAAACATAACAACATCCGTTAACAAGATTTTTCCATCTTTGTAACATGAGTAGTGTTTGTTGGTTGCATTGTTGAGATGTCGCCATAACATCTATTGAGACATTATTAATAAAGATTGATTGGTTTGGATGGTTGGTAGATATGTTAATCGATTGATTTTGCATAATGTCCAATTTGACGAATTTTACATTCATTAATCGATTGTTTGGCGTGGTTCGAATGTGGCATCACCAAATGGGATTTGTAGTGTTTTAAGTAACACGACGGGTGCCACAAGTGAAGCATCATCTCATGCTCCTTCCAAGAGCATCTTATATTACCCCTAGATTTGGTTTGGGTTCGTGTAGGTCAGTCTTTAGTTTTTTTTTATGTGTTGTTTTCTAATGGCTGTTTGTCTTTCGGCGTTTTTCTTTTTTTCATAGCGTTTTCAATGTGTTAGTTTCCGCCTTTCCTTCAATGACCATGCGAAAGATAAAACATGCGTGAAAGGATACTTGTTTTCCCTATTTTAGTAAATATAATTTTGAATATCTAATATCAAATTGTAATTTTTTACGGGGAAAGGGGGGAGGGCCAAAAAGAATTGCTAAATTGACATGTTCATAAATCTAATTTGCTGGAAAGAACAATACATGTACTAGTATCAAGAAGAAGATAAAAACTTCAATACTATCTTAATATGTCTTGGATAAATGCAAATACTTTGAAATGGCACACCTATACAAGTTTAAATAACAGTCGGTCGTCCCTCCGAAAACAAGTCATCACGTGACTCGGCGTAATTCGATGATTATTTTTATAAAATATCAAAGCGTGGACTACTATACTTAACAATCAGTTATTTTCCAGATTAAACTTCGCTTGTACTTTTACAAATGAATTCATGATGGACCAGAAAACACAATTTTTGTAACCCATTTTCTTCTTTGCATTTTACCCTCTCCCCTTAAATCTAGATTTTCACTTATTATTTTAAAACTACTGACAATTGTTGATATAACAAGTAATTCTAAATGCATTGAAATTTTGTCAACCGTTTTTAAACAATCACCACTGTAATAATACTACCGTGAATATAAGTTTTAATTGAACAATTCTAATTTAACAAACCTGTGGGATTTTCCCGGACTTCGTTTCAAACTTGTGTCTTCTGTAGTAATTCATTATTTGATTGAAAGCATTTCGTCGCACCACATGGTGACATTCGTCCAGAATAATCAGCGTCAAAAGATCCATCGAGATTTTATTTTTCGACTTTTCGTCCAGGTGATTACAAAGTGATTGTGGAGTACAGAAGAATAAAGATACACGTTGTATTATGGTTGGAAATGATTCACATTCACCCTCTAAACTTGCATCCCATTTATAAATTTTTCCCTAAAATGTGAAATATGTTATAATATTAAATAAAAAGATTACTGCATTACAAAAATCTTATTTCTCATTATCAAAATATCGTCACATGACTTATTTCTCATTATCAAAATATCGTCACATGACTTATTTCTCATTATCAAAATATCGTCACATGACTTATTTCTCATTATCACAATATCGTCACATGACTTATTTCTCATTATCACAATATCGTCACATGACTTATTTCTCATTATCACAATATTGTCACATGACTTATTTCTCATTATCAAAATATCGTCACATGACTTATTTTTAATTGATGCATTAGTATATTCTAGCAAATAATCAATCAGACGGGTCACTCTATGTGTATTGGTATTTTCTTAAAAAGGAAATTTCTACAATGCTTGCAATTCAGATGTTACAATTAACCAATATGAGATTCAACTTATCATCTTCGATTGCCGATACCTGGAAATTTAGGTCTGTAAAAGTCCTGCATGCTCTGCTGTATTGCTGTTCTAACAGAACATTGGTCTTGTTTATGAAAACAACTTTACCTACAATAGGAAAAATCATTCTATGTGTTAAAGGAACATTATTAGTAAAGGTTATCTTACCAATTTTGTAATTAGATCTTTGAAAAAAGTTTACATTGGCACAAATATCGATTTTGTCATCAGCACATTAAAAATAACTAAATTTGTATTCTTTTCAAACGTTTTTTTTTTTTTTTTTTTTGGGGGATGTTTAAATACACATCCACGTTCTTTTTCTATATAAAAATTACTCTATCTATATATAACATTATACTTATTTATTTAAAGGTTAATTCCTAACTATCCTACTACCTGTCGATACTTTTATTTTGGCATTGGACAAGTCATGTCTTCTTTGACTGTCCATGATGTTAAAACACTAAATCCCTGGTATGTGTTTTAGTTCATTTAAGTCTCTGATGCTTGATTTCTTATTATTATTAATTGTTTTTGGCTTTTAACTAGCTTTCAGTAACTGCGAGTACTCTCAAATCGTACTTTCTTGTTAATTTGACCTGTTGATATAATTCGTTATGCATTTTTGCTATTTACTGTTTACTTTTTTATATATCTCGTCTCACTATTTTCAATATTTTCCACCTTTAATCAGTGTTTGTTATGACGATAAATTTTCACTTCTGTTCTCGTACTATGAACAATAAAATTATTTATTTTGTAATATATATTTCCATACTCCATTGTATACCTAACTACAAAATTATTTTTATTTACCTGTGTACGTTATTTTCTTTGGTGGCATTTTGTCCAAGGTTATGGTTGTGTTTCTGATATTGTTTTTACATCTAACCCCTTGCTTTATTAATTTTTTTACATCTAATCCCCTTGCTTTATCAATTTTGTATTTACATTGTGTCATACAACAAATTTATTCGTTCAGTGTATGTTCACTTGTTTTTGTTAATTTGTCTTTTGAGTTAAGCCATTTCAATTGATATTTTATAGTGTGTCTTCCTGTGTTGTGATGTTACACTATTGTTTCAGGTTTGGTGAAGGTTGGCGCCTATTAAAACGTTTAAACCTGCTGCATTTGTTTGCTCATGTCCTAAGTCAGGAACCTGATGTTCAGCATGTTCAGTGGTTGTCGTTTGTTGATGTGGTTCATAAGTGTTTCTCGTTTCTCGTTTTTTATATAGATTAGACCGTTGGTTTTCCTGTTTGAATGGTTTTACACTTGTCATTTTTTAGGGCCCTTTATAGCTTGCTGTTCGGTGTAAGCCAAGGCTCCGTGTTGAAGGCCGTACTTTGACCTATAATGGTTTACTTTTACAAATTGTGACTTGGATGGAGAGTTGTCTCATTGGCACTCATACCACATCTTCTTATATATCTATTATCCAAATCTAAATTTCACAACAAAATGATAATAATTAACATTTCAGCTATACTTCATCATGTTAATTCAGTTGTTGAATAATAGGAATAAGAAATTCATTGCATTTAGAACTACATGTGTGCAGAATTTGTTTCTATCTAGTGTATAAATAATGTATCTTACCATTCGGGTATTTGATT
Organism: Mytilus coruscus; assembly: GCA_017311375.1. Classification (NCBI taxonomy): domain Eukaryota; kingdom Metazoa; phylum Mollusca; class Bivalvia; order Mytilida; family Mytilidae; genus Mytilus; species Mytilus coruscus. The sequence continues at coordinate 24,605,255 of CM029602.1, read as the reverse complement.
AGATGGTCTTCAATTATATGGTAAGCGACATAAGTCTTTCCTGCATTGGTTCCAGCACATATAATAGTGTTTTGACCTGTCATAGCGGTCTCGACAAGCTCTTCTTGATATTTTCGTAGTTCAATTAAACTTGGTTTCCTTTCTATTGGTTAAAGCAGAACACAGTATAATTCTATAACCTTATTGCAGAGCAAAAGGGACAGAAAAATATCGATCTACAAAACCTAAAGCCAGCCTTAATCATATTAGTTTGTGTTATTGTTTTTGTTGTTGTTTAACCTCCAGGAAGTTTTATATCCTTGTCGTGCTCGTTGGCATATATCCCACATTTCCTAGTGGTGGAATTGAAGTCATCTGTTATAATGTTTTTTGCCGACGCCATCACGAGTTGTTTGACCGTTATGGAATGTATGTGTAACAGATGATCACGGATATGTTCTTCTTGTCATAACCACAGTTCCGTCTTCTATCGTTCGAAGATGACATCATCGAAATACATTTATCACTAAATTTATACTTGATGTAGCAACACGACGGGTGCCACATTTGAAACAGGATCTGCTTACCCTTCTGGAGAACTAGAAATCGCCCCAGGTTTTTTTTGGATTTTGGGTTGCTCATCTTAAGTTTTCTATGTTGGGTTTTGTAGACTGTTGTTTGTCTTTTCGGCGTTTTCGTTTGTACCATGCTGTTGCACAGGCAGTTGTTTCTATCCATGGGAAGGTTGACTATCCATATATAATATATGAAAAGTCGACCTTCCCATGGATAGAAACATGTGCCTGTGTTCTGTTGTGATTTTGTCTCCGACAGAATATATATCCCTTTGGTATATTCCGCCCCTCTCCTGCATAACATGATAATAAACAAATAATGATACGTACCTGTGATAGATAGGACACAACTACTTGTTTTACCCCAAGCTTTAGTGCATATGTGCCACTATCTTCATCGGTAGATTCTGAAATGACAAGCTTGTAGACCTGGACATATATACCATCGATTATATCACTTAAACATTCCTGTCTGTTTTTCTGGTCGTATACAATTTCCTCGTCATTCTTCAACCATTCTGCTATATATTTCGACCCACTTACAATACATTGCAAGGTCACTGTATTGCCTTCAACACATGTTGTCTCCTGTAAAAATTTGATGAATACAACTGCAAAAAAGGATAAAAAGGTAAATATTGATAAGCAGTCAAAGCAGACGCTAAATAAGGAAAATGTATTCAAAATACAATTAAGACCCGGTATATTCAAACACTAAAATTGCATCATTTCGTTATATTTTTATAGAATTATATAACTTTCTCTAATATATTTTGCTATCTCATTTTTTATAAAGCTAACGAGTGGTTCCCTCACTGGTGTATTCTACATTTGTATTAAGACGTTTAGTTAGAATCTGATTTAATTTAATACATATGTGTGTAATGTACATGTATTGTAACAAAAGCAACACTGCGGTGTCACCAATGAAGCATGAACTGATGAACATTTCTGAGGAACTGAGTTCCCCCCGCTTTTTTTTTTTTTTTTTTTTTTTTGTGGGGTTTGCGTTGATCAATATTAGTTCCGTAGTGTAGTGTGTGGCGGTCTTTAATTTGTTTTTACGTCATGTTTTTATATCTATTTTAACTAGAAGTATTTTCTGGAGAGAAAAACACAGTACAATAAAGAAACTACTATTACTACTAGTAGTATTATCTTCTATTCACGTGGACTAAAATGAAATAAAAATAATAATGTTAGTGTGTCCGATCCTGCTTTTCTTGAATTGCCTTTATTCGGAACCCTCAAAACCAAAAATGTGCAGGTCAAGGATGTATAAGTACTTGATTTTGTCAAATATTGTAACAGTAATACATACCATTTAATTTTTGTAAAAATCTATTACAATAATAAGTTTTGTTGAATTTAAAAAAAGACGAACATTTTTATACTTACCGTTTTCATTATCTTGCTTTTCTGATATACCCATGGCTGTACAACAAAAATAAACACTGTTCATATGAGGTCTTTATTGATGAACGAGTACAAAATACAAATTTCGTTTCATTGGTAAATTTGAAAGTACCCTGGCGCATTTATTTTTGCAGTTGATATTCTGCTCTTTTGCTTACAAACATGGTCTCACGTTCCATGATTTCAGGGGAAATTTGTGCTTTATGATATTGTGATACATTGTGAATATTTATACAATGATTTTGTTTATTTGTTTTCAGATTTCTTGTGTTATTCTATGGATTTCGGTATCGTTTTCTTTGAATTCGTAATCATATAATATACTGATAAAATGGATACACAAACCATTGTAAACGGTATGTATTCATAAATCTGCATACAGTCCTTTGATAAGGTAGGAAAAGTATAGCAAAATGAGTATTGTATCATTCCTTCGTAATAGTTTGTAAAAGCACGATTTGTATCAAGAATGGCCATTATCCATTTACTATTATTCAAATTATTTCCAGAATAAAAAAAGAAGGTGTAGCATGATTGCCTATGAGACAATTTTCTGCTGATGGCTGTCTAGTTGTTAGACGTCGCAACGCACACATTGAGTAAAATGGATAACGAATCAAAGTTTTGTTTTATCTACTCCAATATTTATCTATTGCGATTTCGATAAAGAACTTTGCCGCCCAAAGTCTGGGTCGACAATTTTCACGTTTTCGATATGAACTCGGATCTGACGTCCCTAGGCCATAAAAGTCCTAAAGCATACTTACCCGCAAGGTGCTCCTGTAATTGTGAAATTTGTTCTTCATAGTCCATACCTCTGCGTCGCCATTCTTCAATTTCTTTCAAGTACCTTCGTTCTGTATCCTCATCCATAGAGCAAGTGCGAAGGTCGTCGACCTCCGAAACAAATTCATTGTTCTGTTTGTTACAAATTGCCTGTAATCTGCTTGCAATTGCTCTAAATTCATCAAAATATGCATTCAATTCCTGATCGCTGACCTCAGTGTTTCCTCTGTGTATTATCTTGTTTCTTCTTCTACGACATCTTTCTAGGTCATCACCTGTCTTCGTTTGATGAAGTTGAGGGTCGATTTTAGAATCCCATCCATTAGTTGGTTCCAGTGTAGTATAATGGATGTTTCGCAAGATTGTATAAATCAGCGGAATGTCAAAATTCTTGTAAGATTCTGTGTTTACCGCTTCATTAATTTTTGTCCAGTCTGACGATTTCAGACGGCATAATAGATAATGATTTGTATTACAGTTGTAATAAATATTTTAGGGTTTTCATAATACAACAAAACTTCATGCAGGAACCTTGGTATCATATTTTGTGCAGCGTGGCCAAGACGAGCATAGTGTGTCTTTGTAGATACGCCAGAACTACCAACTGAGGCCATATTAAATGTTTAACGTCATTTCTCCTGGAATAAAATGCATTCCTAAACAATAAAGCATGATTGTTGATAACATAGTAGGAGTTCTAAATAAAATATGTAACTGAAAAACTTTGGATTTCTATCAACAACAAAATCTATTTCTTAATTTAGATTAATCTTATTTTCTCAAATGATTGATAGATTGGTTCCATTATAAAAATAAGAAGATGTGTTATGATTGCCAAAAGACAACTCCTTGCCAGATTGTATAACCTCTGTATTTTAGTACATTGTTTGTCCTCAAAATGCATGATATATTTGGCACTGCATGTGCACCAAGCAACAACCAATCAATTAATATATTGATTATAAATATTAATTGATTAACATCTAAAATTTGCTTTTATTTTACAAACCATTTAAAAATGTGAGAAAAACTAATGCATTTAAGAATAAGAGCAAAGAGTGGTCTACTAGTGGTCACATTAATTTGACCCGGGTACGATATCTCAATACAGAAGTTACATTTGAGCTACATATAGAGATAGCATGAGCCAATCCGGCTAGTGTGAAGCATGCATTGTTAATTCTTGCACATTAAAAGTTATAAATATGCATGTTATATTTCGCATTGGATGTCAAGCAGCCAGCAATACACCAATCACTAGATTGCAAAACTAAGGTGCACGTAATATTTAGTATGCCTTCGGGGATCACATCAAAAACAACCTGTTATATACTTCGAACTTTTTTTGAAATTTTAAGTAGATATAAAATTCTATTTTGATTCCTTATTCTTTCAAATAGTTAAAGCCATAACAAAACCAGTGTTATTATTTGATTTTTTTATGCTGTATGAAACATGTGAAATCTTCTATTAGATACAGCAACCGATATTAAGTTATTGTGCGGCACGAATTCTCATCAACAGGTTAAGAATTCTTGGTCCTAAATGCTCTCCAACTTCGTACTTTATTTGGCCTCTTTAACTTTTTTATTCGGGCGTCATTGATGAGTCTTTTGTAGACGAAACGCGCGACTGGCGTACAAAATTGTAATACCGGGATATGATGATTTTATTTACAACCACTACGTCGATGCCATTGCTGGTGGTGTTTCTCCCCGAGGTAACACCAGCCCAGTAGTCAGCAAGTCTGTGTTGACATGAATTGTCATTGATATGGTCGTAATTATAAATTAACTGGTTATAAAACTTTGAAATTTTCGAAATACTAATGATTTTCTACCCCAGGAATAGATTTCCTAAGCTGTATTTGGCAAAACCTTTCGGAACTTTTGGTCATCAATGCTCTTCAACTTCCTTCTTTATTTTGCCTTTTTAACTTTTTTGATTCGACCGTCACTGATGAGTCTTTTGTAGACGAAACGCGCGTCTGGCGTACACAATTTTAATCCTAGTATCTATGATGAGTTCATTTATTGTATGTTCTGTTACGTTAAGCTACTGATCAACAAAGCCTATTTCGAGCAAGCCCTCAAAAAAAAGGAGTCGACTAAAGATGTCGGACATGTTGACTTATTTGTAGATCTTATCTTGCTGATCATTTTTGCTCTGAAAGTGTCTTTCTACCTATTATAGTTTTCAAGATAATAGCCAAAAACACAAGAAATGGGTCAAAATGCTCTTGAAAGGGCCATAACTCTAATAATGAGTCGACTGACGATTTCTGTCATTAGGCTCCTTTGTAGAAGGACAAAAATCGTTATTAAAGGGCAATAACTCCAATAAGAAGTCGTCTGACAATTTCGACAATGTTGAATTATTTGTAGATCTTGCATTGCTGATAATTTTTGTGTTCTGAAGTTTCTCCCTATCTATTATAGACAGTTTTGATGTAATCGGATAATAAGTAGATCTGGTCATTTTAAACTTTTCTGCCCTTGTCAGATTTTCTCATTTTACTGCGGTTTTCAAAATAGACAATACTTGCATTTTACCCCTATGTTCTATTTTCAGCCGTGTCGGCCATGTTGGTTAACAGGCCATGAATCGGACGCATTTTTTTAAAAATCTAGATACCCTATTGATGATTGTGGCCAAGTTTGAATAAATTTTGCCCTGTAGTTTCAGAGAAGATTTTTGTAAAAGTTAACGACAACGATGGGCGACGGACGCCAAATGATACACTTGACCCTTTGAGCCTGGTGAGCTAAACAAAAGGGGGGCAGATTGAAATATAAAAACTCAATTGACAACAGCATATTTTCATGAGCATGTCCCAAGTCAGAGTAGAGGTCGTATGTCATAACTAAGTGGGTTTTTCTACGTTTTTCTGCGTTTTTCTGCGTTTTTTTTTTTTTTTTTTTTGTGGTTAATGGTAGATCTTTGATTTTTTGTTAGATTTAATCACAATTTTATAGACTTGGGACGATATTGTATAGAACATTATTAATTGTTGACAAATGTGTAAACCTCTTGATGATCTTTTGCATAGGTACATTTATTTTATTTAGGGGACAGCACAATTTTTTAGCCCTCACCCTTTTTTCTAAAATCCGTATTTTTTTTTTTTTTAATTTCAATTAGTTTCGCGTTTTCTGTGATATACTAACACAAATATACTAGAAATAATATGTATATTTGTAAATTAAATTACTATTTACTATCAATTCTAGTTTACTATCCACAGAGGTCACTTATAATATCTATAGAGATATATCAGTGACTGTTGTGAATAGTAAACTAGGAATTGATAATAAACAGTAAATATACAGGTTATTGTTAGTATATGTGTAATGAAATTAAAGATAAAAAAAATTAGGGATGTTAGAAAAAGGAGGAGGGCTAAAAAATTGTCCTGTTCCCAAGTACCTATGGTCATTGGGTTATTTTGTCGTATACCGAATGTACCATTTTATTTCCATATATTACATTTAAGATTGTACCAAACACCTTAACTAAAATTAATTTGGCCCGTTTAATTTTCATAAAATTTTGATAAAATATTTACTTTGACCCTTTGACAAAAATATAAAAATTCAAAAACTTGAACCACACACTTTATCGGAAAAATTTCATTGGATATATAGCAGTTTGACAAACACTAATTTTGATCGTTGAGAAGCTTCCCAGTGGGCACTCAAAATTTCTCTATTCTTAATATTTCCTTAGGGAGCTACCATTTGATTTTTAGGGGGTAAGGATGAAATTTGAAAAAGGCAGGACAGGAGTTTTGAGTAAATAAAAAGGCAGGATGACAATTTATGTAAAAAGTCAGGATAAGCTAATAAAAAAAAGGCAGGACCGAATAGAGTGAAAATAATAAGGCAGGACAGAGATTACAACTAAAAAAATGCAGCACAACATTATTCATCCTACCCCCACCATAAAAATCAAATGGTAGCTCCTTAACAATAGAACGTGGTTAAAACGTTCAGCTGATTTTACAGAGTTATCTCCTGTACCACCTTAATATGTTGATCTCTAGATGTTTTGGACATTTCTGTGCAGTCTGTGAACAATTGCGGGAATCGATTAGGGAATTGATGTCGAATATTGAGTTGAACGAGAAGTTTGATTAAACGGATATTTGCGACCATCAACTCACCATAGAAAGATTACACAACATAAAATTGAGCCATATATATATTATAACAGAAAACCTGTGAAAACGAAAGTGAAACTAAATATCAACATATACTTGTTTTTCTACTTTTTCTTTCAGAGTGTATTTAAGTATGAACTTGAGGTATTCATATTAAGAAATAATTATACGTACGATTGCTTGTGTACGGCGACAGGATACACACAGTTTTAATACCAATTTATCTTCCCATGAGAGATATCAATCGCTTTTAATCTCGTAATCACGTGGTTTGAAGTTGCTCAACTTTGCCAAATTACATAGCGATAGGGTTCATATATGTAACATGAACTTGAATTAAATCATGGTTCCCCGTATGTCTTTTAAAAGTACCAAATTACAAAATTCTTCTGTAAAACCAACAAAATATTCTGTTGGTCTGTTACACGTCGCAATACCGACCTATGTCCTTTTTTAACGACCACTTACGCACCTCTGCCTACGTTAAAATCAAAATCGCGTGTGAGGAATTTACTGCATATATATCTATTTTATTTTCAAAAATCTTGAATTGAGCTGAGTTTTGTTTTTACATCATCGTCCAGAACATGCCTGAAATATTTGCCACTGGACTAAATAAAAAAACAATCAGTCGTGTTTTATACATCAGTGCTTCCCTTGACCGGGCCTAGTAGATACATGTTATATCTGCCTCTATAAGCTGCACCTTAAGCTAAGGTGTTATAGGAGTGGCTAATGAGCTAGGGATCCCAGGATCCAATCCCGGCTCGTACACATGATACAGTGGTAATTGTGGAGAGGAAATCATGCTCTTCTGTTATAGTCTAAATAGACGGGTATGTAATGTAGGTCCTCCTTTTGAAGTGTACCATTCATGTATGGTATGAGTTTTGTTCATTGTTGAAGGTCGAACGGTTACTTACATCCACGTCATTTGAACTCTCGTGGATACATTAAATTTTAAGCTGTCTCATTGTTAAGTTGTTTTTTTTATCTTCTTAAACATAAAATGCATTTGAATTTTATTTATTTAGGTCATTGTAAATTATCCATGCAAATGAGGTCAAGGATAGATGAACCTTGTAAGACAGAAACCAACTTCATTGTAACTTTGGTGGATAGTTGTCTCATTGGCACATACCACTTCTCCTTAATGTTATAATGTTCACTTTACAATTTTCTCATTTTACTGCGGTTTTCAAAATAGACAATACTTGCATTTTACCCTATGTTCTATTTTCAGCCGTGTCGGCCATGTTGGTTAACAGGCCATGAATCGGACGCATTTTTTTAAAAATCTAGATACCCTATTGATGATTGTGGCCAAGTTTGAATAAATTTTGCCCTGTAGTTTCAGAGAAGATTTTTGTAAAAGTTAACGACAACGATGGGCGACGGACGCCAAATGATACACTTGACCCTTTGAGCCTGGTGAGCTAAACAAAAAGGGGGGGGGGGCAGATTGAAATATAAAAAAACTCAATTGACAACAGCATATTTTCATGAGCATGTCCCAAGTCAGAGTAGAGGTCGTATGTCATAACTAAGTGGGTTTTTTCTACGTTTTTTCTGCGTTTTTTCTGCGTTTTTTTTTTTTTTTTTTGTGGTTAATGGTAGATCTTTGATTTTTTTGTTAGATTTAATCACAATTTTTATAGACTTGGGACGATATTGTATAGAACATTATTAATTGTTGACAAATGTGTAAACCTCTTGATGATCTTTTGCATAGGTACATTTATTTTTATTTGGGGACAGCACAATTTTTTTAGCCCTCACCCTTTTTTTCTAAAATCCGTATTTTTTTTTTTTCTTTTAATTTCAATTAGTTTCGCGTTTTTCTGTGATATACTAACACAAATATACTAGAAATAATATGTATATTTGTAAATTAAATTACTATTTACTATCAATTCCTAGTTTACTATCCACAGAGGTCACTTATAATATCTATAGAGATATATCAGTGACTGTTGTGAATAGTAAACTAGGAATTGATAATAAACAGTAAATATACAGGTTATTGTTAGTATATGTGTGTAATGAAATTAAAAGATAAAAAAAAATTAGGGATGTTAGAAAAAAGGAGGAGGGCTAAAAAAAATTGTCCTGTTCCCAAGTACCTATGGTCATTGGGTTATTTTTGTCGTATACCGAATGTACCATTTTATTTCCATATATTACATTTAAGGTTGTACCAAACACCTTAACTAAAATTAATTTGGCCCGTTTAATTTTCATAAAATTTTGATAAAATATTTACTTTGACCCTTTGACAAAAAATATAAAAAATTCAAAAAACTTGAACCACACACTTTATCGGAAAAATTTCATTGGATATATAGCAGTTTGACAAACACTAATTTTGATCGTTGAGAAGCTTCCCAGTGGGCACTCAAAATTTCTCTATTCTTAATATTTCCTTAGGGAGCTACCATTTGATTTTTAGGGGGTAAGGATGAAATTTGAAAAAAGGCAGGACAGGAGTTTTGAGTAAATAAAAAAGGCAGGATGACAATTTATGTAAAAAAAGTCAGGATAAGCTAATAAAAAAAAAAAGGCAGGACCGAATAGAGTGAAAAATAATAAGGCAGGACAGAGATTACAACTAAAAAAAAATGCAGCACAACATTTTTCATCCTACCCCCACCATAAAAATCAAATGGTAGCTCCCTTAACAATAGAACGTGGTTAAAACGTTCAGCTGATTTTTACAGAGTTATCTCCCTGTACCACCTTAATATGTTGATCTCTAGATGTTTTGGACATTTCTGTGCAGTCTGTGAACAATTGCGGGAATCGATTAGGGAATTGATGTCGAATATTGAGTTGAACGAGAAGTTTGATTAAACGGATATTTGCGACCATCAACTCACCATAGAAAGATTACACAACATAAAATTGAGCCATATATATATTATAACAGAAAACCTGTGAAAACGAAAGTGAAACTAAATATCAACATATACTTGTTTTTCTACTTTTTCTTTCAGAGTGTATTTAAGTATGAACTTGAGGTATTCATATTAAGAAATAATTATACGTACGATTGCTTGTGTACGGCGACAGGATACACACAGTTTTAATACCAATTTATCTTCCCATGAGAGATATCAATCGCTTTTAATCTCGTAATCACGTGGTTTGAAGTTGCTCAACTTTGCCAAATTACATAGCGATAGGGTTCATATATGTAACATGAACTTGAATTAAATCATGGTTCCCCGTATGTCTTTTAAAAGTATCAAATTACAAAATTCTTCTGTAAAACCAACAAAAATATTCTGTTGGTCTGTTACACGTCGCAATACCGACCTATGTCCTTTTTTTTAACGACCACTTACGCACCTCTGCCTACGTTAAAATCAAAATCGCGTGTGAGGAATTTACTGCATATATATCTATTTTATTTTCAAAAAATCTTGAATTGAGCTGAGTTTTGTTTTTTACATCATCGTCCAGAACATGCCTGAAATATTTGCCACTGGACTAAATAAAAAAAAAACAATCAGTCGTGTTTTATACATCAGTGCTTCCCTTGACCGGGCCTAGTAGATACATGTTATATCTGCCTCTATAAGCTGCACCTTAAGCTAAGGTGTTATAGGAGTGGCTAATGAGCTAGGGATCCCAGGATCCAATCCCGGCTCGTACACATGATACAGTGGTAATTGTGGAGAGGAAATCATGCTCTTCTGTTATAGTCTAAATAGACGGGTATGTAATGTAGGTCCTCCTTTTGAAGTGTACCATTCATGTATGGTATGAGTTTTGTTCATTGTTGAAGGTCGAACGGTTACTTACATCCACGTCATTTGAACTCTCGTGGATACATTAAATTTTAAGCTGTCTCATTGTTAAGTTGTTTTTTTTATCTTCTTAAACATAAAATGCATTTGAATTTTATTTATTTAGGTCATTGTAAATTATCCATGCAAATGAGGTCAAGGATAGATGAACCTTGTAAGACAGAAACCAACTTCATTGTAACTTTGGTGGATAGTTGTCTCATTGGCACATACCACTTCTCCTTAATGTTATAATGTTCACTTTACAAGCATTCCATATACCAATAAAAAGCTGCGCCATGAGCGCATGATACGCCCGTCGCTTTTTCAAAGAATAAAGTTCCATAACTCCTCAATGTCATATCAGAAATTTATAAAAAAAAAACTAAAGGGAGGTTATTTTAATAGATATAAATCAGTCACCAAAGTTTCATGAAAACAAAGCACTTTTGAGTTTTTTGTCCGATAATTGGAAAATCCCCCCTTTTTTATGAATGAAATCCCATAACTCGGAAACGTAAAATCTAAAATTTATAAAAGTCGAAAGGAAGCTTATGTCAATAGATATTAACAATTCACCAAAGTTTCACGAAAACTGCTCAAAGCGTTTTTGAGTTATTGTCCGAAAACGGTAAAATCCCCCTTTTAATGAATAAAACCCCATAACTCGTAAAATCTAAATTTTATAAAAATCGAAAGGGAGCTCACGTCAATAGATATAAACAATTCACAATAGTTACATGCAAATTGGTTAAAGCGTTTTTGAGTTATTGTCCGACATGTTGACGACGGACGGACAGACGGACAGACAGACAGACAGACAGACAGACAGACAGACGGACGGACAGACGGACGGACGGACGGACGGACGGACGGACAACGGTATACCATAATACGTCCCGTAAACGGGCGTATAAAAACTGTTGACTTATTGCTTATAGTACTTGAGAAACAGACCTAATCATGAAAACTAAAAGTTGTCAAATGAACCACGAAAATAAGCAACAGGCCCGGTGACCCCTACACGATTGACATGTTCACCCTACAATCATTCCACACACTCAATTTTAGTTGACCTTTTGCAATTGCTTATCCAATGTAGCATTTGAGAAACGAATCCAATCAAGAAAACTTAACCTTGATCACTGATCCATGAGATGATGTCAAGGTCATGTGAACCCTGTCAGAATGAAATGTATACCTTAATATGATTCTATATTTACCAAAAATGGTTGTACTTATCACGTTGGTAAAAATTGCTAAACAAACAGCAGTTCTTGGACCATTAAATTAGGCCAAGGACAAATGTCATATGCCAAAAGGAAACTTCAGAACATAATACATCTTTTAACAAGAAATGAAGTATCCAGGTCTTCTACTTTAATTTTTTAAAACAGAAAGCTGTATGGATAGAGCGAGACAAGCGTTTGCATTACATTCATTCTATTTCATTAAGGTTATAGTATAATGTTGGTAAATTAAGGTCGAATTATATTTATTTTTTCACTACAGTATACATGAAATATTCAATACTTTCATTGCTTAAAATTTTGTAACTAATTGAAATATTCCAGTTCCTACACGATTCCTCTAGTAAAGGAATTCTTACATCCGGGTCCTCGTCTGTAAATTGTAACAGCTTCCCGTTCGGACATAACACTCTAAATGCTTCAGACAGCACTGAATGTGTTCTTTCTTTTCCTTTTATTTTGTCTTTGAGTAAAGAGTCTGTTGTGCCTTTATCGAAAATTATGTTCATCGTGTCTGCTTTAAATGGGAGACTTTCTGCATCACCACAAACAAACATGATTCTTGCTAAAGGATTAGAGGCATCCCGAAAGTCTGATCGAAATATGGAAGATCGCTGAAATTGTAGGCATTCGTTCACATAATCGAAACAAAATAAATTAAAATTGTCTTTAAAATATTTAGATAATTCAGATGGAAATCGTGATGTTCCGGTACCCAAGTCCAGTAAATTTATAATGCCTTTACTTTTATTTTCTTCTAAATATGGTAAAACCGACTGAACTGTCAAATAAGGATCTGTCAACCAATCAAATGCCTCGTTACGTTCCTTATACCTCCGATTCCAGTATTCCCATCGACTCAGGCTGTCGTCTGAAATACATGTAAAGAAAACAAAGCTGTACAAACTAGTTCATCAACAGATATAAATTTACATGTAGATTTTTTGTTAAGCTGTGGGTCGCAATTACAATAAAAACAAAAGATTTTAATAAAGTTGCAGTTTGATACTGGATTTAATTTCTCGGAATTGCATATCGAGTAAAAAGTCTATTATAAAATTAGTGTTAGACACAGAAAGCTCCAAATTGTGTTTCCTTAATAATTGATCGTTACCGAAAATAAGGTCTGTAAATACTGTTCACAGATCTTATTTTCGGTAACGTAAATCACTGTTTTTTTAGCCATGTGAAACCGGAATATCACATCTAGAAAAGGACAATTATTGCTGTTAATATAAGATTTTAAAAATGAATTCCGGAACAATTTTACGTCGATTTAGGATGAGCGTATGAAATTGAACATTCATTTGGTTGGTTGGGTGGTTGATTTGGGGAAAGGGGTCCTTCAAAGCGGCGTTTCCATGAAGTTATATCATGTTCAGGTTATGGTTTTGTCAATGCGCTGTTCTCTATCTTTGTACAAAAGGTTCTAAACACAACTGCAGGTTCACTTTAGGAAAGGACACGGTTTCTGGCTTTGAACTGTTGTGTGCTAAAATGTACATCTACAATTTCTATTTAAGATGTGCCGGGATCGCAATTAAAATCTCAATTACTAAATGAGCTATATAAAAAAAAATTAAAAAAAACGGTGTTCCTGTCTACCGTATTTGTCCTATTTGCTAGTTTAACACTTTTTATTTGTTTTCCGCTCGAACTACGGTCGAGTAAACAAAAACAATTATTCAACAATCCAAAACAAACAAACACAGAATCAAACGAACAAGCAAATAAAACAAAAACCAATTTAAAAAAGAACATGAAATTATCAATTATTAAACGGGAGATATATAACCTTTGCTTTGTGCGTGGCCCGGGTGGGGGTTGATATGGGTTCATAATGTTAGCATTCAAAAGAAAGATTTATGATCGAAAAAAAAGGTTGGAATAGCTAGCTAGGTCACAGAATGGAGCTAGTCTCGCATGGGATGCATAGTGGCGGCTATTTTCATGTCCTCGCTGACACATGTAGTTTACTGAATATTACAAAATTACCTGTTATGTGTCTCGCTGAAGCCAAAATCAATATATTTTGAGTTCTTTTTATCATACAAATACGAAAAAATACGTTTGTCAACATTCTAAATATTGACCTACGAATACATAAAATTATCTACCTTTATAAGTAAATTGTGGCGGGAATTTCAATTTCAATCTTTTATACCTGATCGTAACTTAGAATTTAGATCTTAAGGTTTTTTTTTAAATCCCATTTACATTTCTTTTCTTTTCTTCTTTGCCATTTTTAAATCCATAGAGGATCATATAGGAGTCTTACTTTTACAGTCTAAAAGAATGAGGGCAAATTTCTATGTTTGGCCAATTATTCTCTATTCTTTTAATTTTTAACACCCTTTATTTCCTAATCCTTATTGTTAAACAATTTTAAATTTCTCTATTCTTAATATTTTATTCTCTACAGTATACGGACCCTCGTACGTGTTTGCAAAGTCATGTAAACCCTTGTTTTCCCTCTTTACAGTTACCATATTCAACTTACAAATCTCCTGGTTTTTCGTCAAACGTAATGCCATTCTCATCTTGGTCTACCAAATTTTCTATTGTCACTACTTCAAAGGAATTTCTTTTCGTCGTACTCGTAGTTGTCTTTTGGACGCACCCTTTCTTGTGCCGAATAAAGAACCACAGAAAGAATGCTTGGAAAATCCCAAGTGATATAAATATAACAGAAACAGCAATGTTATCTCGATCATGGTTGTCTTTGTACCACACACATAATGAAATAACTAGTAAGGACATGCCTGTCAATAGCAATCCAGTTATCGATAGAGAAAGCGCTACCACTAATCCACGTTTCATTTTTTTTTTCGAAAGCTACGATGACGTCATATACAATGACGTTTTAAACGGCGGGATATGCCTTTTGCCCGTACAAATCAGTGTACAATATGAAAATAAGGACACTGTTTTTCTACATAAGGAAATGCCTGTACCAAGTCAGGAATATGACAGTTGTTTTCCATTCGTTTGATGTGTTTGAGCTTTTGATTTTGTCAATTGTTAAGGGACTTTCCGTTTTGAATTTTCCTTGGAGTTCGGTATTTTTGTTGTTTTACTTTTTTTTGTATGATTGCATGTCATGTGACAACAGATTACTATCCACCAGATGTAGTGAATGTAAGCAATTATAGGTCACCGTATATATACAAAACCTGTACCATATAGTCAGCTATAAAAAGCCCCGGCATGACAAAAAAGTGGAAAATGCAAATGAGAAAACCAACGGCCTGTTTTATTGTCATGTCAATGATTTTATGACTATTCTCCCTTTGATCAATGTTTAAGGCCGTAGGCTGACCTATATTTGGACCATGGTGGATAGTTGTCTCATTGGCAAACACGATCAAACATTCAACATCTCCTTATTCTGTTTTTATATCGAACATATAGTGCTGTAAAACAGTTTTAGTTAAATAAACACTCATAAAGTCTAAACACCATGCAATTCTGTTTAAACATCTGACATTTAAACACATACAGAAATCTAAACACTTATGTAAAATAAACATTTATAATTGTTAAACATGTTTCAAAACGTACCCAGAAAAAAGGAGTTTAGGTTTGTGTTTAGAATGTAAACACTGTTTTCACAAGTGTAAAAACTCGTGTTTTTCCATGCTAAAATAGCAATCAGTACACATCCATCGGTTTTAGTGTGATAACATCATATCAATGTATGAAAAGTGGACTAAAAACCTTGAATTATCAATGAAAGGAGATGTGGGTATATAGTCATTAATGAGACAGCAACCAAATTACACAAAAAGACATGTCTTTCAAAGTTCACCAGATTTAAGGTATTTACTAACGTAGATCTATCACCAATATCAAATTACATAAGTGAAATAAAAACCTGAAGATATATAAATGTTCCTGTCTTTGGACAAACACATAAATATGGCAGAGCATGGCATTTGTACGATTATCTTGTTGTAGTACGCCATATGTTTGTGAATTCCCCATAACTGGGGGTCTGGATGGGGTTTACATGTATATACAGACGATGAATAATGGGAAAAGAAAATAGAGAATAGAGAAAAATGGGCCTTAAACGATATCGAACAACAGGGTGCTAAAATATATTGAGAAGTATTGAGAATAATGTGCGAAAAAAAGAAAATAGAGAAAAGAAAGGCCTATAAATCATAGAGTACAGAAATGCAGACCTCCCATTCCAGACCCTCATAACTTCTCTTGTATACTAGCTCAAATCAACAACCTTTTAACGACCCGTTGAATTTATGGCGGAAACAAAAGTTTCGAAAATCAACTTCCGTCCGCGTAAATTATGTTAAGCGTCTCAATGTCTTCGAGATGTCCATAAAAAGTGTATTCCCACAATTTTTTCTGGAGAGCATCATTAAGAAAAATGAAGTTACTCGTACTTAAAGGGATACATAGTAAGTTAATTTGCATGATATTGTTAAAAATTCCTTCTTCTGCCATCTGCTCATCATCAGACAGTGTATTGATCTCTAGCTAAATAGACCGTTAAGATTTAAAAATTTGACATGATGAGAAAACGCACACGTATTTCTTCTTTTCGTTAATACATTTAAATGATATGAAAACGTAGCTCATCTTTCCGTAAAAAACACACGAATCCTTGGTAATATTATTCCTGACCAGTCCTATATATATATATATATCTTTAAAAAATCCTTACAAATTATATATTATATATCGCCACAAAACATACAACTGAATAAAATGGAACAATAACTTGACAAAATACTATTTTGATTTAAACATCTGTACACCCGTCTTAACAAGTTAAAAGATCTATCGTTTAAGAAACTATGGGCAAATAAAATGTCAAACAATTTTTTGAGTACCAACGATTAAAACAAGAGGAAGAAAATCATCACTACTAAACAATAGGGGAACTAAGTCCTCTCGGAAAGGTTAGCAGTCCATGAGGACAAAACTATTTATTATACAAATCCGATAGTACTTAACGAGGTGCGCAAAGAGAAAAGTATAACAAAGTATCACAGACGATAAGTCATGGAAAGATATACAAGAGTACACACGCTGAAATGTCTCGTCTGCTTTAAATTTACTGACTCTGATTGATTTTATATTTTGAAAGTCTTTAGGATAATGGAGACATCAAAGAATTTACAAGTATCTCATAAACTGAACATAATCAATGATCCATAACAATAAAATCAAGTTCAGATAAACCCTGCCTAACAGACATGTACATCTAATAATCCATGTAATCATTCCATACACCAACTATAGTTGACCTGTTGCTTGTAGTATCCAAGAAAGAGACCAAACCATGAAACCTTTACATTGACCAATGAACCATGAAAATGAGATCAAGGTCAGATGAGACCTGCCAGACTGACATGTACACCTTACAATCATTCTGTGCGACAAATATGGTCAATTGCTTATAGTATCTGAGAAACGGACCTAATCACGTAAACTTAACCTTGATCACTGACCCATTATGAACTGAGGTCGAGGTCAGGTGAACCCTTAGGCTATCTGACGGACACGTATCCCTTGCAACGAAACCCATATACAAAATATAGTTAACATATTAATTACTTATAATAAAGAAGAAATTAAAATGACAAACAAAATATACATTTGTTAAGCAGTCGCTGCACCATGCATGA
This sequence comes from Mytilus coruscus, assembly GCA_017311375.1. NCBI lineage: Eukaryota > Metazoa > Mollusca > Bivalvia > Mytilida > Mytilidae > Mytilus > Mytilus coruscus. Next base: position 24,587,648 of record CM029602.1, on the reverse strand, counting down.
AAATAAGGTCAAACGCAATGCACATATGACAGACAGAAACTTCGTAACATAAGGCATCTGCATAGATTTACTAGGTATGAATCTTCCAGGTCTTCTTCCCACTGAAATATAAAGCTTTATTAATTATACAATTTTTTTACGCCGCCCCCGCCGCCGGATAGTTATCCTTACGTTTCGCATTCTGCGACTTTTGTCGCAGCCAGGACAATACAAAGTAACATAGCAAAAATACCGAACTCCAAGGAAAAAGCTAGCTTAACCTCTCACTTGTATGACAGTCGCATAGAATTCCATTATATTGACAACAATGTGTGACCAAAACAAACAGACATAATAGGTAAAATTGTCAAAAATTGGGGTACAGCAGTCAACATTATGTTATCATCTTAATCACTATAAAAACAAATAACTATTTCAACAAAGAAAAACAAAATGGCATATAGACACTCTATAGACAAAGGACATAAGCAAAAATGAAAGGCAAAATAGCACAATAACACAATGGCGGGATGTATAAATACCGAGCCACGCCAAAAGTATATTAGCAAAAATTGACTAAACAGTAAAGGTTAAAAATATACAAAGACAAATAAAAAGAACACTATAACACGTATATATTCAAATATGACGTTCTTATTTCGCTTTGGAAACAAATCCATGTTCTAATTGCAATAGAACATGGGCTGCACGTGATTGACGTCACAATTGAAATTGCAACGTCAGTTTGTATCTTGAGCAACGCCAGTGATCAAAACGGACATTTGTGTTGATATTGCTCGCTATACTGCCTAGAAAATATCCTACAGAATTTGAGAAAAGAATCTGTTTACCAAAAATTTTGAAAGAAAGTCTGTAAAAATGCTACTTAAAATTATAAGTGACATAACTTTGAATTTTAAAATCATTATTATTGTAAAATTCATTTATTAGACTAGCAAGCACAGCTAGTAGCCCTTGCCAAATTTCTGAGGGTATTTTATAGATTAAGAAAGTAAACTTTTTGAAAAAAATGGGGCTTCTACTCTTCAGGTTGCTGTATCAGCTGGTATACATATTTTAAACAAAGTATTGGATATTTTTTATCTAATTAATAATTGGAAATTTATATCACAAATGATAGTTGGTAAAACAAATCTTGTGCCTTTTACTTAATGATTGTGAAAGATAAGAATTTGCCATTTGAATAAATTCAATTTTGTAAGAAAACAACTCTAATAGTCTCTATGAATTAAATTTCTTGTTTGACTTGATATGCTAGTTTTTGCACTTATTACTGTAGCTTATTTAATAAAGTCAGAGATAATCACATAAGCAAGGTTTTTAACTTATAAGTATAATTAACTGACCTTCATTTCCTTTTTTTCCTCCAGAAATTTTGCAAGGCATCTTCTCTTGCTATTTGTTTTGTGTTTTTTTTGTGACATTGATTTGTCAGATTTGTTTCCAGTATGAAAGAAATTTTCTAAGACGTAGTTTCAAACACAATAAAGATGATCTTTGTTTCACTTTTCCAATGTGTAAATTTTCACTATGCACATGACCCTGACACATATTTTGTTAACGTTATATGACGTATGTTGAAAAAAGAAAACAATGTCACCGTCAATTTGTGTAGGGGATCAAGAAGGGTTTTAGTCACTTTGAAATGGAAGTATCGTATGGAATTGTGAAAAACAACAATTCTTAATTACAATTTCATTCATATCTCTAATAAAATCAGTATTTTAGAGTACTTTGGAAACAGATACAATGAAAAGAAGCTGAACATTCACTGTTTTGAACTAGAAAAGGAAATTAAATAAAATCATTCTAAAAGTTAGTTTACATGTATTTGTTCATTTGTTATCGTGGATCGGTTGATTTTCTATATCATTTTGGCTTCATAAAATCAAAATGACTGCCTTTCGAACATGTATTATAGGCCCGTTTCGAAGTACAAAATTAAATTTTCCTATTAGAATTGAAATAATTCTATCATGCCATGGTCTATGCTCATTTTAACATGGTTAAACATTATATTTGTCAACATTTTACACCTCGCTCACGCTCGGTATAAAGATATTGGCAAATATAATGCCTACCCATGTTAAAATGAGCATAGAGCATGGAATGAAAGAATATTTCTTAAATTAAGATGATAAACAACGTCAGTACCTAGAATCTATACTTCGAGACCATCATGTATTATTTGTGAAGTTGATACGGAATATTTATCAACAAGATCTTGGTATCTTCCGATGAACTTTTTTAGAAAAAGGACGAGACGTTCTTTGACATAACCCGGGTTCATCAACTTTCTGCTCAGACACTGGTGACGTTTTATAGAGTCTGAGTAGCAGCTGCAAGCTCTTGAATACCGAATGAGTTGGGAAATGTATATCCCACATGCAGATGAAGTTGGTATATTGCTGCTTAGGTGGGGGGAATTAATAATTTCCAAATTAAAATCGTCTCGTTTGTGATATATTCTGGTACTAAGATGACCGCTTATGTCAAATTCGAGGTATAAGTCTAAAAATGTCTGTTGTTTCTTTAATTTCTAGTTCTGGAGGATATATTAACGTTACCCAATCAGAAAAGTTTGGATTGTTAATGGAAAGAACATCATCAATATATCTGAATGTGAAATTAAATGATCTTCCTTCTTTGATCTTCTTGTTTTTGACAAGTGTCTGAAGGAACTCCGACTCATATGAAAATAAGAAGAGGTCGGCAAGGAGAGGCGGACAGTTCGTTCCCATAGGAATGCCGACAATTTGTTGAAAAAGTCTACCTCAATTTCAACAAATATGTTGTCAATAAGAAACTCCAGCATACAGATCACTTGTTCCTCTGTGAAACATGATTTACCTTAATGTTCACTTTTAACAAAATATGCCGTATGGTATTCCAAAGCAATACATTTATAGCGTATGCTACCATTTTTATATTGAAAAGGATTGTGGATAATTTCTTTTAGACGATTTTTCAATTTCACATGGGGAATGGTGGTATACAGGGTTGAAAATCAAAAGTTTTGATAGAATTAATTTCAGAGAAAGATCGAGATTTAAAATTATCTAGAAATTCTTTTGAGTTTTTTAGAATCCACACATACGCGAGTAAACAGTTTCACAGTATTTCTGCAGACCCACTGCTGAAAGATTTTTTTTCAATCTAATGGACAATTCCTTTGTAGAACATACAGATGAACCGGCAGTGTTTCGTTGTTTGTACGGAATTTTGTGAAGCTTAGTTATCCAATACAAACAAGGTAAGTAATCAGATTTGCTGTTCAATGTAATGTTCATTGAGGCCATGAAGGACTTGTTATTCGCCAAAATATCATCCTTGTCAAACGATATGTTTTTGTATGTGGGATTACCTGAGTGCTCATTTATTCCTAATTATTTTACAAGACACTCGTAGTAGTACGATTTACATACAAAAACAATATTATTTGAAGCTTTGTCCGCAGGAACAACAACATATTTATCGTGAAGAGATGATAGACATTTCACAGCTTCTTTGTCTCTGAAAACAGACTTTGGTCGATCATTCACACAGTTTTTCAACTTATGAATTCGACGTTTTATCAGAGACCTGATTGTTTTGACCCATTCTGACAAAGTGTCCAGTTCATCTTCTTCTCGTTTAGCCCATACTCTGGCATGGTCATCAATGGAATCCATAATTATTTTGAAGTTATTAACACCATGACAAAAAGAAACAATTACGACAAGAGAAACAACAGTAGAATTACCGCCTATGAATACATATGTGTTCCGAATCCTGAAATAGTTCCTGCTATATTCAAATTGAAACCGTGTCATGACAAGTAAAGGGTTAGTGATGAGACACATTCGGTGAGGTCATCAACGAAGTAAGGAGAACAATATAAGAACATGTAGAATTTGATAAGATAAGACAAGCTCACTCGAATTCCTTGATACATTATACGGTTGAGCTCTAGTGTAGATAAAAAAAAGTCGAAAGAGGAAAGAACATTTTAAACAATGTGTTATCTGTTTTTACTTAATGTAGTCATTTGACATGGTTTGTTGACATAATTCAATACAAACGAAACTGTTAAGTCTTGCATACTGATTGGCAACATGGAATATATAAAATCCTCACAAGAAGTACGAAACCCCGGGACATATCTAGTGTCAGGATACCGGCAACAAATGGCATCCTCCAATGCGTCAAGTACTGGTGTGATGTCTTTATTGGCAGTTAAGTCTATATGTTCCTTTACTTTAACAAGAAAATCGTTGAAATAAGGTTCTCCGTATGCGTTTTTAATCTCGTCTGGACACTTTTCCCACAATTCCTGGTTTTGAGCGATGAGAACATTTTCATCAGTCATATTAGTTCTGTAAAAGTATCAAAACATAAATAGACCTATCATTGCGTTGACACGTTTATAGTTATCCATTGTTATCAAATATACATAAAGTTTGAAATGAAAGGACATCCAAGGAAGAAATTAACACTCAAAAAGTCTGACATTCGGCAAATTATATGATCTTACGATGCAGGCAAATTGTTGTCTGTCTTTTATCTGTTTGACTCAGATAACCGTATTTTGCAAGAAGAAAAGATCAAGCATAATAAAGTAGGTACAAGAATATGCTGAGGTTTGCCTAGTGACAAGACTGCATGACTCAGTTTTCCGACTTATCGATCGGCAGTGCTAATTCATTTAATCGTATTAACTTGTTTTGTTTGCTTACAGGTACATACCGATTATTTTTTGCTTGTCTTGGTACTATCCACATGCTTCATAATTAGCCGTCATAGCAATAGTTAACAAATGAAAAATCTTTAAAACATGGAAATTCAAATCAGCATTCTAATTTCGTTTTCGAAGTTACTGTCAAGGTTTCCTGGCCAATATAACTCAATCATAGCTTCAAAGTTAAAAACCGGTTTGCACATTAATAAGTAGTATTTTTACTAACCTAAACGTGAGTCCTTCAATTTAAACTATATCGAACAAGTTTTTGTTAGATTCCGACACGAAGTTAGTGGCTAATAACCTAGACTGTATACTTATTTACTTACTTGTACATACTTGGTTCTATAGTGATAACCTTGACATTGAACTTTTTCATTTCTCTTCTGAGACATTCTGAAAATCCTATTACACCAAACTTCGTGGCAGAGTATGCAGAGAAACCTGGCAAACCATTCCTTCCTGGAAATTAAAACTGTGTCTTTAGGGACATTTAAAATGTTTTTACTTTGCACCATCTTTATTAATAATTGCCGTTAGCAACGCGTCTGGTGCCACATATGAAGCAGGAACAGTTTCCCCTACAGGAATACCGATTTTCATTGTCGGGTTTTGGCTGGGTTCGTGTTGCTTTATCTTGAGCTTCTGTGTAGTGTTTTGTGGATTGTAACGGTAGTTGTGTCTTTTACTTTTGGTCATGGTGTTTTTCTGTGGTAACGTACGCTTTTTTTTATATTGTACTCCACCTTTTGGTATCTTCATTCTTTTTTACAATTTAATATAAATGTTAGGTGAGCCTGAGCAGATCGCAGTGGCGGATCCAGAGGGGGGTTCCGGGGTTGGAACCCCCCTTTTTTTGACGATCAATGCATTTGAATGAGGACATATAGTTGGTTCCCCCCCCCCTTTTTATTCTGGGTTGGGAACCCCCTTTTAAAAATGGCTGGATCCGCCCCTGGATCGAGCGAATAATTTCATTACTTTTGGAGTTGTGGGTAGGGGATGTGGACGTACGACGGAAACCACTTCCACTGATTCTACTTTTCGCTAGTGGTTGTAAAAAGAACAAGAAACGCAAAACGCACATGTAATAATATTTCAAACTTTGCTACTGAAAAAATAGGTCTAGATTCCAAAATGCAGGTTTGCCCTTGTTATGCTTTTAAAAACATTGCAGGAGATACAATTGTTTTAGACCAACTCTGCATGAGACTTTCCGTGCTTTACGTTCCGCGTGAGTTAACATACATGTAGGATGCATATATATAGAATAGTGGGGCAAATAGGTCTGGGGTCATGTTGTCTTTGGAATGAAATTGGTTAGCAGAATGAACAAAACGGCCATACGTATATATGCGTATATTTTTTGGAAAGGATTGAATAATAAATATTCAGATGTCTTCAATTTATCAGTCCACAAGTTACGGTGTTAATTTTATTGCCTTCCTTAATAAACAGCTGCGCCATGAGCGCATGATACGCCCGTCGTCTTGTGTGTGAATTGTTATTCAATAATCATATTTCTGACATACGGCCTGACATGCAAAAACCCCTTTTACAAAAACTCAATATCTCTAAAATAAAATTTTGAATCAAAACCAAAAAGTATACAGATCTTTAGATTAATATAACTAAGAAGTGTGTAAAATTTTAAGCAATAATCATAAATCGTTTTTGAGATACGGCGCGACATGTGAAAACCCCTTTAAAAAAAAATAAATCAATATCTCAAAATAAACTTTTGAATCAAAACCAAAAGTATACAGATCTTTAGATTAATATAACTAAGAAGTGTAAAATTTTAAGCAATAATCATAAATCGTTTTTGAGATACGGCGCGACATGTGAAAACCCCTCCCCTTTTTACAAAATACTCAATAACTCAAAATAAAATTTTGATGATATAAAATTTTAATTTAAACCAAAAAGTATACAGATCTTTAGATTAATATAACTAAGAAGTGTGTAAAATTTTAAGCAATAATCATAAATCGTTTTTGAGATACGGCGCGACATGTGAAAACCCCCTTTAAAAAAAAAAAAAAAATCAATATCTCAAAAATAAACTTTTGAATCAAAACCAAAAAGTATACAGATCTTTAGATTAATATAACTAAGAAGTGTGTAAAATTTTAAGCAATAATCATAAATCGTTTTTGAGATACGGCGCGACATGTGAAAAACCCCTCCCCCTTTTTTTACAAAATACTCAATAACTCAAAAATAAAATTTTGATGATATAAAATTTTGAATCAAAACCAAAAGTATACAGATCTTAAGATTAATATAACTAAGAAGTGTGTAAAGTTTTAAGCAATAATCATAAACTGTTTTGAGATACGGCGCGACATGTGGAAAAACCCCTCCCCCTTTTTTAACAAAATACTCAATATCTCTAAAATAAAATTTTGAATCATCACCAAAAAGAATACAGATCTTAAGATTAATATAACTAAGAAGTGTGTAAAGTTTTAAGCAATAATCATAAATTGTTTTTGAGATACGGCGCGACATGTGAAAAAAAACACACACCTGTTTTAGTTACTAAGTCCCGTAACTCAAAAAGTTTTAATCTTATTTTCACCAAAAAGTATACAGATCGTTTGACCATCATAAGAAACAACTATGTTAAGTTTCATAAAATTTGGATAAGTCGTTCTGATGTTACGGTGCGACATGTTTACGCCGGACAGACAGACGGACGGACGGACGGACGGACACCGGACATTTGTATACCATAATACGTCCCGTCAAAAATTGACGGGCGTATAAAAAGCAATACTATCTTGATCCTGCAATCAGCCATCCTCTGTACAAAAATGATAAACGACGCCGGTATCTAACAATTATTTTGCTTTATGTGTGCAGTATGCAAATTTGTCTCATATTATATCCTGCTTGTCTTTTGAGTGTCTGAATAATAATTAAAAATTGCTGTTCACGTTAGAGTTCATAATTGGGTCCGCTTTGCTGTGCGGTCCGCAATTAAAAATCAAAGACTGATTGAGAATTCAAAAACTTAACGTTTTAAAGGGCCAATATTAAATTGTAGGATAAAAAATAAATCTCGTAAAACATTTTTTTATATCACAAGACAATGTGCGTTAATTGCTAATATTTTGAAATCTTCAAATTGTTTAACGCGTATTATACTACCAGCCAGGCTTGCTACAGTGACAACACGACCCTGGTTTTTTCTGACGAGCGGTAGGAAGGCTTTTGTCACTCTGATTACACCTGTAAGATTCACGTCAATCAGGCGTTGATAGACATCTAATGGACACCATTCACATTCGACATAAGATGCTACACCTGCATTGTTAATAACAGCCCATAATCCTACAAAAATAAAATTTGACAATTTTAACCATTTTGTTAATATATTATTTGTTTGGATTGAATAATGACTAGATGATGTTTTCCATTCATCAGGCAAAACCGCCACCGTGGTCTCGTTGTAGTGTGTTCGCCTCGAGTGCGGGAGGTCATAGGTTCAAGACGATAACAATCCGGGTCAAACCAAAGACTTAACAAGAGTGCACACGCTGAAATGTCTCGCCTTCTTTACTAACCATTGATATTATGTTGATAGTCCTAAATATAAAGCTTTACTACAACTATCACATAAACTTAACATGATCCAAGAAAATGAGGTCAAGGTCATATAAACCAAACGAGAAATACATGTACACCTTAAGCTTACAATCATTCAATACACTAAATATAATTGACCTATTGCTTATAGTTTCTAAGAAACAGATTTAACCAAGAAAACTAAACATTGACCAATGAACCATGAAAATGAGTTCAAGGTCAGATGAACCATGCCAGGCAGACATGTACAGCTTACAATCCTTCCATACAACAAATATAGTTGACCTATTACTTAAGGTTTAAAAACAGACCAAAACACAAAAACTTAACACTGAGCAATGAACCGTGAAAATGAGGTCAAGGTCAAATAAAACCTGCGAGACTGACATGTACATCATAAAATATTTCCATACACAAAACTTAACACTGAGCAATGAACCGTGAAAATGAGGTCAAGGTCAAATAAAACCTGCGAGACTGACATGTACATCATAAAATATTTCCATACACCAAATATAGTTGACCTATTGCATATAGTATTAGAAAAAAGACCAAAACTCAAAACTTAACTTTGACCACTGAACCACGAAAATGAGGTCAAGGTCAGATGACACCTGCCAGTTGGACATGTACACCTTACAATCATTCCATACACCAAATATAGTAGACCTATTGCATATAGTATTAGAAAAAAGACCAAAACTCAAAAACTTAACTTTGACCACTGAACCATGAAAATGAGGTCATGGTCAGATGACACCTTCTACCAGTTGGACATGTACACCTTACAATCATTCCATACACCAAATATAGTAGACCTATTGCATACAGTATAAGAAAACAGACCAAGACACAAAACTTAACTATAACCACTGAACCATGAAAATGAGGTCAAGGTCAGATGACTACTGCCAGTTGGACATGTACACCTTACAATCCTTCCATACACCAAATATACTAGACCTATTGCTTATAGTATCCGAGATATGGACTTGACCACCAAAACTTAACCTTGTTCACTGATCCATGAAATGAGGTCGAGGCCAAGTGAAAACTGTCTGACGGGCATGAGGACCTTGCAAGGTACGCACATACCAAATATAGTTATCCTACTACTCATAATAAGAGAGAAATTAACATTACAAAAAATCTTAACTTTTTTTCAAGTAGTCACTGAACCATGAAAATGAGGTCAAGGACAATGGACATGTGACAGACGGAAACTTCGTAACATAAGGCATCTATATACAAAGTATGAAGCATCCAGGTCTTCCACCTTCTAAAATATAAAGCTTTTAAAAAGTTAGTTAACGCCGCCGCCGCCGGATAACTATCCCTATGTCGAGCTTTCTGCGACAAAAGTCGCAGGCTCGACAAAAATTGGTACTTTCTGCTCCTCCGCTAAGAACGCGGCATTTAGGATTGAGTATAAAAACTGGTCGATATGGACGCAGAAAAATATGTCCGGGAAGACGACATGTCTTCTTGCAAACTGTTATCTTGAGAATTAGCATATTAAAAGTCCGACTTAACGTGTCGGTCTAGTACATATCAAGGTTTTATTCTTATGACATATTATTTTCGACCAAATATGCATGAAGTAGTTGATAAATACTGGACGTTAACCTCCTCCTCCTCCTCCTCATCATCATTCTCATCATTTGAATCATCTAAATCATCTGAAACATCATCATCTGAATCATCTGAATCTGAACAAATTTTCAGTGAGCGTGCATATAAGTATACCCTACATTTAGTTTGTCGTTGTTTCGACTTCAATGTTGTCGGGTCGGAAGAGTCGGGTGTACATGGTTTGGTGTGGTCTGTTGTCGGGTCGGAGGAGTCGGGTGTACATGGTTTGGTGTGGTCTGTTGTCGGGTCGGGAGAGTCGGGTGTACATGGTTTGGTGTGGTCTGTTGTCGGGTCGGCGGAGTCGGGTGTACATGGTTTGGTGTGGTCTGTTGTCGGGTCGGAGGAGTCAGGTGTACATAGTTTGGTGTGGTCTGTTGTCGGGTCGGAGGAGTCAGGTGTACATGGTTTGGTGTGGTCTGTTGTCGAGTCGGAAGAGTCAGGTGTACATGGTTTGGTGTGGTCTGTTGTCGAGACGGAAGAGTCAGGTGTACATGGTTTGGTGTGGTCTGTTGTCGGGTCGGCAGAGTCGGGTGTACATGGTTTGGTGTGGTCTGTTGTCGGGTCGGCAGAGTCGGGTGTACATGGTTTGGTGTGGTCTGTTGTCGGGTCGGCAGAGTCGGGTGTACATGGTTTGGTGTGGTCTGTTGTCGGGTCGGAGGAGTCAGGTGTACATGTTTTGGTGTGGTCTGTTGTCGGGTCGGCGGAGTCGGGTGTACATGGTTTGGTGTGGTCTGTTGTCGGGTCGGCAGAGTCGGGTGTTCATGGTTTGGTGTGGTCTGTTGTCGTGTCAGGAGAGTCGGATGTACATGGTTTGGTGTGGTCTGTTGTCGGGTCGGAAGAGTCAGGTGTACATGGTTTGGTGAGGTCTGTTGTCGGGTCAGGAGAGTCAGGTGTACATGGTTTGGTGTGGTATGTTGTCGGGTCAGGAGAGTCAGGTGTACATGGTTTGGTGTGGTCTGTTGTCAGGTCGGAAGAGTCAGGTGTACATGGTTTGGTGTGGTCTGTTGTCGGATCAGGAGAGTCGGGTGTACATGGTTTGGTGTGGTATGTTGTCGGGTCGGGAGAGTCAGGTGTACATGGTTTGGTGTGGTCTGTTGTCGGGTTGGAAGAGTCAGGTGTACATTGTTTGTTGTGGTCTGTTGTCGGGTCGGGAGAGTCAGGTGTACATGGTTTGGTGTGGTCTGTTGTCGAGTCGAAAGAGTCGGGTGTTCATGGTTTGATGTGGTCTGTTGTCGGGTCGGAAGAGTCAGGTGTACATGGTTTGGTGTTGTCTGTTGTCGGGTCGGAAGAGTCAGGTGTACATGGCTTGGTGTGGTCTGTTGTCTGTTGTTGGGTCGGAAGAGTCGGGTGTTCATGGTTTGGTGTGGTCTGTTGTCGGGTCGGGAGAGTCGGGTGTACATGGTTTGGTGTGGTCTGTTGTCGGGTCGGGAGAGTCGGGTGTACATGGTTTGGTGTGGTCTGTTGTCGGGTCGGAAGAGTCGGGTGTACATGGTTTGGTGTGGTCTGTTGTCGGGTCGGCGGAATCGGGTGTACATGGTTTGGTGTGGTCTGTTGTCGGGTCGGCGGAGTCGGGTGTACATGGTTTGGTGTGGTCTGTTGTCGGGTCGGAAGAGTCGGGTGTACATGGTTTGGTGTGGTCTGTTGTCGGGTCGGAAGAGTCGGGTGTACATGGTTTGGTGTGGTCTGTTGTCGGGTCGGAGGAGTCGGGTGTACATGGTTTGGTGTGGTCTGTTGTCGGGTCGGGGAGTCAGGTGTACATGGTTGGGTGTGGTCTGTTGTCGGGTCGGAGGAGTCAGGTGTACATGGTTGGATGTGGTCTGTTGTCGGGTCGGGAGAGTCAGGTGTACATGGTTGGATGTGGTCTGTTGTCGGGTCGGAAGAGTCAGGTGTACATGGTTTGGTGTGGTCTGTTGTCGGGTCGGAGGAGTCAGGTGTACATGGTTTGGTGTGGTCTAATGTGGGTCAGAGGAGTCAGGTGTACATGGTTTGGTGTGGTCTGTTGTCGGGTCGGAAGAGTCGGGTGTACATGGTTTGGTGTGGTCTGTTTTTGGGTCGGAAGAGTCGGGTGTACATGGTTTGGTGTGGTCTGTTGTCGGGTCGGAGGAGTCGGGTGTACATGGTTTGGTGTGGTCTGTTGTCGGGTCGGAAGAGTCGGGTGTACATGGTTTGGTGTGGTCTGTTGTGCTGTTCAATTAGCTATAAGTTGTTCAAGTTATTCTTTAAGTTTTTATGTATTATTGAAAATCCTAAGAACGATAATATAATATCAGTAAAATGGTCACATACGGTAATATTATACTCGAAATAATAAAGACACAAATATATACCATGGTTAAAAAATTCACAGTGTAACCATGCAGTAACCGACCCCTTGTGAACATTGACACAAAAATGTTTGGTTCATAAATTAAAGTATCACGGTCGGTCAGGACAAATTATAAACAAGTTTCCTTACCTATCCATGCTATCAAATGTTCATGCATCAAACTGTATGATCGAAAGATTTATAATGATGATGATGATGATAATGATCATGATGGATGGCTGTTATTTCGTCTAGCGACATACTAAATGCATATATTCAGGACAAAAACATGAATATGAACCCTGCTTTCTACTAGACCTACACGAGTTGGATTTCTAACAGTGGCGGATCCAGGGGGTTCGGGGTTGGAACCCCTTTTTGGCCGATCAATGCATTTGAATGGGAACATATGGTTGGAACCCCCTTTTATCCTGGGTTGGAACCCCCTTTTAAAACGGCTGGATCCGCCCCTGTCTAACGTGTCAGTTCACAAGGTAACTGTTACCCACCCTACTGTCTGGCCACGGACACGTTGTTCTAATTCCAGCTAGGCCAAACAGTCTTTATTCGCATTTCTAAATGTCGCAATTTTTAAGTAACTAATTTAACCTGGCCGGGGATCGAACACAGCTTCATGCACACTCGAACAGAACACGCTACCACGAGATCTATAACGGCGGCGTTTTATTTTTGAAATCAGAAAGATTTAACTCGGCTAAAACAGGGTTCAAATTAACATTTGGTACTGGAAGGTCCAGGACCTTTGACACTCCAAACTGAAAGGTCCACAACCTAAATTCCAGGTCCTACTCTTACTTGAAATATTTCATAACTCAGTAAGATATAAAATTAATGTTTTTGGTGTTAGGTGCGCTTGTTTCATTGTCAATGCCACTGTTGTATAACATGTTTAATAATAAGTGTAATTGTCTTGTATATTATTTCTTTTTTTTTGTATTGGGGAGGGTGTCACTGTGGGTGGGTGTGGTGTCTCAACGATTGATAATTAATTACTAATTGTACCATTATCTCAGGGCTCACACTACTTCAGAATCATAGGGAAAAGTGACTTCTCTTTTTGAAACTGATAGGGAGAAATGGTGAGATTTGGAAGAGAACTGCTAACTCAAGGCGCTACAATGTTTGGTTTTTACTATAATATAAAGGGCTATATATATCTCTTTTTTTATATTGTACAATTCATACCCGAGTATACAATTAAAGTAACAGTTCAAATTCAAAGCTGTTCAAGTGTATCATATCTAGTTGCACTATTATATTAGTTCCTTTGTGAAAATAAAGTAAGAAACTTCCAGATTTTTACTAGACCTTCAAAATTGAGAAAAAATTACCTCTTGGAATTGTGGTAATATGTTTACTCTATAAAAACACATTTAATATAAACAGTTATTAATGGTAAAGAAAATTACTGTCACATTTTATTGGATTTTGACATGAAAATTTGTGAACTAAAAATAATTTTGAGTTTCTGTATAAAATATTTCCTGCTTTTTCTTTCTTTTCCATATATCTTTTGGTTTTCAATTCTAGTGTTTATATTTCATCATCATAGATGTATTTTGTCACCTGCCTGGAATTATTATTTATTTTTTTTATTGTATTTGATCGGCAAACCCGGAATTACCCTTATCCGCTCCCGGAAACTGAGCCGGTATTGTAATTGACCTCATTTCCGGTTTATGGCATCCATTGTTTTTCAACGTTGCATTTGTCAGTCAGATACGATTTTACTCGGATTTACACATAACTTGTTGGCGATTTTCGGTATAAAGCTAGCGGTTGAACAAACTGAACATCGCTGTCATGAATAATAAAGATGAAAATAAATTTTGAGATCGTTTGGAAATTTTGGTCCCAAAATTGGGAAAAATGTAGGGTATAATTTGCCATTAGGAATGGGTCCGAATTCGAATACCGGACCCTGTGGAATGCTAGAAAATCCGTGGAGGGGTATACGATGTCAATAGTAATATGACTTTGAAATGACCATACTGATGGTTAAAAAGGTCGACAAAGTTTTTTTTTTTTTCTTTCAAATCGAAGGTCCGTCGGGCGTAGCTAGTAACCAAAACGAACGTCCGATTGCAAAAGTGGAAGGTCGCGGACCTCGGACCACCGCTAATTTGAACCCTGCTAAAAGTTTGTGAATTGACATATTTGCACGAACCTTTATCTTGAACAAACTTTAATGCATCTAAGACATCTTGTTCTTTGGTAACATCTATTTGTACTGGATGCACACATTTTGAAAATTTTTCAAGTTCTTTTGCACCCGCTCCGTTGATATCCAGACAACCAGCAAACACCTGGAATCCTAAAGTGCTCAACTGTTTGGCTATATGGTAACCAAAGCCTCTGTCACATCCTGGAAGAAAAGTATTGCAGTCACTTTGAAAATGTTTTTTTTTTTTTTCTCCACTTTCCACTTTTGCTTTCCTTCTTTGTCCCAGACCAGTTCCCACCTCTTTTACCCCTTTATCAAACATCCCCGCATTTTTTTACCTGCTGTATACCACATCTCAAGAGAGAGTCGGGGAATACACATTTACGATATAACCCGCCTTGATGACAATATTTTGATACATCATGGATCGACCAAAGATGTGTTTACAGTGGTCCATTTAGGGGGCATAGAGAACGTACGCTTCCTTTCATTTGAACATAGATCATTTTAGCATAAAATCAGCCAAATTTGTGTTTTCTCCCGTTTTATGGAATTATACTTTTACTCCAGTTTTACAATTGGTCAGTTTATAATTTTCACCATAAAAGAGTAGGTTTTGAACCAAGAGTTATGACCTTTGCTGTACAAATGAAGTTATTCCTTGTATGCATTGTTGAGCAAGTTTGAGGGAATTTTCTAGTCTGTGCCAATTTTAACATGTCTATGTAAAGCGGTGCATTACATTTGCGCGCAAAAATCATTCCGTTTATGCGTCGCTTTTGATTAAATTTATGCATTCTTTTACAGGTCAACTCAGGTAAATACAGGTAGATGCCCTATTCAAAGCGGTGCATTATATTTGCGCCAGAAATCCTTACGTTTACACAGCTTTTCATTACATTTGGGGCATTCTTTTACAGGTAAACTCAGGTAAAACAGGCAGATTATACTTATTTATATATTTAACTATTATTTTCGAGCAGGATAAGTCCGTTTTATTGTGCACAAGCACTTGGTCCTGAAAATATATACAGATAAAAATGTAAAACATAGAAAATCTAAAGATTGAAAGTGCTGATTTTACATGTCGTAACGCACACAAAATACATGGATGTGCTAAATAAAATTGCTCATTGTAGTGAGCATGGAATGGTTCCGGGCCGTTTGTAGTTCGCCTGTATTCTGTTGACGGTAGTGATGCACAAAGACCTTGAGAAAATGGAGAATCTGGTGGATTACCGTTGCAATTATTTACGGTGCATCGCTATAAAATATCCCCGACTTAATCCCCGATTTATTTCTGACAAACGAAACTCCATGTGTGTGCCTTGATGCAACTTTACAAACTGACTTAAATTATTCATTAAATCGCTATTCGGTAAAATTATGAAACATAATGCTATTTAATCTGAAATATTCGCAATAAAATTACATGTATGTCTTAAGCTATTACGGATTTCTCATCATCACTGTAATTTTTTTTATAATTCAGTATGAAAATATATAATTCAAATTTACAAATAGAATATGTTCAAAATTCATATTAACTATATAGTTAAATTCATTATGAATTATCTTTATTTTACCTGAGTTACATGTAAAATGAATGCGGAAATGTAATTAAAAGCTGCGCAAACGTAACAAATTTTAATCCCCAAATGAGTGCAAATGTAATGCCCATGTAAAGGGATGTCTTCCAATATATATAAATATATATTCCAAGTTCTGTTAAAACTCCTATGTTAGTATTTACATAATTTAGAGACCCCAAGTATGTATTTGCAAATTTGGGGTGGACTTCAGTGCTTGAATATATATAAAAAGTTAATGATTTTCTTTGGGGTAATATTAATAACACCCAATTCTCACAACCGTATAGAATAATAGGTTTGATACAATGATCAAATAAATGTAGGGATATGTTTATGCTTGGGCTTGAGGATTTCAAGTCTTTATATATACAGCTTTAAAAGGCTTTCAAGCTTTTTGAAATAGTTGTTTCAAGCCTCATTAAATTTTACAGTATTCTCAATAATAAGGCCCAAGTATTTATATTGCTTTAAACATTCTATGTCTTCTTTCCCAATATGGAAATTATCTTGTAACAATCTTCCGTTATTGTTAAAATAATTATTTTTGGTTAATTCTAGTTTTACTTCTAGACACCATTCATTACAATATTTATGTAAAATATCAAGTTTGTTTTGAAGCTCTTTAGACTACCTTCGTTTCCGAAAAAATAAAATAACCAAATCATTCTGCATCATGAGGAGGCATGGTATCTTCTTACTGATTCTGACTTTTCTTGTAAAATTGTTGGGAGTTCATTAATGATTTAAATAGACCGGGACTCAAAATATTGCCTTGTCTTACCCTTGTTATATATTCTAAATCGTAACAT
Source organism: Mytilus coruscus (assembly GCA_017311375.1). Classification (NCBI taxonomy): domain Eukaryota; kingdom Metazoa; phylum Mollusca; class Bivalvia; order Mytilida; family Mytilidae; genus Mytilus; species Mytilus coruscus. The sequence continues at coordinate 24,570,814 of CM029602.1, read as the reverse complement.
AACTTGATCATCGATGCCAAAGGTGGCGTTAAAACTGGGATTCTGTTGGGAATTCCAGACATAGAGATAAGAGTCCGTTGTAATGTGTGACTCTCCGAAGCTCGTGACCGGGTACACATGTAAATTGCCTTTAAAAAAACAGGTCAAGAAATAGCACCACGAGATTGAATCTAAAAATAGCTTACCTGTTATAAAAACTGATTTGCCATTTACTTTTATTTTCCTGTTTCGTCTGAGTTTGTAGACAAATATAAGAAAACTAATGAAAACTATGAAAATAAGAATGACTCCATAAACACAAATATGCATAGCACGGTCATAAATAAACTTCACGGAATATATATTACAAGGTAAAATGAAATTATTCCTATTGATTAATCTTAGTCAAGTAAAAGGTCAACCAATCAGAACGAGAGTAAGGCATGTTGTATCTTGTTTCATATTTTTTTATATCATACGGACTGATTTATATTATGACGTTGAATTGCTTTATTTTTGTTTCATTAAAAAATGCTGTATCATCTATTCTTGGTGTTGTTTATTTGGGGGTCTGTTTATCGGTGACGGATATTATTTCATCACGGATGCCAATTCTTTAATTATTTTTTTGTAATGAAGAGTGACTTCCCTTTGAAAATGGCATCGCCTTCGCCAGATCCAACATTTACAAAAGAAGAAATAAAAAGGAACTTATTTAAATCACCAAATGTAGAAGCAGACAGAATGACAGGTCAATTCATTATCCACATCTAACAAATACAGCGAACTGAACGATAAAGAAAATTGATATCATGACATGGGCATAAACACCATAATCTTTTATATGATCAGTGATGATATAGCACAGGCACTTGTTTCTATCCATGGGAAGGTCGGCTATCCATTTGTAATACATAACAAGTGCCTATGTGATATAGGATAGCCTTGACCTTTTATTTTTTAATTTCTGAATATTTTTATACCATACCGTAATATTTATATGCAAACAATGAAATTGAGAATGGAAATAGGGAATGTGTTAACATGTTAAAGAGACAACAACCCGACCAAAGAGCAGAAAACAGCAGAAGGCCACCAATGGGTCTTCAACTCAGCGAGAGGATCCCGCACCGGAAGCAGGCTTCAGCTGGCCCTAAACCATGTAAACAAACGTGTACTAGTTCAATGAAAGTGAACGTCCAAAACATATAAATGAACTAAAATAAAATTAAAAAAAACATACAAGACTAACAAAGGCCAGAGGCTCCTGACTTGGGACAGGCACAAAATGCGGCGGTGTTAAACATGTTTTGTGAGATCTCAACCTCCCCTATACCTCTAGCCAATGTAGAAAAATTCTGAGAATAAACAAACACACAGCAATACACATAGTAAACCTCAGTTCAAAATGACCTAGTTAATGGAAATAAAACATATTCTTCTTCTAAATAAGTTTATGAAGACCAACTTTTACAATATTTAGACTTGACTTAAAACAATTATTAAGAACAAAATTCAACTGCACGCTTTATACTTTAAAAACTATGAAGTATGATCATGATGATTTGGCAAAAAAGATTATTATTACAAACCAGGGAGAATCAAGTCGCTTTTCGGAATGAATCAGGACAATACAACCAGTTACAATAAAAAGGAGATGTGCAGGGGCTGATTCAGGCGTGGTACCCCCCAAAAAAAAAAATTTGCAAAGCATGGGTTGTCCTCAGCTTAACCATTGTTAATAAAGAATATTTCGATAATTTTACCTCAAAAATTTAAGTTTTGCGCCCCTATCCTAATATCCTGGATCGCCCCTGATGTGAGGTAAATGTCAAAGAGCAAACCAATAGAGACGCCAACCCAATGACAAAAGCAACGAAAATTACATGCAGTAAACACAAAGTGATTCAGTCACTCTTTGTGGTGATTTTTCACAGTGAATGTTGGTGATTTTGAGTGATTTAGATTCATTCAAAAGATACAGGTAGTATATAACGAGGTGGTAAATCAAAATGTTATCTCTCATGTCTCTCTGTATCACTTGCAATCACAAAATTTCACTGTGATTTACTGTAAACCAGCAAGGGTGAATTTTAACAGAATTGTCATGTGTATATATAAATATACATGTACATGTACAGTAAGGTTTCCTGTGACTGATAGGATTTTCTGAGACCTCAACCTCCCTTAATCATGTTAATACTGATTTGCCATTTACTTTTATTTTCTTGTTTCTTCACTTATGCTATATACAGTACAGGAAAAGAACATATAACCTCAAAATAATTGTATAATACATGTACATGTACATTGTAGATATCAAAAATTCAAAATAACAATTCTGTATTAAAGAATGTTCAAAATACAATGTACATTGATGTAACTGAAAGGGGGAGGTTCAGGGTTATTATTGTGTAACATGTGCACCATTTTTAACTTTTTTATTTGATATTTGATGTGAAGTTAAACAAGACAGATGCACTGTTCAATGCTTATTTAATTTAACATGCTTTGTGATTTCCTCTGCTTATTTTGTGTGCTTGTAATTTTTCAAGTGAAAGTCAGACTATTTCAAGGCATCTAACGATATAATAATGGATCTTTGATAGTTTCTGTTGAATTTATTCACAACTCTTAATATAACATTTAGATTATAGACAATTTGGAGCTTGGCATTAGCCGACCATACAGTATGAGTTTTCTCATTGCTGAAGGCCGTCTGGTTGCCTATAATTGCTTACATCCACTTCATTTGTACTTTGGTGGATAGTAGTCTCATTGGCAATCATACCCACATCTCCTTATTTTTATATATATTTTGTAGACACCTACCTCATTTTTAAGACTACATGTTGCTCTCTAGATATCTTTTGTAATTTTTATTGTTAGGTTGCTGTTTCATTGACATATACGTCACAATTACTTTTACTAAATTCATTTTGCAGTCTAAGTTAGATACATGTTTGCTATTTCCATCTGAAATTAATAATCATAAAAGTTTTGAATGGTGGAAAATGCTTAAAAGTCATCTAATTATGAAGAAGAAATGATAATTGATCAGATAACCAATAATTTTTGAAAACTGCATGTACTTATTTCTTGAAATTGACAATAGTTTGTAGTTGGAGATCTGAAAACACCAGTTAAAAACAATTTCTATCATTGTCTATAGTCATGAAGAAAAGAGGTCACAAAAGTTTCCCATCAAAGACTTCAGCATGTCTTTATAAAATGTAGTACAATAAGGTTTATGTTCAAATAACATTAACATGTTCTTGTGTTGATATGCACATATTACATTTTTAATTGCCACTGGAAGTTAATTACAAATCCACCATCATTATAATACTGTTTTATGCAACATACCGTTTATAATGTTTATGGAAGAATTAATTTCATGTTTACTGTGAAATTCTTTCTTATTTTATGTTCATTCTTTTCAGAGAAAATATTTAAAAACAATTAGTAACACATTTTCCTATCTCATCTATGCTTAATGATTTGTCTAAACCATGAATATAGAACTTTTCTTCATACCACAAAATTAAATATTTGAACCCACGAAAAAAAAAATCCACAGTACATGACATACATTTTATAGGCCATGTCAGTCAGGGTACTACTTGTACAAGTAATCTTTATTTACTTGAAGAAGTAAATAAAATATAGAGTGGGGCATATATTCGCCGGGACACAATTTCGCCGTTTATGATTTTGAGGTGTAGAAACTTCAAAGGATTGCTGAAATGGAAGAAATATGCCAGTAAATTATATTTTATATACAAATATGATTATTTTTAAACTTAGAAAAATTTCGCACTTATCATAAAGGACCGAAAACGGACAACGATTTTCGCCAATTTCCTGAATGAAAAAAAGATTTCAAAGAAGTATTTTTAGTAATTCTTTGACTGATTGCCCTAAATTTCAGTTCTTTACACCTTTGAAATGTCTGTTATTCATCTATAATGAAATTGATTTGATAAATATTGTTTAAAGCTGCAGTTATTTGGTTTTAAATAGATGTGTAAAACGCGAATATGTGTCCCCTATGACAAAACATCAGGAAATTTCAAATAGCCTTTAATCTAACTTTTCAGATGAATTTTTCAGAGAAAAACATTTTCAAGCTAAGAATATTTTGCTTTTGATGTTATCTTCATATAGAAATATCAGTATACTTCAAAAACTTAAAGGTCTGAACATAAACTGCAGAAAACATGGAAAATTATGGCGAAAATGAGCATCCAACTCTACTTATATAAGTTAATTATAATGTTTGAATAATCTCCTTAATTTTCTCAAAATTTACTTGTATAAGTAATTTTTTTACAATCCCACAAAATTCTCAAGTTTTAAGATGTAAAACATGCCTTTAACAATTTTTCTCAGGTTAGCTCATATTTTTATTAGATTTCAATGTTTCATCTCATTAATTCAACAAAGAAACTGATTGCGCAAAGATCTTAAGTATTTGCGCAAGGCCTTCAAAATTGCCCTTGGGGCTTGTAAATGAGCAGTGTTCTGAAGATAACAGACAAGTGAGATTTTCATTGTCCATGAAATTACACTTTATGATAGTAAAGACATCTGCAAAGGACAGACAATTAAAAATTCTATTAGAGCAAAGAAGTCCTAAGAAATCAAGAAAAGAAGATATGATGACTTTTTATTTGTATAAGTAAAAAATCTGAATGTCTAAGGGACATAACTAAGCCAAAAATTATTTACCTATACAAGTAAATAAAATACACTTCTATAAGTATCCTACAAATTTACTTATATAAGTATATTAATATTTACTTTTAAGTTAATAAAATTACTTGTACAAGTAGTACCCTGACTGCATTTAGGTTTCATTAAAGTGTACAGGAGTCTTACAATTACTTTTATTTTCTAATCACAATTTGTCAACAACAAAAACAAACAAATAAAATAAATATTTAAGTGTTATGTTACAGGGTAAAAAATGAATAGATCATTAAATTTGTATTCCTTTTTTCAGATAGCAGTTCAGCCTTGTCATTAATGAATAGGTTACAGATAGATTATGAAATAGAAATGAGTAAGAAATTAATGCAAAAAGGTAAAGTTTTTACTAAGCATAAAAATACCATCGAAAGTTACCTACACTTGTACTTATTTGAATATCTGACTTTGTACACTCGTTCTTATGATACGATGTATCATCAGCAAAATAATAAAGACAATATATTCAAGAATATGTTGATATCCTTGTTGAACAAAGAGACCTTTTCATGCTTTTATTCATTTAAAATTAAGTTCTCAGAAAATCTTAAGAGCAAAGCTTGTCGTTTATAGCTGTATATCATATTTGTTTGTTGTTTTCTACATAAATAAGGCCGATGGTTTTCTTGTTTGAATTGTTTTACATTTGTCTAGTCAGTGCCTTTTATGGGTTGCTATGTGATATAGGGTTAGCTAATTGTTGATTGCCTTACAGTGGCTTATAGTTGTTAACTTCTACATCATTTGGTGACATGTCTCTGGTAGGAAGCTGTCTCATTGACAATCATACCACATCTTCTTATTTTTATACGACCGCAAAAATTTTTGTGGTCGATATTGGTATGACGTTGGCGTCGTCGTCGTCGTCGTCGTCGTCCGAAGACGCATTGGTTTTCGCACTCTAACTTTAGTTTAAGTGAATGGTTCTCTATGAAATTTCACCATAAGGTTCAATATCACAAAGGAAGGTTGGGATTGATTTTGGGGTTATGGTATCAACAGTTAAGGAATTAGGGGCCAAAAGGGCCAAAAATAAGCATTTTGTAACTTCCAGACATAACTTGTGTGTTAGTGTATGGATCTCTCTGACTTTGTACCACAAGGTTCCATATCACAAAGGGAATGCTGGGATTGATTTTGGGGTAATTGCCTCAAAATTTTAGGAATTAGGGGCCAAAAAGGGCCAAAAACAAGCATTTTCTAGTTTCATGACAATAACTTGTGTGTAAGTGTATGGATCTTTCTGAAATTGTACTACAAGGTTCCATATCACAAAGGAAAGCTGGAATTGAGTTTGGGGTAATTGCCCAAACGTTTAGGAATTAGGGGCCAAAATAAGCATTTTCTAGTTTCCAGACAATAACTTGTGTTCAAGTGTATGGATCTCTCTGAAATTGTACTGCAAGGTACCATACCTCAAAGGGAAGGCTGGGATTGAGTTTGGGGTGATGAATCATAAGGGGTTCAAAAATTTGGGGGATTTTTTTTTCCTTTTTTCCTTTTTTTCTTTAAAATTTTCCATTTTAAGTTGGTTATTTCTGATTTATATTTAAAAGCAAATAATAATGATATGGCAGGAGATACACACCAAACAGGATGTGTAAATTATTATATAATAAGTATTGTGCAGTAGCAAGAAATTTTCAATTGCACAGTATTGCGCAATAGCAAGAAATCTTCAATTGCACAGTATTGCGCAATAGCAAGAAATATCCAATAGCACAATATTGCTCAATAGCAAGAAATTGTCAATTATACAGTATTGCGCAATAGCAAGAAATATTCAATTGCACAGTATTGCGCAATTGCAAGAAATATTCAATTGCACAGTATTGTGCAAAAGAAGATACTTTGTATAAATTGCTTATTTCTTGACCAATTTCAATGGGGTTTTATTCTTGAACTCTTGAGGTTCTTTAATATGCTGAATCTAACCGTGTATTAAGTTTTTGGATTTTGGGCCCGTTTTAAATTGGTCCACATTGAGGTCCAAAGGGTCTAAAATTAAACTTTGTTTGATTTCATCAAAATTGAATTATTGGGGTTCTTTGATATGCTGAATCTAACCGTGTATTTAGATTCTTAATTTTTGGTCCCGTTTTCAAATTGGTCTACATTAAGGTCCAAAGGGTCCAAAATTAAACTTAGTTTGATTTTAACAAAATTGAAATCTTAGGGATCTTTGATATGCTGAATCTAAACATGTATTTAGATTTTTGATTATGGGCCCAGTTTTCAAGTTGGTCCAAATCGGGTCCAAAATTAAACTTTGTTTGATTTCAACATAAATTGAATATATGGGGTTCTTTGATATGCTGAATCTAACCATGTATTTAAATTTTGATTTTGGGCCCTGTTATCAATTTTGTCCACATTGAGGTCAAAAGGGTCCAAAATTAAACTTTGTTTGATTTCATCAGAAATTAAATTATTGGGGTTCTTTGATATGCCGAATCTAACCGTGTATTTAGATTCTTAATTTTGGTCCCGTTTTCAAAATGGTCTACATTAAGGTCCAAAGGGTCCAAAATTAAACTTAGTTTGATTTTAACAAAAATTGAATTCTTAAGGTTCTTTGATATGCTGAATCTAAACATGTATTTAGATTTTTGATTATGGGCCCAGTTTTCAAGTTGGTCCAAATCGGGGTCCAAAATTAAACTTTGTTTGATTTCAACAAAAATTGAATATATGGGGTTCTTTGATATGCTGAATCTAACCATGTATTTAGATTTTTGATTTTGGGCCCGTTATCATCTTTGTCCACATTGAGGTCAAAAGGGTCCAAAATTAAACTTTTGTTTGATTTCATCAAAATTAAACTCTTGGGGTTCTTTGATATGCTGAATCTAACCATGTATTTAGATTTTGGATATTGGACCATAATAGGTGAATGTCCAATTTAAAATTTTAAGTTCTTAGACCACATTCATTCTGTGTCAGAAACCTATGCTGTGTCAAATATTTAATCACAATCCAAATTCAGAGCTGTATCAAGCTTGAATGTTGTGTCCATACTTGCCCCAACTATTCAGGGTTCGACCTCTGCGGTCGTATCAAGCTGCGCCCTGCGAGCATTTTATTATATCAAGTGATCAATCAAATGTTGTTTATCTAAAGAAATTTTCTGTATTTTTTTCAGACGACATGCATGAGCAGAGACTGAAACAATTACGACAGAAGCTGAAAAGTCTAAGTGATGATGACTGGATGTACCCATCGGTGGAAAAATTGCTGGGACTGAGTTAATCAGAAAAAATTATTACCTATAAAAAAATCAGGAACAAGCACAGAATGATCCGAGACAATTGAGCAGTCTAAAAATGGCTAACTAACTGATATGAAAGGTTTCAGATTGTGATCCATAACTAAATGATAACAGTGTAACTGCAGATTCCACACATATACATGTATTTATATGGTGGAGAATTTGTTAAGGAAATTGGGAACTTGCATGTGTATCTATATTTTATCCTAACAAATCTTAAAGAACAGATTTACCTAAACATCTTATTTTTATTATATGAAAGTATCTATTGGTCTTTTTTTATACGACCGCAAAATTGCGTTCGTATATATATTGCTATCATGTCGTCATCATCGTCGTCCGAAGACATTTGGTTTCCGGACAATAACTTTAGTATAAGTGAATGGATCTCTATGAAATTTAACCACAAGGTTCAATAGCACAAAAGGAAGGTTGGGATTGATTTTGGGTGTTATGGTCCCAACTGTTTAGGAATAAGGGGTCAAAAAGGGGCCAAAAAAGGCATTTTTATAGTTTCCAGACAATAACTTGTGTATAAGTGTATGGATCTCTATAAAATTGTACCAAAAGGTTCCATACCACAAAGGGAAGGTTGGGATTGACTTTGGGGGTTATGGCCCAAACCGTTCAGGAATTAAGGGCAAAAAAAAGGGGGGGGAAACAAGGTTTTTCTGGTTAATGGACAATTATTTAAGTATTAGTCTATGGATCTCTATGAAATTGAAACACAATGTTCCATACCACAAAGGGAAGGTTGGGTTTGACTTTGGGGGTTATGGCTCAAACCGTTCAGGAATAAGGGGCAAAAGGAGGGGGGTGGGAGGAACAAGGTTTTTCTGGTTTCCGGACAAATACTTAAGTATAAGTCAATGGATCTCTATGAAATTGTACCACAAGGTTCCATACCGCACACAGAAGGATGGGGTCGATTTTGTGGGTTGTGGCTTTAATCGTTAAGAAACTAGAGGCCAAATAGGGGCCAAAAACAAGACTTCTAATACTGGCTAAGCTGGTTCTAACATAAATTATTTCTGATCTATATATATTGTTTGAGGTCTTACCATGTATTACTATATTGGATATTTGGACATTTTTAAATAGGTCTATATTGATGTCCAAAGGGTCCAAAATTAGACTTGGTTTGATTTCATCAAAACTGAATTCTTGTGGTTCTATGATATGTGAATCTAACTGTGCATTCAGATTTTTAATTTAGGGCCCTGTTTTCAAATCAGTCCATATTAAGGTCAAAAGGATCCAAAATTAAACTTTGTTTGATTTCATGGTTTTTATGCCCCCGCCGTAGCAGAGGGGGCATTAAGTTTTACCCTTGTCCGTCCGTCCATCCGTACGTCCCAAAGTTGGTTTCCATTCTCTAACTTTAGTTTGCCTCAACCAAATGTTATGAAACTTATACAAAATGCTTATTACCACAAAATACAGATCAAGTATGAATTTTGGTTGCTTCACTTTAACCATTCTAGAGTTATGCCCCTTTACAGATGGAAAAAATGCTGAATTTTTCGTTTCCGTTCTCTAACTTTAGTTTGAATCAACCAAATGTTATGAAACTTATACACAATGCTTATTACCACAAAATACAGATCAAGTTTGAATTTTGGTGGCATCACTTTAACCGTTCTAGAGTTATACCCCTTTACAAATGGAAAAATTGCTGAATATTCGTTTCCGTTCTCTAACTTTAGTTCGCCTCAACCAAATGTTATGAAACTTATACACAATGCTTATTACCACAAAACACAGATCAAGTTTGAATTTTGGTGGCGTCGCTTTAATCGTTCTAGAGTTATGCCCATTTACAAATGGAAAAATTGCTGAATTTTTCGTTTCTGTTCTTTAACTTTAGTTTGCCTTAACCAAATGTTATGAAACTTGATACACAATGCTTATTATCTTAAAATACAGATCAAGTTTGAATTTTGGTGGCGTCACTTTAACCGTTCTTGAGTTTTGCCCCTTTACAAATGGAAAAATTGCTAAATTTTTAGTTTCCGTTCTTTAACTTAAGATAGCCTCAACCAAATGTTATGAAACTTATACACAATGCTCATTACCACAAAATACAGATCAAGTTTGAATGTTGGTGGTGTAACTTTTACTGTTCTAGAGTTATGCCCCTTTACAAATGGAAAAATTGTTGAATTTTTCGTTTCCGTTCTCTAACTTAAGTTAGCCTCAACCAAATGTTATGAAACTTATACACAATACTTATTACCACAAAACTCAGATCAAGTACAAATTTGGGTAGTGTCACTTTTACTGTTCTTCAGTTATGTCCCTTTATAACTTTATATAATATGGAAGCGGGGGCATCATCTGTGTCCCATGGACACATTCCCCATTTATTTTTTTATATGCTGAATCTAACCATGGAATTAGATTTTGGATATTGGACCATTAAGTAGATTAAATGTCCCATTTCAAATTTTTAAGTTATCTGACCAGATTTATTCTGTGTCAGAAATCTATAATGTGTCAAATATTTAATCACTATCCAAATTCAGAGCTGCATCAAGCTTGAATATTGTGTCCATACTTGCCCCAACTGTTCAGAGTTCGACCTCTGTGGTCGTATCCAGCTGCTGCAGGCGGAGCGCATTTTTTTTTGCCATGGCTTTGTCAGTTTATTTTTCGACATGAGTTTGAATGTTCCTTTGGTATCTTTTGCCTCTATTTTTTCTCCAACCTATTTAACATATCAACCTTCAGTATGAAAATGACAAAGAGTGCATTAGATACTTGTGACTTATCAGTTTATGTGTAAAAGCTTAGATCAAGCATAAAAATACTACCATAACGAATAACTGGAGATGTGGGATAAACATCAATGAGACAGAAACACAACTACAAAAATAAGCAAAAGCGGGCAACACTGTCTTCAACAATAGTCAAGTATCTATATTCAATACATTGTATGTCAATTATAAATCATCCCCTCTTTAAATGTTTTGAATTAATTTAACAGAAATGAACAAATATCTGCTATTAATATCCATAAATAGCAAAATACAGGAGATGTTGAGTTAATTTTAAAAAAAAAAATTGTTCTAAATTTCAAAAATTTCCTAAACACAGTTTACCCTATTATTTATTGATGATTTCAATCAAAATGAAGATATTTAGTTATTAAATGAAGTGTTCGAAGTGATGAAGTTGAAATGATATCTTTAAAAATTTTACAGACACCATCATGAGTTGATGGACTGTTATGGAAAATCTGTTTCATAGATGACAACAGATATGTTCCAATTGTCATAACCAGAATCATGTCTACTTTTCCTTGAATGTTACCTACCGAATTAGACTTATCACAGATTTGTACTTGAATGAGCAACACGACGGGTGGCACATGTGGCATGACTCATCAGATCGACACAAATCACACAAAAACAACTAACTAAAAATTTTAGTAACAAAATGCTGATCTGAGAGTACTCGATGTACTTGAAAGTTAGTTTCAAGACAATAACGGCGAATAACAAAATCGTGCAACCAAGACTAAAATGTCAATCAGTAGACATCCAATTGATTTAGTTTAAGACGTCATTAACAGTCAGAGAAAACATGATCTTCATCAATGCCAAAATTTAAGTATCAACAGAAAGCAGGACTGTATTTGGTCACAGCTTTATAGCAATGATATTTAGTTATGTTTTAATTTGTTGATAACAAAATCGATGTTTGTAGCGATAAAAACAATATTTTAGGATATCATTACAGTGTTTTAAGGATAATCTTTTAGAAGAAATTTATTTAAAGGATCGATAATTTTACACGAATCTCATTAACGGGGTCTATATACAACATTACCTTAAAAATTAGGATGTGATATCCCGTTTGTAATCAGTTTTCTACAGGTACGGCAAAACTTTGAAACCCTATATATTTTATCTATGAAAGAATTGAATATTTAGTCCAGCTTCTAACTTTGGTATTTAAATGCAATAACTTTGCATCTAATGGACAACACTATATCTAGGTTGAGGGAATGGGAACAGACATGGCCCTGTCCTATGCCAATATTTTAATGGGCAAATTCTCAATAGTTCTCTTTATCAACCACTCTCTTGTTTCCGATTCATTGACGATATTGACTAGAAATGGGATCAAAAATAACTAGATCTTAATGTGTTCATTCAGCATGCCATCAGCTTAAGGCCGATTTGCTGCACCAATAATACTGTGCAAAGGCATTACAAGGACTTCATGGTCACTTTAAGAAATTGGGCTACAGTAGATAAGACATTGCTAGAGGGTTGTCACGTGCTAACAACATCAGCCGAGATGAACTTTTACAATATAAAGATAAAAGGTCAACAAAAGAGCCCCATTTTTGCTAACTTACCATCCTAAGTTAGACAAATTATCACACCTTATCCGCAAAATTTGGAAAGAAATAAAAAAAAACATCCTAAACTATTCAAGATCTTCCCGAGTCACCCATACTGGTTTTTCGCAAGCCTAAAAGCCTTAAAAAGAGTGGCGAAAGATACCAAAGAGACATTTAAACTCGAAGTCGAAAATAAACTGACAATGCCATGGCAAAAAGACAAACAACAGTACACAAAAAAAAAAACTTAGAAAACTAAAGACTTCAACAATGGCCAATTTTAATAAAATCATCATTAAATGGGAATGACTCTATTAAGAGTTAACTGACAATAGTGATCCTAGATTTGGTCGGCGGCGTCACCATTTAGGTTCAGTCTGTGGTTAAAGTTTTTGGACATAAATAACTTTGTCAAACATACATGGAATTTTATGAGATTGGGACAGAAGCTTTTTATGACCAAAATACAGTATCCATGGCAAAATTTTGAAAATATTTTCATTTTCCGTATTTCATAAATAAATGGACTTAATTTTTATGCCCCCGCAACTGAAAGTTTGGGGCATTTTGTTTTACCCTGTCCGTCCCATTATTGGTATATAGCTATTCCAGATAACTCCTCCTACAGTTTGAATGCTAGGAAGTTTTCATGTTGCTGGCTGTTTGAACATACATTGAAGGTGTGCATGTGGTCAGGGTTTTGATTTTTATTAATATTTGCTCTTTTGGGGATAGTTGAACTTTGTTATTTTGTAGTATATACTTGCATAAGAGGTGCATAGCGTTTCCGGATAACTCCTCCTACAGTGATCCATAGACCTATGTGCTCCCATGCTAAACTTTGTGTATTTTAAAATAACACACTTCGCATCTGCAGGGCATCATTTGTGTCTCCCAGACACAATTATATCTCAAAGAAAGTCCTACATTTACTTTGTTATAATACAGTTACTTCAGAGTGGAGTGCGAGGCATCGCTTTGTGTAGTTTACAGTTAACTTCAGATTTTTCAGTCATCAATAACTTTGTCAAACCTTCATGGAATTTTATAAAATTTGGACAGAAGCTCTTTTATGACCAAAAGACAGTATCCAGAGCAAAACATTTTGCAAATATTTATTTTCATTCTTCCATATTTTACTGATAAATGGACTTAGTTTTTTTTACAGTTAACACTCAGGCTCAGTCTGAAGTTAAAGTTTTCAATCATCAATAACTTTGTCAAAGCTTCATGGAAATTTATGAAATTTGGACAGAAGCTTGTTTATGATCAAAATATAGTATCCAGAGCAAAATTTTGGAAATATTTATTTTCATTTTTCCGTATTTTACTGATAAATGGACTTAGTTTTTTTACAGTTAACAAGTAGATACAGTCTGGGGTTAAAGTTTGTTACACATTAATTTCCTTGTTAAACCTTCATAGAGTTTTATGAAACTTTGGCAGTAGCTTTTAACGATTAATAGATAATGTCTGAAGCAAACCTTTGAAAATATATTGTTTTTCCTTTTAGTATTTTTCTGATAGATGGACTTTATTTTTACAGTTACAAATATAACATTTAAAGACAGTCTGGGATAAAAAAAAATACATGATAAATTTGTAAAACCTTCATGGATTGTTATGAAACTTGTACAGAAGCTCATCTTCAAGACCAAAAATTAGCATCTAAAGAAAAAAATTGAATATTTTTTAAAATTCTGTATTTTATTGATAAATGGACTCACTTTTTAAGTCAACATTACACTTTAACACTGACAGCAGCAATCGCAGGTGAGACACATGGTTCCGTGGAACCCTTATGAATTTTTGAAGATCTTATCCTGCTGATAATTTTTCCTTTTTAAAGTTTCTTATTATCTATAATTAAAGTTTTCAAGATAATAGATAAAATATTAAAAATACCATTAAAGGGCAATAACGAGTCGTATATTTGTAGATCTTGTCTTGCTGACAAATTTTGCTATTTAAAGTTTCTATTTATCTAATACAGTTTTTTTTAAAGATATTATAATTAGGCAAAAACGCAAAAAATCGGTAAAAATCGTCATTATAGGGCAATGACTCTAATAAGGAGTCGACTGAAGATTTCGGCCACGTTGACTTATTTTAAGATCTTGTCTTGCTAATCATTTTTGCTTTTTAAAGTTTCTGTCTATCTAATATAATTTTCGAGATAATAGACAAACAAAATAAAAATGGTAAAATTCATCATTTAAGAGCCCTGACTCCTATAAGAAGTCGTCTGAGAGTTTTGACGTAAATGAACAATAGGTAGAGCTCAACATTCTGATTTTTTTTTGTCCTTACAAGTTTTCTCTATTTATAGCGGTTTTCAAAATGATATGCAAAACTTGCATTTTACCCTATGTTCTATTTTTAGCCATGTCGGCCATCTTGGTTGGCAGGCGGGTCATCGAACACATTTTTAAACTAGATTCCCAATGATGATTGTGGCCTAGCTTGGTAAAATTTGGCCCAGTAGTTTCAGAGGAGAAGATTTTGTAAAAGTTAACGGACGACGACGACGGACACCAAGTGATGAGAAAACTCACTTGGCCTTTCGGCCAGGTGAGCTAAAAACGATATTATTGTTACCTGCAATTTCCATATGAAATCCGGACCCAGTCCGAAATACATTCGAAATTAGCCTCGGAAGTAACAATAATTATTTCTTATTGTTACTTTGTGCGGGTAATCGTAAAGGTTACCAATTCAACACTGTAATTAGATCTTTGAATATTGTTTTTAGGAACGGGCTACGATTACCCGCACAAAGTAACAATAAGAAATAATTATTGTTACTTCCGAGGCTAATTTCGAAATGTATTTCCGGACTGGGAAAAGGCCAAGTGAGTTTTCTCATCACTTGGTGTCCGTCGTCGTCGTCCGTTAATTTTACAAAATCTTCTACTCTGAAACTACTGTGTTTGTCTTTGGCTTACGAGTGTGAATGTCCCGTTCGTATTTTACGCCTTTTTTCGCCAAAGCTAATGAATAAATCATGTTTTAACAGGATTTAATTTCAATCATTATACATCCAATGAAAACGTCATAAACAGTCTGAAAAAAGCATAACCATGTGCAACGCCAAAATATAGTTATTGATAGCAATTAGTTTGTTACGTCAGACTCGCGTTTCGTCTACTTATTACTCATCAGTTGCGATCGAGTTAAAAAATTAAACACAAATTGGAAAAGCTATGCAACAAATAATACAAGGTTGTGCAATTATTGCATAGGCTATCTATGTCTTATGATAGAAAAAAAAACCCTTGGTGTTCCAAATAATTCAAAACTTTATGAAAAACAAATTTACATGAAATGATCATATCAATACAGAAAATGCTGTATTCTGGGCTGATGAAACATACAGGGATGAAACGTGCACTAGAAGTGACATCGCCCCAGTGGTATGGGGTTTGATCATTGTTGAAGGCCGTACGGCGACCTAAATTGCTAATATCTACATTATTTGTATCTTATGGTTAGTTGTCTCATAGCCATTCATACCAAATCTCCTTTTTATATATATTGAGCAACACGAATCCAAACAAAAATGGGGATGATCTCGACAATGAGTATTTGTATCTTTTGACCAATCTCTAGTTAATTGTTTTATGAATCAGTTACACCGGTTGACCCGAGATCAATCGTCGTAAATGGTGTCATTAAACAATTGGTTCTTACTGTGACGCTGTAACATAAGAATTGTCACAGAGTAAATGTACGGGAAATGCACTAATTTGAAAGTCGTCTAAAGGCTGTTGCCGTGGGCATTCATACCAATTGTTTTGACGAGGTTGATTATTTTGATAAGCACCAAACTCTTTCTTAATGCTCATTAATATTTGCCCAAAATTTACAAAATGATCAAAAACTAAGGTACATGAAGACGATGCTGGTCTTTTTTTTTAATAAATGATCATGATTCATAATAATGATCTATTATACTTTCAATCCTTATTAAAAAAAGTTTTTACAGTTTATCTAACACGACACAGGCTTTTAAGGCTCTAAGGATCTAGCAAACGTTAATACTCTTATCACATAAAATGTTTATGATTTAGTTAAAATGGAAAAACAAATAATTTGATGATTAAGGAAAGGTCATCAGTATAATACCTCCTGATTTCTCAATAAGGTTCTAATATCAGTGATAAAATAAAGTAATAACTTCGGTAATTTTGGTTTTATTTGACAAACAATGTTAATAATTGTATGATAAAACTCTTGATATATTATGCGCGAAGGAAGCGCTTTTAGTTTTATCTTCCGGAAACGTTAAAAAAAGAAGAAAGCAGGAGATGTATAGATAGTTGGGGAAAAATGTGACCAAAAGTGACAGCTTTACCTGATTTTATTTTAATAATTTACCTTTTACATTCATCTTCATAAAAACTAAGACAAAGTCAATATCTTCCCCTCTCCTGTACATGTCTTTCAAGGATACGGATATTTTGAGGATACAATGCTGTGTTGGTTTTTCACATCATTATGCCTATGTTGTCATTTTATGAATATTGTATTGATTGATTAATAGTTTGTTGATGTCTTACTCCACTCTCGTCTATATTAGCTTTATCAATAATATAATATATATAACAATGACATGTTGTCTGAAGTGTCTGAAGTGTTTTGATACAATAAAGGTGTTAAGACCTTTGTGTTACGTATTATTTTCTTACCATGTTTTCTATTTTTAATACTTATTCAAAACCGATTGAGGTTTTAACCTTTCGGAGGACCTGAATCTAAATCCCCGGTTAATGGTGGTGTAAATGTTGTTGAGTCTTTAGGTTTCTACGCGTGGGTTGTCGACTGTTGTTGTGGTTTTTCGGGTTTTTGCCGTCCATAGCGATGCCACTTTGTCATCGACATATGGGTTTGAATATCTAAATAATATCTTTTCCTCTCCTTTAAAAGTAGTTGATTTTACCAGGGCGTTAATGGGACAGAGAACTTCTATCACGAGAGGAGAGAATGCTCATTCAACTTAATACAAAAGATACGTTACTAATTTAATATAGGTTTTCCCTAATTACAATGTGTAATTTATGTATTTAAAATATTTGTAAAAAACTTTTGTGTTTTGTCGTTTTCGTTTTTACCATATATGAGGGTAGGAATGGGTACCCATCATTAAGAATGACGGTAAAATATTTGTTAAGGGCATACGATACAGTTTTGATCCCGTATTTACATTTTGATAAAAATTTCAATATAGACTATTTTTTACCTGATTAAATCAAATATGTAATAAAAAATATACCTTCATGTGCTACTTTTTGAGTAAAATGAGGTCGAAATTTGGTATATTTGCTCAAAATTCGGATTTGTGGCCGTATTTTCCCTTTCGAAAGAAAGACATAACTTTTTTGTTTTAAAAGATAAACACAAATTGTTTTTTGTTAAATAATTGGTAATTTCTGTATTTTATAAGTATCCTAAAAATTTATACATTTTTTATTCAGAAATAACTCGTATTTATCAAATGTTCATGAATGTAGAAAAAAACATCACTTTTTGCTGTATATTTATCAAATTTAAAAAAATTGCACTATTTACGTTTTCATGAAAATTGGCACACATAATCTTCTCGCGTAATCAAACCAAATGGCATTTTAAAAAAGAGGGGTCCATGAACTCGTTTTCAAGTTAAATAAGTTTGAATGATAAAAATCAGTCGAAAACTGAATCTTTTCCTGATAAGTCATAGTTTGACGTCGCGAAAATAACAATTTACGTTAGCAACGTCATTACCTCCCCTGTAACTGTATCGTATGCCCTTAAAACGACGTTAACGATAAACATTTCACTCCATTTGACGTTAACGGTAGCTACAAAATGATATTTGACGAATGACGATAAAAATTAAGGCTTATAAATTGTTTGACGGTTACAGTAACGAATAACGGACGTTTGAATCTTGACGATAAAGGGCATTCCCATCCTCATATATTTGTCGGTTTTATTTTTAATTGATAAATTGTGATTTGTCCTGTCTCCGTCGCTTTTGTAAACTTTTAGGTATGATCCAGTTAATTCCATAAATGCTTTACTCATTATATCATATACCCTATCCAATTAAGATGATTACAGGTTTAAGTCAGTAAAAGAATCAACTTTGTCTTATCGAAGATATCATTTCAAACATTCAAGGTAGTCTTACCTATTGCTGCAAGAAGCAGCGGTGAGAAGATACCTTAATTAATAAAACAATAAATGGAGAATGTATCCATGGGATACAGATAATGCCCCGTTGGCATATAACGTTATAAAGGGACATAACTCAAGAACGGTAAAAGTGATGTAACCCAAATTCGAACTTGGTCTGTGTTGTGCGGTAATAAGCATTGTGTATTAGTTTCATAACATTTGGTTGATGCAAACTAAGGCAAGAGAACGGAAACTAATTTTGGGACGTATGGACGTACGGACGGACGGACAAGGGTAACACTTTAACACTTAATGCCCCTCTGCTTCTATTATACACCCGCTACGTGTATTATTTTGACATTTAATCAACCGTGTTCACATCTGTTGAAAAAAATTGCTGTTTATTTTGGGTAACAAAATTTCACTTGTTTCGCATAATAATTGTTTTTCTGCGTCTGTGTCCATTTAGGAGGGCGGAAATACCTATTTTGGCACGTCGCGATTGGGCCTTTATTCAGAAATCACGAATTAGTAATTAATTTTCCGGGATCCGGGAAAACATGTTCTTCTTTGGGAATTCAGTATGCAGCGTTTATTTTTTGCAAGAGCTAGTCAGAGATGACACCCTTCCTAACGCCTTCCTCCACCCTTCCTTACCCCTTACTCCACCCATTTAGATAGTGTCAAAAACACCCAACATGCTCAGTCTTTAGTTTTCTATGTTTTGTTTTGGAAACTGTTGGTTGTATTTTATAAAAGTAAGAAGATGTAGTATGATTTTCAATGACACAACTTTCCACAAGAGACCAAATGACATGGAAATTAACAATTATAGGTCACCGTACGGCCTTCAACAATCAGAAAACCCATACCGCTATAAAGGCCCCGAAATATTTCAAGATTGCAAACAAAATCTGGATGACTCAGAGTTTTCAATCTTGTGTTTGTTATTGGTTGCTGTCTCAATGAAATTCTTACATATATTTATATTCATTCAATCATGTACTTATTATATTCTGGTTCCAAATATATTAATTTAAAGGTATGTAGGTAAAACGTCAATGAGCCAGATTCTCTACTTCACACACCAGACGTCTAAAATTCAACTTGATGTCTTCAACAATACCCGAGTTTCTATACATTTGTCAATATGTCAGAATATCCATCGTCTAAGAAAGTTGAAATTAAGAAGGTACCCAATGCTTTGACTAAAATAGATTTGGCTCGTTTAATTTTCAGAAAATTTTGACAAAATATTAACTTTGACCTGTTGACAAAAATATAAAAAATCAAGAAATCTGAACCAAATAATTTACAGGAATAATTTAATTGGATACATACAATTTGACAAACACTTATTTTGATCATTGAGAAGCTTGATTTCTCTTAACTAAGAGAATGTTATTAAAACGTTCAGCTGATCTTTAAAGGGTTAAGAGTTAATTCCCTTAGGTGTTGTGTATCCCTTAAGTTAAACGTATACTATCAAAGATCAGAATTTAAAGTATCTAAAGAACATAACATTAAGATAGCATGACTTATGGCTGTGAAGTTAGCGGCCGGTTCGTTATTCGTTATTCGATATACAATATCCAACCGGCTGCTAGCAGTCGGTTCGATATTCAAATTTTTTAGTTGAAAACAATAAAAATTTAAGTATTCGATAACATTAAAACATGATAGTCATAGATAAAAGGAGTAAAATGATATGTAGAAAATCATTTTATGACCCCTTCAAGCTGTCGTAAATTCTCGTTTCTCGTTTCTCGCAGAAAACAGTCGAAGGCCACCAATGGGTCTTTAACACAGCGAGAAAATCCCGCACCCGGAGGCGGGCTTCAGCTGGCCCCTTAACAAAAATGTGTACTAGTTCAGTGAAATGGACATCATACTAATCTCCAAAACATATAAATGAACTAAAATTAAACAGCATACAAGACTAACAAAGGCCAGAGGCTCCTGACTTGGGACAGGCGCAAAATACGGCTGGGTTAAACATGTTTTGTGAGATCTCAAACCCTCCCTCTATACTTCTAGCCAATGTAGAATAAACAAACACACAGCAATATGCACAGTTTAAAAGAAGTCCGAGTCCGATGTCAGAATAGGTAACAAAAGAAACTAAGCAAAATGACAAAAATACATAAATTAACAAAGGACTACTAGCAGTTACAGACATGCCAGCTCCAGACCTCAATAAACTGATTAAAAGATTATGTCTTCATCATATGAAAATCAAGCACAATCTCTCCCATTAGTAGTTTAGTATCATACCATCATAAAATATATGAGAAGATTGAACATAACCCGTATCATGCCAACAACTTATTTTAGAATAAATGTGTTTATTTAAGCCGTTTTACATCAAACATATAAGAAATAAAAATAAAATCTAGCTTGTTAGATATTTCCTCAAAAGCATATATATTATCATTTTAAGGTAAAACGATTATTTCAAAGCATAAATGAATGAATATATAGATAGATAAATAAAAAATAAAATATGCCTATTGTCAGAAAGCTTAGACAAACGTTTGTATGCTGGTGTTTTAGGTTATCTAGAAAGCAGCTAAATTGTGCCAGTTTTATTTCGAAAAAGACGACAAATAAGTAAAATATATTATTGTTGTTACCAAGGATGATCATACTGCAATAAGCCACGGGTCGGTGCCAAATTCGTCGTCTCCATTACATAAGAACAAATGAAAATATAATTTCATGCTCATTTTAAGATCTATGAACATCAAACCGAGATCTGTTCACGATATTATCTTCCCGTCATAAAATTAAACCAGATGCCTCGTAAAACGGGAGATACGTTTTATGGCAATTTGTTTAAAAGTGTCATTCAATTAATAATTTAACAAAAAAAATGGATTTTGTTTTTTTCTCAATCTTCATAACTCCTTCTTTGTTCATTGATTTATAATCTCAACAATGTTTCGCTCTCATAGCCCTTTTATTGACCAATAACTTCAGTAATGTTTTTTGTAACTCCTGTGAAGACGGTAATTAATTGTTATTAACAAGATTAGTAATTGCAACGACATCTATCGGAAGGAGTTAAGAGTTATCGTTAATTATCTACTGTTCAATATAATAAGATTGGGTTATCTCGCTTGGAAATGTCACAACTTTTTCACATGATCATCTTCCATATCTACTGAGGGCTTAAATTGTCACTTTTCAGCTAAAATCGTCGAAAATTCAGGTAAAGGGCACAAGGCAATGACTAGACCTCCTGATTTCTCAGTCTTCATAATATTATGCAGATAAATAGTTAATATAAAGATACAAATGACGCCAAAAGCAATTTGGGTAATCTTCTTGTCTTCTATGTTTACGGAGGGCTCAAAGTGCCAGTTTGATATTCAAAATATAGAATAAAACCTACCGGAGACCCTTAAATGACAATGAGACCCCTGATCTTTCTATGTCCATAAAGATGAATGATCTTTTAGATTATGTATATACAGATTGTATCAAAGGATTTCTCAGAAAGATATCATCTTCCATATCTACTGAGGGCTTAAATTGTCACTTTTCAGCTAAAATCGTCGAAAATTCAGGTAAAAGGCACAGGGCGATGGCTAGACCTCCTGATCACTCAATCATATAATATTATGCAGATAGTTATATATAAAAAACAGTATCTATGGAAAAAATTAGTGTTCAAAAGATTAACTCGTTATAGCCAAGGTAGTTTCAATATGACAAACAAACATTTTAACAATAGAACTAATTAATCACACAGAAATGTAAAAAGTTAGATAGACGAATTAGCAAATTGCAACTATAGCACTTAAAATACATTTTCTGAATTTGATTTATTTTAATTCCCATTTGTTCAAATCTGCCGGGTTATATTTTCACTATATATGTTGAATATCAAACTGGCACTTTGAGCCCTCCGTAAACATAGAAGACGAAAATGTATCCAAATTCCTGTTGATGTCATTTATATCTATATATTAACTAATTTTATGCATAATATTATGAAGATTGAGAGATCAGGAAGATCTAGCCAACGCCCTCGGCCCTCTTTCCTGTATTAAGTTTGAATATTTAGTCAATCGAAAATATCTTCTTTTTTTGGCTTACCATAATTGTTTCTATTTATATTTTCAAATCTTACTAGAGTGGCCGTTTGTTTTTGTTTCTTGATATATCATCTGTTGAATGTACATCTTTGATTATATTTTATTGATAAAAATCTATATTTCATAAAGAGAAGTATTTGATTTACATAAGGGTTTATATTTGAGGACAACGATAATTTACGATAACTTGAATTGGTCACAAAAAGATTTCCTACATCTCTTTTTTACTCCTTTTAAATATTACTATCATGCTTTTAATGTTATCGAATGTTTATTATATTCAGCTAAAAAAAAAAATTGAATATCGAACTGACTGCTAGCAGCCGGTTGGATATTGAATATCGAATAACGAATAACGAACCGGCTGCTACCTTCACATACATGCATGACTTAGGAAATTTGGAAGTTTATAATACATGTATTT